>JASPKZ010009813.1:1207500-1807500 GCA_030220185.1 Diploptera punctata | reverse complement strand
TTTCTCAGTTTGAATTAATTTATTCTATATGTTTTATTATTTTGTTTTCGAATTGTTTTGTAGTTTGGCAGCGAACAAAATGCAGGTGTTCTGCCCATGCGCTAGAATTCTATGACGTAATTCTCCATTTCCTGTCACGTTGTACTGGAAATTTCATGTGATCATGTGACAGTTATAAGCTTGAGAGGCGTTTATTTACATCAGCATCGTTTGTTTTTGGTTGTTATGTGACATTGCTTTGCTCTTGATACCAACTAATGGGCATTGGCGCTGATTGGTTGAATAAGTGGTGAAGAGGAGAACACCGGTCTGGATAATAAGAGATGTACAGTCTAGGCAAGAATAAATTAGCGCAGTGTTTTGTTCGCTGCAAGCTATAATTAATTTTCATATACCAGTGTGCTTGTACCTTTTTTAAACTTCCTGCTAAATTTGTATTTTCTAATTCTTCTCTCATTAACTACAGCTTTGTAATATACCAGCCTCTTGGGCTAGTGGTCAGCGTTTCTGGTTATAGTTCCTGAGGTCCCGGGTTCGATTGCCGGCCAGTCCATAAGAATTAAGGGAATTGTTCCAGTGGTTGACCGTGGCCTGAAATTTTAGGTTAAGTTTAGGTTAAAGACTCTCCTGGTGTTTCATAATCATTTTTCACCCATCACATCATCGGCGTAACGTAACTCCGCCTTTCAGGTGTCCCAACCTAAGAAATGGATTACAATTCCGCCAATACCTGGGAAGAAAACCAAAAATGTCATAAAAGGCAACCTGGTAGGATTGGTAAAAAATAAACAAAACTTTGTAATATTATATTCTGTGACTAAAATCCATCCGATCACGAGCACTTGCTCATTCTAGATTCAGTACAGTGCACAGAATGTTGTTCTTAATTATGTTACTTACTTTTTTACTTACTTTTGAGGGCCTCTCCACTTTTCAGCGGTTACCCTGTATTCCCATTCGCCATTCTTGCCGATCACGCCATTCATCCTCCTCCAGACCTCGGTCGTTCATCAATCTATGGATCTCTCCTCTCCAAGTTGTTCTTGGCCTGCCCCGTTTCCTTCTACCAGAAGGTGACCATTCCAAAAGAGTTCTGGGCCACTTATCATCCTCCATTCTCCTGACATGGCCATACCACTGAAGAGCTCGTCTTTCGATCCTTTCCACCACTGTCTCCTCCATATCCATCATCTGCCTCACTTCTTCATTTCTTCTTCTTTCCAACCTGGACACCCTGGCACTGCGTCTTATTCCATCCATCTCCACTGCCAAGATCTTAGTTTTTTGTCCCTCTACCAAAGTCCATCCCTCAGCACCATATGTCATTATGCTTTCCACAACAGACTTCAAAATTCTCCTCTTCGTGTGGTTTGACATGGTCCTACTCCACAGTACTCCATTCGATTAAATAATTATGTTAAGATATTAAATTGCAGTATATCAATACAGTATGTCCACACACATACAAACACGCTTTATTTCTTTGTAAGTTTTCGTCATTACTAACCCATTTACATTGTATATATAGCCATCATAGCTGGCATGCATATTCAACTCCACCAATAAGTTAAAGTTATTAAACCACCAATAACAATTCTTATATGTGCCACTGAAGAATAAGTAATATTATCAAAATTCTAGACTTTCAAAAATAATCTATACAGCTTATGATATAGGCCCTATAAAATAAATATACAGTGAATGTAAAAACTGATCGTTCAGTGTATAATTTGATCAATCAATAAATTAATGTTTCTTTAATAATTAACAAAGTACCTCCTTTGAGCAACTCTTCCATGACACCATTTTCTCAGAAAAATACGAAGTATGGAATCACTTCGGATATTTCGGGTACTTAATACACAAGTGATCTTCTTGGTGATAAAATATTAAAATATATATGCAGTCAATATGCCCATTTCACCAATTAATGTTTTAAAATGGTCAACAAGTTTCTACAGCCAAGCTGTCATTCTCAAGACCAGATATTGACAGTCAATATCTGGTCTTGAGAATGACAGCTTGGCTGTAGAAACTTGTTGACCATTTTAAAACATTAATTGGTGAAATGGGCATATTGACTGCATATATATTTTAATTTCGGGTACTGATTTGCATGTATTATGTAACCGAACAATAATTTTAAGTCCTTCTTCTGTTGTTTCCTCGTGTTTACTTTTTGTAGCCATTAAACTGTCTTGTGTATTCTGCATCAACTGTACTGGTTACATTCTGACGTTGGCACTTATATACGGTTGAAGTCTTTATAAAGTAATGGGGAGGGCACTGCACATACACTTCTCGCTCATAGAATAATGGCTAGATTTTTATATTTATTTCCATTCCTCATATAACATGGTAATGTAACTTTTTTTTTGTACTAATGTTAAAAGTATTAGGCTATGAAACGTTTGAAAAATAAGTCCATAGCTGTGGTCTCGAGGTAGCGTGCTGCCTTGTCACGCAGCGGGCCCGGGTTCGGTTCCCGGTTGGGACAAGTTTCCTGGGTGATGGTTTTTTGGAAGTTTTTCTCCACCTTAAAACAAATGTTGGGAGACTTTATGGCCCAAACGGTCTCCGAACATCATCTGGCCATCATTAACATATTAATTAAGTTTAGGATTAAGGCCTCTCCTGGCGCATCATTACCGTTATCATCACCTATCATATGTCATCGGGACAGCGTTACTCCGCCTACCAGGCGGCCCAACTTCAGAAGTCGGTTACAATAACGTCATGCCTGGAGAGAATACCAGAATGTCTAAAAATGACAATGTGGTGGCATTAAAAAATAAAATTGAAAAATAGTAGGCCTACTTTATAGGCGTTCATGTTTATCGATTGTCAATATTTTGGACTTTTAGTAAACAAATGTTTCAATAACTAACTAACTAACCAACTAACTCACTGGCACTATCGAACCCGTAGATTCATGGCCGCGCGGACATAAGCTCTCCATATATCCCTATTGTGAGCCAATGTTTTCCAGTCATCCTCTGTATAATCTACTTCCCTCAAATCGTAGTTAATGCTATTCTGCCACTTCATGATAGTTTTATATATTTTCAGTTTAACGTTTTTTGAAAGGAGTTCGGACATCAAAAGTCTCTGCAATGCATAATAGCACGCATTTCCAGAATTGAGCCTATGTTTAATTTCTTTGTGCATCTCATTCCTATTTGTGATTATTGTTCCTAGGCATTTGAATTCAGCCACTTCCTCAAAATTTCCCTCATTTTCATTGGCTGTCCATTTCCATTATATAATGCATTTCTACGTGTGACCAGTAATAAACTAAGTTAAGTTGTAATTATTGATTAGATGTATTTTTTAATATTTGGTATGTTTTGAATATTATTATTTTCACTCACGAAGAATAACAAGTATAATCAGAGGACATATTTCTAATTTAATGAAGAGAACTACTTTTTCCCTTCTAGAACGTATGTCGGTGTCCATAACCAATGAAAAGCGAGCAGGTCACATGGTTTTGTTTTGACGAGGATCATTTTAAGAGCGAACAGGGTATAGTTTCGAGGGTCGCGGGTTCAAACCCGGTTGGGGCCGATGGATTTTAGAATGGAAACATTTCAAGGGTCAAATCCTCCGGGAGGGACTTTAAGCCGTGAGTCCCGAGTCCCGTGAGTGCAGATATTCGGGATAGTAAAAGAACTCTAATTTATAAGTTGGTTCTACGTTTGATATTATTCTTAAAAAAACTGACACTAAACTCTCACTGAAAGATATGTGCATTACTGACACAAGTTAAGATTGTTCCCTTTGTGTTATCCTAACAATCTATAACGTGGCTGCATAATGAGTAGGTATTGAGTCGACCCCTGAGGCAACTAGAAATTTTTATTGACATGAATCTTGATGCGTGTTGGGCAGTGATTGCCACGGCCACGTCCAATCCCCGATTCACCTCTTTATTATACTAATGTACTCCATGAGAATCGATAGCGTGTTTCATACTTCAACATGTCAAAATTAAAACTAATTGACTCTAATAGGTTTATCTATGCCCTAGAAACAAACCCCGAGTTTAGTTTTCTGCTCCTATTTACCTCGTCATTTTTATACTATTTTCTTATGTAATCATTCGGGACAAATGTTATCAGAATGTCGTAATTTATTGTCTTCTTCTTCTTCGGCTTTCCCCCACTTACAGGTTTGCCGTCTTCAGTTTCCATTATTCTCTATCATTCCAATCTCCCTCTTCCAAATTCCTATCATCCATTATAGTTCTGACGTAGGTTTTCCATTTCCAACTTGGTCTGCCTCGTTTATTTCTTCCAGGGGGTGACCATTGGTATATATTTTTTGGCCATCTTTCGTTTTCAATTCTTTGTACATGGCCATACCATTTAAGCGTTTGATTTTTCAATCCTCTTAACAACAGATGTTGTGACATTCATTTCTCTCCAAAGGAATTCATTTCTTATTTTATCCTGTCTTGTTTTTTTGGAGGCTTCTTCTAAAATAATCAAATTCAGTAATTTATTTTAGGTTTCATAAATAGGGCTATATATTATTTGTCCACCGCTGTGGTCTCGAGATAGCGTGCTGCCTTGTCACCCAGCGGATCCGGATTCTATTCCCGGTTGGGACAGGCTCCTGGGTGAGGTTTTTACGGGGTATTTCCTCACCTGTAAGGCAAATGTCAGGATGCTTAATTCCCAACGGTCCCCGAAAATCATCCGGCCATCATCATATCCTTATCATTATCATCATCGCCCTTCACCGGTGTGGAAAGCAATGGGAAGCTACCACACCTATAATTCCCTAGTAAAGCTGCAAAGCATAGCATAAAAATGCTGTGATTGCAGTGAAAGTCCTGCCCTCGGGTAGAATTACTATGGATCGATATTATTTACATTCTATAAGTTAAAAGAAATATAGATATTTAAAATATTTTATGGGATTGTAATGTATTGTTATAAGATTGAAAAAAGTACATCGCTGCGGTCTCGAGGTAACATGTTTTGACACGCAGCGGGCCTGGGTTCGATCTCCGGTAGGGACAAGTTTCCTTGGTGAGTTTTTTCGGGGGTTTTCCTCACCTGTAAGACAAATTTCAGGAAACTTTAAGACCCAAACGTTTCCCGAACATCAAATGGCCATCATTCATATTCACCTTATATTAAGTTTAGGATTAACGACTCTCCTGGCGCACCACTAACAAGTTCACACATCATATCATAGGGTCAGTGTAACCCCGCCTTCCAGCCACCCCAACCTCAGAAATGGGTTACAGTTATGCCAATGCCAGGAGAGAAACACCAGAAATGTCGAAATTACAACTTGGGGCATTAAATAAAAGAAAAGGGTTGTAAAAAATCAGTTAATCTTGCGAGACAAGATAATATTGACCTATGTCAAGATGAAGAAAGATATGAACTTTTTTTCCTCCGCAATTCAATAGTTTAACTAGTCTGTTAAGATATAAAATAATCAAAATCACATTGAAGAATTATTTAGTAATAAACTAACGCCTTACTAAAAAGTTATAGTCTATGATAGTCTTTTACAATTAGGCCTAATATTTTTCCCATTATTTTTATTTAATATTATTTAAATTGAATAATAATTTAATCTTAAATATTTTATATATAGGCTAGCTGATAAATTAGTAGGATAAAGTTTCGAAAGTTGATAATGGAGTTCATTTGGTAATAAAATATTTAATTTTCATAAAAAATGTAAGTTTTGATTTAGATTTATTTAGTCTGGTGGAGTTAAGGCCATGTGGCCTTCTCTTCCACTCACCAGGACAAACATATGTTACATTTAAATACAAAAAAAATACTATAATAGTATATACTAAACAATTAATTATCTGTCAAATTGAATAATAATGAAAATAATGTCTAATAATAGGCGTACAATAAAATTAAATAGGCTACAATTAAAAATAAACTAATGATAGAATGTATACAGAAGGAATAACACCTCGTATCTGCTATACATAAAAAGAAAAAAATACAAAGAAGGTAATAAACTATAATGAATTAATCTATCGCTTATTATACAAGGCATTAGATAAACATAGGCCTATTGACAAATCTTAAAACTATTTTCATTAAATAATGAAAAAAACAAATTATTAATTATTAAAAAGTAATATTAGTGAGTTTAAATAGTAATATTTATGTAATGATTCTGTGAGATCAGCTATAGTAGCTATAGGCCTACATATGAGGAAGGCCTATGTTATTCCTTCTTCCGAAGACGAAATAACGACAATTAAAAAAGGTATTTTTACTTTCATGCAATTAAATCTTTAGAGAATGAGGAAGGCTTACAACTGAATGGTATTAATAAGCTGTTAGTTTATGCTGATGATGTAGTATTATTGGCCGATAGCGAGGAGATACTAAAGGACAACACGCACACACTATTGAGTAACACTAAGAAATTAGGACTGGAAGTAAATAGCAATAAAACTAAATATATGGTCACATGTAGGAATTCATTATATAATGGAAATGGACAGCTAATGACAAATGAGGGAAATTTTGAGGAAGTGGCTGAATTCAAATACCTAGGAACAATAATCACAAATAGGAATGAGATGCACAAAGAAATTAAACATAGGTTCAATTCTGGAAATGCGTGCTATTATGCATTGCAGAGACTCTTGATATCCCAACTCCTTTCAAAAAACGTTAAACTGAAAATATATAAAACTATTATTCTACCAGTTATGTTATATGGGTGCGAAACATGGAATCTTACTTTAAGGGAGGAAAGGAGATTACAAGTATTTGAGAATAAAGTTCTTAGGAAAATTTTTGGACCAAAGAGAGATGAACAGACAGGAGAATGGAGAAGACTACATAACAATGAACTACATGGTCTTTATAGGAAGCCAGATAAAATAAGAACAGTTAAGTCTCGTAGACTGCGATGGGCAGGACATGTTACACGTATGGGGAATGAAAGACATGCATGGAAGCTTCTTGTAGGTAAGCCAGAGGGAAAACGCCCAGTTGGTAGACCAAGAATGAGGTGGGAGAATAACATTAACTATGATTTGAGGGAAGTAGATTATACAGGGAATGATTGGAAAGTATTAGCTCAGGATAGGGATGTATGGAGAGCGTATGTCCGCGCGGCCATGAACCTACGGGTTCGATAGTGCCAGTGAGTAAGTAAGTAAGTAAGTAAGTATTTTTACTTTTATTTACTCTAAACAATGCATCACCAAATTTACTCTATCACTAAGTTAACTAATTCTTCCCTGTATTACTTTTCTTTATTTTTCCTTAATTTATTTCAAGTCTATTAGACAGAGGCTTATAATATAACGTTTATTTTGATTGTTGTGTTAGTTATACTCGTATTTTAATTCAGTATATGGTTTCCCTGTTTGAATGGAAGAGCAAACAGACATATACCGGTATTACCTACATTACAAAATTTTAATAAGTTCATGGAAATCATTAATAAGTTTTCAAACTTCTTCAATGCAGAGATATACAAAAAATAGAGGGTTAGAAAACTTGGTGAGAATAATGCTTGCTAGTGGAATCGAACCTTGGAGTATATGGAGTAGAGATAAAAGCAGAATCGCAGTTGGTGAAATGAACTTCGTGAGAAGAACAGCATCTTCGAAATTATTTTTTTGCGTTTTGGACAGAATACAGAACGTAAGTGAATTGAATCGTAGAAATTCACCTGTTTATAGATCGAGTTACAGACAAGCAATATTAGATAGGGAAAACAGGGAACCAGTGTCTTAGGGGAAAAAAAAACACATGTTTAGGGAAAAAGATAATCTAGACAAGAGATGTCTGGCCATAATAAATCATTTTGGGTTGATAGGTAACAACTGTATTTTGGAATACGGTATTCCTAAATAATTTTACTATTGCTATTATTATTATTACTATTATTATTTTTTTTAATTGCGGATGAGCCCATGTAGGACTACGCAAAGTACTTAGAGGCGTTTCCTTTGAGCCCAAATTTCTTTCATTCTTTTGCTATGAGCTTGTTTTCTTTCATCTGTCCAAGTTGTTCCAGTTTTTTTCTTCGGTTTGTCCTCTTGGTCAACTTGCCACTTATTCACCTTAATTCTAAATATATCTCTGTTTGGGATATCTTCTTTAGCAATTCCTGCCAATTTTAAGTCCTTTTTGACTTCATCAATCCACTTCATAGTATCCACTGGAGCTTTGCTTCTGTTTTCGTAGAATTCCATTTTCTGTTTTGTAAGCCTATTTGAGTTCATGCGTTTAATATGGCCATACAATTTGAACCTTCGCTTTCTAATATCACTATGAATGTCTGTGTATATTTTTATCTCCTTTTTTACTTCTGAGTTTAAATGCTTCATCTATGACTTGTGGACCTAAAACTTTTCTTATAATTTTGCATTCTTTTTTCACTATATTTTCGATATATTTTTTTCTGTTCAAAATTAATGTTTCTGCTCCATAGAGGCACTCTGGTATTATTATTATTATTATTATTATTATTATTATTATTATTATTATTATTATTATTATTATTATTATTATTATTATTATTATTATTATCATTATTATTATTATTATCATTATTTTCATTATTATTATTATTATCATTATAATTATTACTAATAATTCACTTGCTCTATAGAACCCGGAGGTTTATGATCACATGAACACAATCTCTCCATAGTTCTTTATCCTGACCTAATATTTTTCAATTATTCCGCATATAAAATTTATCTCCCTCAACTCATGGTTAATGTTATTCTCCTATCTCATAGTTGTCCTACCTAGAAGACATTTTCCCTCTGGATTTAGTAAGCTATAAGGAGTTTCCATGTCTCTCTTTCATTCCCCATTCGTGCCATATGCCCTACCCATCGCAGTCTACAAGACTTAACTGTTTTTATTACATCTTGTTTCCCATAAATACCATATAGCTCAACATTACATTGTCAAAAAATGTCAGAATTACAGTAATTTCAGAAATAGTATTAATGAATTCACAGAATTTTTCATTGAAAAAAATCGGGATTTCATATGTAGTAAAATATGAAGAAATGTGAAATTTTCACTAAAATATGAAAATGTTGCAAAATATTATGAAATATAAAAAAATGTTATGATCTTATTTGATTCTACACACCATAAAATGTAAAGTTGCTTTGTTTCATCACTCTCTGACCCTATAGTTTAAAACATGAAATTTAATATAATTCCTCGCCCTATTTATTAGTCTTACTATTGGACTCGAAGAGAAACTCAGCTCAGGTTTTGTAAAATTATGGCTCTTCCTGTTCTTTTATATAGATCTGAATCTTGGTTACTTGAAAATAAAGATATCTCACACATTCAAGGCCTGAAACAAAATTTTTAAGATCCGTAACAGGATGTACACGCATGGATAGATTACACAATGAATCAAAAATAAATTAACTGGAGATATTTTCAATAGTCGGTAAACTAGAAGAGCACAAATACCAATGAAAAGAACTTTTAGACAGAATGGACAATACAAGATTACCCAAAACGATCAACACCTACAAACCACATGGAAAAAAGATCTTTGGAAGGCCAAGGAAACGATGGATTTGAGACCGGAACATGACGCATTGACCTAATCCTGGAAAGGAAGAAGAAGAAGAAGAAGAACAACAACAACAAGAAGAAGAAGACTATTGGACTTTTATCCGTTCAGACAAAAGAAAAATAGAAACTGCAGAAATTAAGTTCTTACGTTCAGTAGCAGGTGTGACAATTTTGAACAGAAAAAGAAATGAAGTTATTAGAAAAGACTTAAATATTTTTAATTTAACAAATAGTAATGACAATATGAGAAACAACTGGCATTAACATGTTAAAAGAATGCCTACAAATAGAATCCCTCAGCTGTTATGAAAGTACAAACCAATAGGACATAGAAGTGTTGGACGCCCTTTTACTAGAGGGAAGATTCATTAAATCCCATTTGATGTGAAAACAGGTCAAAAGGCCTAATTTCATGAAGTAGAAGAAAAAGAAGAAGAACACTGTTGTTTATTCAGATTTTTAAATAATTAATCACTGGTGAACGCTTTAGGGCATGTTATTTTTATAAAAATCTATAGAAACTTTGAAGAAAATTTTGTTTGTAATCTAAACACGACGTAAGTATGGTGATTATATCCCCATAACAAACACATGAGATAAGTGCTATATGTATATCATGTGCCATCAAAGTGTTTCCATATCATCTTAACGTCACGTCCAATGTGTGCTATAACTATAATTTGTGGTTATCACAATACCAGATGTGGAGGTGGACCACACTCTTTTCCAAAACAAACTTTAATGACGTCTTTGATTTAGTTTTATTTAAAATAACGCCATCAACTCTAGACAATAACGGTGTTTAAACCGAAGTAACAAGAGTAGAGTTTGAATTAATATCACGTTACTTGTAGTAGTGTTTACACATAAGAGCGATCAAATGCTTTGATTATAAAGGGTGCCAAGAAAGGTAACATTACTGATATTATCGGTCTAAGCACCTGTTCTCTCATACCGTAATCGACACGTGTCTCTGATGTTAGTTTAAGGATGCAGCGATTTTCCTACTTTTCAGGAGATCTTAAGGTCAATCATGTGAAACTAATTTATCCAATCGAAAAACTCAATGGCGTAAAGGTCTAGATTCGTTCATCAGTTGGATGCTGACCTCAAATCCACATATAGGCCTATTAACCAAAGAGGTGAACAATTACAGTAATAAATGAATTGTCAACCATTGCATACCAAAAGCTACCTTGAAATTTCTTCCAGGGAAGCGTAATTATAGACCAAGTTCAGAATTTTAATTATTTGGGATGTCATTTAGGCAATGACAGAAATTTAGATAAACACACTAAAGTACAACGATTCAATTATCTATGTGGCACAATTAAACGCATTTTATTGAATAAGACTAGAAAAGAAACTATTTTTAAGTTTTACAAAGTATTGGCAGTTCGATCTCTTATTGTCAACCATTGCATACCAAAAGCTACCTTGAAATTTCTTCCAGGGAAGCGTAATTATAGACCAAGTTCAGAATTTTAATTATTTGGGATGTCATTTAGGCAATGACAGAAATTTAGATAAACACACTAAAGTACAACGATTCAATTATCTATGTGGCACAATTAAACGCATTTTATTGAATAAGACTAGAAAGAAACTATTTTTAAGTTTTACAAAGTATTGGCAGTTCGATCTCTTATTGTCAACCATTGCATACCAAAAGCTACCTTGAAATTTCTTCCAGGGAAGCGTAATTATAGACCAAGTTCAGAATTTTAATTATTTGGGATGTCATTTAGGCAATGACAGAAATTTAGATAAACACACTAAAGTACAACGATTCAATTATCTATGTGGCACAATTAAACGCATTTTATTGAATAAGACTAGAAAAGAAACTATTTTTAAGTTTTACAAAGTATTGGCAGTTCGATCTCTTATTGTCAACCATTGCATACCAAAAGCTACCTTGAAATTTCTTCCAGGGAAGCGTAATTATAGACCAAGTTCAGAATTTTAATTATTTGGGATGTCATTTAGGCAATGACAGAAATTTAGATAAACACACTAAAGTACAACGATTCAATTATCTATGTGGCACAATTAAACGCATTTTATTGAATAAGACTAGAAAAGAAACTATTTTTAAGTTTTACAAAGTATTGGCAGTTCGATCTCTTATCTATGGATGTGAAACCTGGACATTAACAAAGGCAGATAGCAAACAAATAGAGGCTGCTGAAATGAAGATGTTGAGAGCAATAGCAGGATACCAAAGGACCGATAAAAAGAAAAACGAAGATATAAGAACAGAACTTAATATATTTAATCTCTGTGAAAGAATAAAATATTATCAAAATGCTTATCTTCAACACGTATTACGAATGAATGAACAGCGCATACCAAGAAGAATGTATAATTATAAACCAAAAGGGAGAAGAGTGTTGGGAAGACCATTGAAGAGATGGAAGGGCCAATTCGACCTATAATGAGATCGGAACAGGCCATTGGGCTTAATCCTTGTTGTTGTTGATGATGATGATGATGGAAGCGTTCTGATGTACCAAGGACGTGTGCAAAAAATTATCTGCAGTTATAATCAAACGCCAGATCTCTCATTTAATCTATATGGAAGTAATACAACTCCTGCATTGGCAGACTGGAAAACCCTTACTACCTGCGTTCCGCGCCGCGATCCTTCTCACTCCTATCTGTGCTTAACTCATGCAGGGATGTAGGCCTACATCTGCCCCGTACAGTACGTTGCAATTGCTGAATTCTGACTTCGATTTTTGTGTCTTGCAGTTAAAACGGCAGATACGTCTTATGGACACGGCCTTGGTATATCACAACGCTTCTCGGGGAGAACATTTCAAGGTAGGTTTCGGCATGCAATGGTTGACAGTTCCCTTGTTAGTAACAAATTTTAGGCAAGTTATTGTTTCTCCTGTGTTTTTTTTCTGTTCAATCAATCAATCAACGGTAAGAATTACACAGAATGCGGCTTTGATGCGGTTACTGTGTAGTTCTGTCCACACTGTAATTTCTGTCGACATGGGTGTGAAGGCCGAGCCTATTAACCCCACGTGGTTTTTGTAGCTAGTGTCTGGTGGCACTTGTATTAGGTGTGCTATTATTATGTTGTATAATTTGTGTATTCATTCCAACCATGCAATGAGACATGTAGCATTGTGGCTCTCTGATATTATTAGCCTGTTGAGTAGGTTCCTGAGTTGCAGGTATTATTTGAGTTTTAAGGATATAGATGTAGGCCTATATGTTTATTACGTATATTGCTATTTCTTTCTGTTTCATAGGAGGGTGACTACATAAGTTTGAGATAAGCAACAAGATACATCAATATATATGTCTCTCGCAGCGGGTCCGGGTTCTATTCCCGGTCTGGACTGGTTTCCTGGTTAGATTTTTTTCAAGGTTTTTCATTTCCTATAAGACAAAATCAGGAAACTGTAAAGACCAAATGCTACCCAAACTTCATCTGCCCATCACAATAATCCATATCACATTCCTGTTGTTTAATATGATATGTGAGAGAGTGTCTTAAATTTTCCTGCAACCTTGGAGGCGACTCTGGAATTGAGCTGATCACTCATCCAGGGTCGCCCTCAATATTTTGTGTGAGTGTGATCCAGAGTTTAAAATATTTTCCCGACATGTGTCACTGTAAGGTCCTGGTGACATGGGCATGTAAATCTTTACATATATAAAAATGAGTGTGGGTCTGTCTATCCTTTATGAACTCAAAAACTACTTCACCTATTTAAATGGATTGAATGAGTTTTTTCTCCCATCATTTAGAGCATTTTCCTGGGAGAGTTTACGTATATAGCATATCACCCTATGTACTATAGGACCGGACCTAAAAGAAAAGCATCAATGCACTAAAGAAGTCGCTTTTTGGACTCTTAAAAGGCTTACGCAGCCCAAACCATAACAAATACACCAAATTAATGTACACAGATTTTTTTAAACATTAGCCCTTTCTTTTTTTTTTCGTTTATACTGGTTTTCCTTCTTGTTTTACCTTTTTTTTTGTTTAACCTGTTTGTTATCTTTCTTCTTTCTTTAATTATCACATAGACACAAGGACAGGACACACACACCCAGACCCAAGGCGGAGATTTGAAATCCCCTACTCCGCCAGGAATTGAACCCGGGTCGCCGGAGTGGAAGGTAGGGACTCTACCGACTACGCCACGGCGACGGATATAATTGAATATCTCAAAATATTCTACAAAAAAGTCCACAACAACATACAGTATGTCTATCTTTTACGAATAATTCACAATAACAATTTTGTCTTTCAGCTCATTGATGCCAAGAAGATCGGAATAACTAGATTCCCGGGCAACGTCGGATTCTGTATCATATGAGGCAGCGGGACATCGCTTGCAATGCCATAGTCCGTTAACGCTCTAGCGGCCCCAATTTTTGTTTCATCGAAATCAAACTTGGCATATAGAAATTAATTAAAAAAAAACGAAAAAAAAACGAAGGGATGAGTAAATTCTCGGGCAAAGTTGGGTAATCAACTAGTTGCCTATAACGGAGAGATTAAACTAAGGTAAAGAAAGAGAGAGAGAGAGAGAGAGCGAGTGAGTGAGAGAGAGATTATTATGAGGATATAGATTACCGTATCTGATTGTATTGAAGTTCTAACTACTTAAGGCTTAATTAAGTATATCCACAATTTTAATAGAGGCTCGATCCTAAGAAATCATGATCTAGCGATTCGAACATGACATCTCCAAAATAATAACATGTTAATTTAATCTGTTTAGCAATTTAGTTTGACAAGAATAACATGGTTAGCTGTAATAATGACTTTATAATCGTGTGGATGAATTGAATTAGTGTTTAGTTGTTATCTCGCTACATTGTTACTTTATACCCCTGACTCAACTCGCTCACTCACTGTTTGAAGATGTACAAGACCCCTCGCTGGCATCTTCATCACTATTATAACGGAACAGTTTTATCTCGTTTTAATCTATACAGTGGCGTCAAAGTCTACTACATTACATTTTAGCAAATTCCAAATAAATCTAATTATTAAACTTATTATAATAATAAGATTAACTAACTCACTGACTATCGAACCTGTGGGTTCATGGCCGCGCGGACATAAGCTCTCCATATATCCCTACCCTGAGCTAAATTATTCCAATCATCCCCTGTATAATCTACTTCCCTCAAATCATGGATATTGTTATTCTCCCATGTCAATCTTGGCGTTTTCCCTCTGCTTTTCCTACAAGAAGCTTCCATGCAAGGCAAAGTGCCAGTCAGAGCAAAAATAGTAATCAATAATGAAATAATAGAATAGATAGCACGCTTTAACTATCTTGGTTCAGATATAACATATAGCCTAGCTACGAATGGGATATACATAATAAATTAAACCGATATCAAATGGTGTGTGGCACCATAAGAAGAAACCTCCGAAAGACTCGAAGAGAAACTCAGCTCAGGTTTTATAAAATTGTGGCTGTTCATGTTCTTTTATATGGATCTGAATCTTGGGTACTTACAAAAAAGATATCTCACACATTCAAGCCGCTGAAATGATTTTTTTAAGATCCGTAATAGGATGTACACACATGGATAGATTACACAATGAATTAATAAGATATGAACTGGAGATATTTTCAATAGTCCATAAACTAGAAGAGCACAAATATCAATGGAAAGAATATTAGACACAATGGACAATACAAGATTATCCAAAAAGATCAACACATGCAAACCACATGGAAAAAGATCTTTGGGACGGCCAAGGAAACGATGGACTTGAGACCGGAACAGGTCGCATTGACCTAATCCTGGAAAGGAAGAAGAAGAAGAAGCTTCCATGCACCTCTTTCATCTCCCATACGTGCCACATGTCCTGCACATCGCAGTCTACGAGACATAACTGTTCTTATTATATCTGGCTTCCTATAGGCCTACATATCGTGTAGTTCACTATTACGTGGTTTCTTCCATTCACATGTCTGTTCATCTCTCTTTGGTCCAAAAATTTTCCTAAGAACTTTATTCTCAAATACTCGTAATCTCCTTTGCTTCTTTAAAGTAAGAGTCCATGTTTCGCATCCATATAATATAACTGGTAGAATAATAGTTTTAGGCCTACATATTTTCAGTTTAACTTTTTTAAAGGAGTTGGGACAAGAGTCCCTATAACGCATAATAGCACGCATTTCCAGACTTGAGCCTATGTTTAATTTCATGTGCACCTCATTCCTGTTTGTGATTATTCCGTATTGTTCCTAGGTACTTGAAATGAGCTACTTCTTCAAAATTATTATAATAAGATTAAAAATAGTCTAGTACTAATCTTCACTGAACCTAATAATTAAACACATTGAATATATTTTTTTTATTCAATGCCAACAGTTTTTCATTTCGATATTTCTGGTAGGGCCTATTCCCTCTTGGCACTAGCGTATTGTAATCCATTACTGAGGTTGGTGAGCCTGGAAGATGGGGTTTCGCTGCCCCTATGATATGATGGATAATGATGCGCCAGGAGATGTCTTAGTCCTAAACTGAATCTAATGAGGTTAATAATAAATTATGATAATGATGGCCAGATGATGACTGGGGACCGTTTGGGCCTTGAAGTTTCCTGACAGTTGTCTTACAGATGAGGAAAACCGCCGAAAAGATCTCACCCAGGAAACTTTTCCCTACCGGAGATTTAACCCGGGCCTGCTGCGTGACAAAGCAGCTTGTACCTCGAGACCGCAGTGGTGGATACACCGTGAATATGAATATATAGCCTATGTGTGTGTGTGTGTGTTTGTGTTTATTCACGCTCTAACAGCCTCAGTTTTTTTTTCGGAACCTACCTTGGCATATAAAAATCAATTAAGAAAAATAAGGTCGACTTCGTTAATCAACAAAATCGGACTATTAGGAGTGAGTTCACTCTAAGCAAACATTTAAAAACCACTGTAGTGGCAGGAGTTTCAATTTTTCGCAACTAAACTCGGTAACCATAAAAGTAATTCTGAGATTCTTAAAGAATTACAAACAGAATTAATCATGGAATATGTACAAAAATATAGAAACAACTGTAAATCTCTCGTAAGAAGAATGAGCAGAACAAGAATAGGCCTACCAGTCAAATCTTCAATTACCAGCCACCAGGCAAGAGATCTTTGGGCAGACTCTTCAAACGTTGGATTGAGACCGTAACAGACCCCTACACTAAGCCGCCGGATATCCGGCTCTGAAGTTTAGGTTATACGAGGGGTAAAGGGAGAAACTCGCCCTCTACTGCCAACTAGGAAATAGTTGAATGGGAGTAGATGTCTGCTACAACCAATCACTGCTCTTGCGCAGCTATAGCGCGCTAGTTAGGTTTCAAATTACTGAGATGTCAGCTGTACGTCTGCTAACCGCATACATAAGGCGGCCCCTCCCACTGAATATCTATATCGGCAACACTGTCGTGAAAACCTCAGGGACGGAGAATTAGTGGCTGGAGTATAGGTCTATTACATGAAAGGAAGAAGAAGAAGATGAAGAAGAACTCGGTATATGCCACTGAAATGAAACGACAAAGGTATTCTCCTAACAATTTAGCGAAATCCAACCATTAGGAAAGGGGGTTTACCTGAAAGCCGATTACTAGGATGATCCATCCATAGTAATTCTGCCCGAAGGCAGGTCCTTCACTGCAATCATAGCATTTTCATGCTATGCTTGCAGCTTTACTAGGGAATTGTGTAGATGTGGTAGCTTCCCGTTGCTTTCCACACCGGTGAAAGATGATGATGATGATGATAATGATAAGGATGATGATGATGGCCATATGATTTCGGGGACCGTTTGGGCCTTAAAGTTTTCCTGACATTTCTCTTACAGGTGAGGAAAAACCCCGATAAAAACCTCACCCAGAAAAACTGCCCCGACCGGGATCGAACCCAGGCCCGCTGCGTGACAAGGCAGCACGCTACCTCGAGACCACAGCGGTGGACTACTAGGATAATGAAGGTAGAAAATGTTTTTGCTTAGAGGCCTCTTAATTCAGGCTTAATGATCTTTTACGAGCTTGAAAAACTTCAGACTCGAGATCCATGGCTTAAATCCCTCTCGGAGGACTTGCTCCTTGGAAACAAGGCAAATATATTCATTATTACGATGACTAGATGATGGTCAGGGAATATTCTGGTCTTAAAATTTCCTGAGATTTGTTTTACAGATGAGGAAAACTCGGGAAAATCTCAGGAGACTTGTGCTTCAGGTGATCGACCCGGGCGAGTTGCGTTCCATTCAACGACTTCACATCTAAACGTCTAGACTACAGCGATGGAGAAAGAAAAACAGAGGTGTTAAGGTCAAATACTTTGAAAACGCACCTTTGTTCAGCTGCTAATAACAACTATTTTATATCATTAAAGTATTAAGATTATGGCTTGCCCAAATACAGCACTTGTCATAATTTGCAGTCCGTACTGTATTTGGCTTAAAGTAAAATGAATTGCTTGGAAGATGAGGTAAACACATGTTTAAAGTGGCTTTTGGTTTAAATTATTTTATGGCGCCGTTCTTCTACGCATGCGCCAGTCATCCAATACGTACCTGCTGTGAATAGTGATTTTTCATTGTATGTAAATATTGTTATATGGGTGCAAATAGGATCTCATCAAATGCTAATAGGAAAATAGTATAAGATGTTGATGGCAATGAAGGTGCGCCAGCACTGCTTACAACAGGTTACCATTATATTATTCGGAGTATGGACGTAGTAGAGATGTCTTGCCATCTTCGGGGATGTTCTCCAAATCTTATATATAAAAATTAATGTTTGTTTGTATGTTTGTTCGTACTTTATGCGCGGCCATACCGTTGATCCGATTGTGATGGGGTTTTTTGCAAAATGTTCAGGAGATTCCCGGGGTGAACATAGGCTAGGCTCAACTCCTACACCCTTAAAAATCGCCCTTTGTAGTGGAAAACGAGAAAATAGCTCTTTGGATGCTTAAATGGCTTACACTGCCTAAACCATAAGAAATACATAAAATTAATGTACACAGAATTGAATATCTCAAAAAGCTCTACAAAAAAGTCCGCGACAGCATATGTCTCTTACGGATAACTCACAAAAACCATTTTTGTCTTTCATTGATACCAAGAGTCCCGTATCTCTTACGGATAACTCACAATAACCATTTTTGTCTATCATTGATACCAAGAGTCTAGCACCATAAACGAGTGGGTAAGGCAAGAAGTCTTGGCGCAGAACTATGGGACTACGCTGGTTCGAGTCTCTACGGGGGAAGAAATTTTTCTCGTGGAATGTCGGCCAGTATGGGACCGGTGCACAGTGGGTCAAAAATGAAATCTAGCTGAAAAAAAAACTGTTTTGACTCTCTCATCAATTTTTTTTCACTCTAATATAATTGTTATATGACGGTTCTTAACTTATCTGCAGATGAGGGTACAATTGTAATGTTTATGACTGTGTGACGTCATCATTCACACTTCTTGAGCCACAACAGAAGGCTGTAAGAGGTTTTCTTGCGAACTTATTTAATAATATCTAATTATGTCCTAATTGCTGAATTTTATGGTAAAAAAGTAACATATTTTTATCGTCCTCCCATGACATGAGAATTGAACGTTCGGGCAGGACAACGTCTGCCGGGTACGCTAGTCTCTTATAAATTAAGGTATAATCTCAGTCTTATCACATTATACTCGAGGTTAAACAAAAATAAAAGAATAAATCTGCATTCAAAAACCTATAGGCCCTACCTACTTTTTTTTGTTCACAATTTTGCAGAGTAAACTTATTTTGTTGTGTCGATACCGGGAAATTAACCTCTAATTTCGAGGCTCGCTAATTCAAATCCGGCCGAAGTCGATTCGATGAATTTTTAAAGGCGTATAATTCCATCGAGTCGGCCGCGGTGAACGAGTGGTTATGCTCCTTGCCTCTGGTCCCGAGGGTCGCGAGTTCAAACCCGGCCGGGGTCGATGGATTTTTTAGGACGGAAAAATCAAGGAGCAAGTCCTCCGGGAGGGACTTTAAGCCGTGGGTCCCGAGTCTGAAGATTTTCAGGCTCGTAAAAAATCCTTAAGCCTGAATGAAAAGGCATCTAAGCAAAATTTACCGAATTTTCCCGTCCTAGTACTACCTTGGTTTCCTGGATTTCAGTATGAGACGGAACGCTGACCACGGACCACTCAAAATGACATCTATACGAAAACAAGTGTAACTAAATTAGTATGGTTCAAATTCTTCCCTGTAAGGGGAGAGCGCCTAAATCTCTGTAAAGGGAAAATATGGGCTTACAATATAATAATTCCATCGGAAGGGAAGTAAAACCGTGAGTTTCGAATTGTAAATTTACGGCAAGTAAGAGAACATCGAGCCTGAAATAAAATGCGCAAGGAACTTCAGATTTTCATCTAGAAAAACAGAGTGTTGTAAAGTAAAGTGATCCCACAACAGGCCCGGAGGCCCTTGGGGTAGTAGGAAGGTTAAGGCTCCCACTTTTTCTAGACAATCGGCACTTTACGTCAGCCGGGTTGTCAGCCCTGCGTGACGGCCGCCTTTACCCCCAGAACAAGCGTCTGGTACTCATTTCCGTTAGAGGCTGAGTCGACCCCAGGGCCATAGTGCCGCCAGAGGGTTTGGGTCAGTTTAAAAATCCTGACCCCAACGGGACTTGAACCCTCGACCCTCCGGCTTGTAGCTCAGTGCCTTAACCACTACGCTACGGCGTGCCCCTCAAACAGAGTGTTGTACTGGTATTTTATTATAAACTGAGTGACAAATAAAGTAGCTATAAATTCCAACAGTATCAAACTATTAGTGGAGGACAATGTATTGTGTTATAGGCCTACTTTATTAAATGTTGGTAATATGGCTCTATCAAATTATTAAGAACAATATAGGCTAAGATAAGATAGGCCTATGTCAATATAAAGTGTACCAATAATTACATTGTGCATCCAAGTGATGAGACATATCGCGAAGAGGGCGTTACATGTTTTGTTTTGATGTTGATTAGCCTATACATAATTTACTGAATAAGGTGGCGTAAGAACTCGTAGTTCATCAACCGGCCACTCTGCCTGATTACTTGGACGCACAATAAAATCACAAAATACACATTTTAAAACTCTATAGGCCTATACTCTGTTAAAATGCAGAAGATGAAACATTGTTTTTGAAAGGCCTCCATATTGGAACTACTTGATGAAGTTTAATAATTTAGTTGAGGACGACTGACTTACCAGATACCAATTTTGTATTTAATGTCTTATTACATAACCTCAACTGTGCTTTAAATTGAATTTTAAAAGTGTTGCTACTCATTACGAAATGCTGCATGATTAAGAATAATTTACTGAGCTCTGGTTACCAATAAACATTTTCAGCCTCATTAAGATCTCCTGCATAATTAACAAACCCATTCCTGTGCTCTGTCCCGCGCCGTAGCCGAGTGGTTAAGGTAGGAAGCCTTGGCGCAGAGCTACGGGACTTGCGCTGTTTCGAGTCTCCATGGGGGAAGAAATTTTCTCATGGTATTTCGGCCAGTATGGGACCGGTGCCCACCCAGCATCGTGAGGCATTTGGGTAGCTACAATAAGTAGCGGCTCCAGGTTGAGGAAACCAGCTTTAACGGCTGGGGGACTCGATATGCTGACCACATGTCACCCCTACACTGGCTGATGATCATCTACCTCTGTGATGGACACATGTGGATGTGAGGGGCCAGCAGCCGGCTGGTAGGCTAAGGGCCTTATAGGCCTGTCGCGCCAGGAGTTTTATTCCTGTGCTCTGTTTACAAAGAAAAAGTTCAAACTCATTACGATCTCCTGCATAATTAAGAAGTAAGTCATGATTATGGAATTAACGAGAGAATAAATAAGGATAATTCTGCAGTATCCAAATTAATTTTTATTGGGATCAGAACAATTATAAGTTCTAAAACAAAACATTAAGGTTTAATACAATATGGAGTACAATGACATATGGTGCAAGAACAGAAAAATTAGAATCTAGAACAATAAGTAAATTGAATTCGACAGAAGTTTCTAAATGAGACAAAATTAGAAGCAGTGCAATTAAACAAAATGTCGAATGTTCTAATTTAAATTGTGAATTTCGTAAAAAGCACACAGAACACAGATTCACAAGAAGAATACAAGAATGGGTGCCACTTGATACAAGAAGAATAGGACGGCCAAAAATTACGTGAATTGATGGTGTTTTGAGCAGCATGAGGGGGAAAAAGGATTGGACCTGGAGATTGTAATGACAGAGTAATGTGGAGAAGAATGAAGTAAATGTATTATGCCCAGGAAGTAACGTCCACGTTTGTTAATCATAGAGATGGACGATCAGCCAGTGTAGGGATGGCATAGGTCAGCATGTCGGGTCTCCCATCAGTTATAACTGCCTCTGTTTAAGGTAGTTAGGCCTGTGCAAATTCCTCATGATGGTTGGGACACCGGTCCATACTGGTCGTAATTCGATGACAAGATCTCTTCCCCATATGTATTCGAACCAACTCAAGTTTTATAGCTCTGCTCCAAGGCATCATGTCTTAAACTGTTTGGCTTCGTTACTAATGCCCTGACATCATGATGACATGTTTGAATTTAACATGCGTATACTAACGCATATATATTAATGCATTGGGATGTTTGGTTACATCACATTCGGAGAACAGTTTTTTTTTTGGTAAATGCCACCAAGTTGTATTTCATGACATTTATGGCTTTCCCCACTGGCATTGTTGGAATTCTATTCCATTTCTTAGGATGGGGCATATGGAAGGCGTAGTTACATTGCCTCGATAATATGATGATGATGACCAACTACAGGAAAAATAATTTTTAAAATTAAGATAATCCAACGAATCAAATTTATAAAATTATTAAACTCTATAGGGTCTTATCGTACCATAAAATAATTTAAGCTTTCTTACTTAATAATGATAGTGAAGCATGGACACTAAAAAAGACAACATGAAAGCAGAATAACGGCTTGTGAAATGAGATTCATGCGCAGAACAGCGGGTTACATCAGATGGGATCGGAAAAGAAACACCGATATCTTAAAAGAATTGAAGACTACGCCAATTTTGGAATATATTAAACAGTACCAACTAAATTGGAAACACCATCTAGAAAGAATGAGTTCAAATCGGATCCCCAAAGCTGTTTATAATTATATACCAAGAGGACGAAGATCACTGGGCCGTCCTATGAAACGCTGGAAGGAAAATTTTCTATAGGATCGTAACAGGTCTTGGCCTAATACTTGGAAGGAAGGAAGAAGAGGAAGACTTAATAATTAAATTCAATTCTATAATTCCCTCTAAGGAAAAAAATCCAATGGTTTGACCGGGAATCGAACCCGGGGCCTCATTAATTGTAGTCACAAACGCAGACCATTAGCTCATGAGGCTGGTCAAAACGGCTTGTTTCAGTTTTTTTCCAATAGGTATATGGAAGATGGTTTTGTCGAGTTAGGATATAGGGCTAATTAACATGTAGGCCAAATTTATAATTCAAATGACTATAACTTCTTCTTCTTCTTCTTACTCATCGTAGTTTAATCTCAAACTTTATAGGTAATTTACATGCCTCACACCAACCGAGGAATATAACAAGAATTAAAAAACGGTAACGGTAACTCCTGGTTTGGTAGTATGGCACACAGAGGCTTTAATTCTTCTTCTTCTTTTTAATCATAATTTGTAGGAATTTCATCTTGTTTATTTCCAAAATCACTCCTCGGAGGAAGACACAGAAAATAAGCACTCACTGTCTATCCATTTTAAGTTGTACTTTATCACCTGTTTGATACAACACCAAGATTGGACAAGTGCACACATTTTATGGGGCATATTTTATTGTTGGTTAAATTATTTTTACAAAATATTTTACTTTTGTTACATAAAAATTCAATAATATAAGCGTATTTTATATCCCAATATTTTTGATAATGTTGGTGTGTCTGCACAAGCACTCTAGACAATGTTATAAAGTCCTGACATCTATTTTTAACTACAGCTAGCTTATGTGCAAGATTCACTAAAATCTTACGTGGTATCTCGTTGGCTAAGGAACTGCTCGATTGATCTACAATCTCTTTGAAACAAAACACTGTGATAACATTCAAAGCGTCCACGTAACAAGCAGTGAGTTTGACCTTGTAGTGGTTTAACCACTGGACGGTTCGCGTTCTTTGCTTTCTGGAGTGATTATGTTAAAAATTATAAGTGAAATATGTCTTTAAAATAAATTATAACGTGTGCATTTGTGTATGTGTGGTTTTAGTGCAATTTAAAATTAACTATTGTCTTCAGTGCATGCACCGGTGTGGAAATAGCGCAAGACGATCGCAGTAATTTTGTTTTTACTTGGAAAGGTATGATGTGTTATTATAGCCTACATGGTTTACAGAATGAATGTCATCTAAATTAAGATTGTACTGATATAGAAATATTGCTTAATGTATGAAGAGTTCACCAATAGTTTTGTAAATTACGTAACAATGTTACATTACTAATTATTATGCAATGGTGATAACATACGTCACCAATTATGCTCATACATTAGGCGCCAAGGGAGAATGTGAATAGTGTGCGAGTATTTAGAAAATGGAGAATATTTTCTAAGGTTTCCACTTATTTTAGACTTATTGTTAATAATATACCTACAACAACAATAATAATAATTAATTAAATAAAAATAAAACATAGTTTTTATTTTTTATTATATTCCAAGGGTGAAAGAGGGATATTTAAAAGTCTATGAATGTAACTATTAAAGGCTGCCATCTTATGAGTATATGGGTGAAGAGAAGAACTATGGATAGTGGTATCAGTATGAGATGGTTTGTGAAAGATACCAAACTCAAACTTATTATCAATGTGTTTTATTTTTATTTAATTAATAAATATGGATTTTCATCAAGTAAACGCCAATTCAATTGATTGAATAATAATAATATTCCTGGAAATACATGATATGCATTAAAAGATTCTTGTCCTAACTTACTACAAAAATTCTTAAACCAAAAACAATACAAAACATTCTTAGAGTTATACTGTTTGGTCACTAACTCTACGAGAGGAGAAATGATCACGGGATTTAAGAATAAATTCTTTGGAAAAAATTTGGATCTTAGAGAGATAACAGACAGAACGATAGAGAAAACTGTATAGCAGTAAGCTACATGATCATTCTGGGAAATTAAAAGTAATAAGAACAGTTAAATAACATAGACTGTGATAGGCAGGACATGTGGCACGAATTGGGAATGAAAGAAGGGTAGGCTATAGTAATTTTTTGTAGGAAAGTCAGAGTGAAAACGTTCAGTAGGTAGGCCGAGAATGAGACCAGAGAAAAATATTAATCATGGATTGAGGGGATGTAAATTTTATAGGGAGTGATTGTAAAATATCAGCCGAGGATATGAATGCAAGGAGAGCTTATGTTTGCGCGGTCATGATTTTAAGGGTTCGATAAGTAGCAGTGGGTTAGTATTTAGAGCGAAAAAACTTATTTTCTCTGGTTCAGACTTATATACTATTGTCAATAATAAACCTATAACCTACTTAAATATAATAATAATAATAATGATATGCTAATGATAAGAATGATATGCTAATGATAAGAATGATAATGATAATAATAAGAATGATAATGATAATAATGATAATAATAATAAAAATGATAATGATAATAATGATAATTAATAATAATAATAATAATAATAATAATAATAATAATAATAATAATGATAGTAATAATAATAACAAAATATAGGCTAATAATAATTTTGGAATTCCTTAGATTTGGACGGGGTGTAGGCCTATCTTTCTAAAATTGCCATCGCTGCCATTAGAGGGTCAATTTAAATTTTAAGAAACCATATTTACAAAATTTCTACTTTATAGTTTGTATAGGGCCTACTTCAATTACAATTTGAAATTTTTTAATGTAGGCTATTTGTAAAATGTATTTGATCAATTTCAAAACTTAATTGTTTGTATCACTTTGTCCTTGAGACAATCCTCTAATGAGGAAAGTTATATATAATAATAAAAATAACAATGACAATAATAATAATAATAATAATAATAATAATAATAATAATAATAATAATAATAATAATAATAATAATCATACTAATAATCTTTCAAGGAATAGTCTATTCCAGCACCTCTCCCCTCTCCCCTATAGCATAATAATATTAGGCCTACTAATGATATATAATAACAATACTAACATATACATTGTTATTAGTATTATTGTCATCATTAGACCCTACATGTTATTGAAAAATCCTAACAATCCGTCTATAGGCTGTGATTAATATAGGCCTAAGTAGAGTCGAAAATTCGATTCTGAATTGTTGCAATTTTTTTCTTTAGTTGAATTAATAATAATAATAATAATAATAATAATATAATAATAATATTAGGCCTAATAATAATATTAATAATAATAATAATTCCATGGCGCGACTGACCTACCAGCCTGTTATGGTCTCAGATCCACTTAACAATTTATAGGGCCTAGAGGTGGACGATTATTCAACTAATATAAGGACGATATGTGGTCAGCATGTCAAGTCCCCCAGCCGTTAAAAATAATTTTCTTAACCTTGAGCCACTGTTTATTTAAACCACCCATTTTTTCTCATGCTGGGTAGTACCAGAAATTCCGTGAGAAAGTTTATTTTCCCATGGAGACTCGAACAAGCGCAAGTCCCGTATTTCTGCGCCCAGGCATGTTGCCTTAAAGCAATCGTCTACGGTGCGGGAATCAATAATAACAGTAATAACTAACTCCAAATAACTAACTGGCACTATCGAACCCGTAGGTTCATGGCCGCGCGGACATAAGCTCTCCATACATCCGTATCCTGAGCCAATGTTTTCCAATCATCCCCTGTATAATCTACTTCCCTCAAATCATAGATAATTGTATTCTCCCACCTCAATCTTTGTCTACCAATGGGCGTTTTCGCTCTGGTTTTCCTACAAGAAGCTTCCATGCACGTCTTTCATTCCCCATTCGTGCCACATGTCCTGCCCATCGCAGTCTACGAGACTTAACTGTTCTCATTATATCTGGCTTCCTATAAAGACCATGTAATTCACTGTTATGCAGTCTTCTCCATTCACCTGTCTGCTCATCTCTCTTTGGTCCAAAAATTTTCCTAAGAACTTTATTCTCAAATACTCGTAATCTCCTTTCCTCCCTTAAAGTAAGAGTCCACCTTTCGTATCCATATAATATAACTGGTAGAATAATAGTTTTATATATTTTCAGTTTAACGTTTTTTGAAAGGAGTTTGGAAGTCAAGAGTCTCTGTAATGCATAATAACATGCATTTCCAGAATTGAGCCTATGTTTAATTTTCTTGTGCATCTCATTCCTGTTTGTGATTATTGTTCCTAGGTTTTTTAATTCAGCCACTTCCTCAAAATTTCCCTCATTTGTTATTAGCTGTCCACTTCCATTGTATAATGTATTTTTATGTGTGACCAGCTGAGGGAGAAACGTCTGGTAGGAACACCACTAATAGACCACTGCCAGAAAGCCCGGAATCGCTCAACATAACAAATGTAGCTAATATGTTCTACACTTTGATTGCTAATTCCACATATACAGTTTGCATTTTCTATGATGTTGAATCTCTGTAGGTATTGGCCAAATTTTCCGTGCCCACTGAGTAATATTCTTACTTCAATTGGTTTGTAGGCCTGCTCTTTGGATATATGCATAAGTAGTTTTCTATTTATGTACCTAGGAAATATGATTGATTCGATTTAACTTTTAATCTTGGGTAACATAGTGTACGGTGATTGTGTGTAGGCTGCAAGTATTCTGTCCATTTTTCTCTTCATCTGTACTGCACCTTTCTAAATTTCTCCGGTATTGCACCAACTGCTGCTATCTATCGGGCATTCTGAACACTATCGTTCTTCCTGAATACGGTATGTTTTGTGGTGTTGTTTTCAATTGAAAAAATCTGTGTATTTTTTATTTTCAGTATTTTTTTTGTGCCCAATTTTGACATCTATCGATGATGATAAAAGTTTGACGATACAATTAATATTTTTTCTAATACTATGGCTAAAGTATTAAAAATTCAGACTGAAAAGCTACTTCTGAAATTCTATTCTAATATAATTATAGCCTACTCTTTATAAACTAACAAGTTATTTACGTGGACTTACGTGTGTTATCAAATGTGTAGTATTATATGGCAACGCATATTTTGTGAAAATCCATAACGTTAAACTAATAAGAATAGTAATATTTTATTTATTCTGGTAGAGTTAAGGCCATAAGGCCTCTTTCACTCAACCAGCACAAATATATATATATATATATATATATATATATATTTGACTATATATATATATATATATATGACATGATAAGAAAAATAAATGATCGGACGGGACTTGAACCCGAACCTCTGGATTTATATCCCAGTGCGCTACCGATTACTCTACCGAGCAAGTCTAGTACAAACATCATTTTTCTTATATATATTCTCATTATTACAAGATGTAGTGGGAACTCGGTCTCCACTGCCACGTAATACCTCCTGTCACAAGTAAGCAAATTAAGGAGAATATTTTTACTTTATAGCAGTGACGCTTTATCGATGTTATAATTAAATTTTTGACATTGAGCAATGCAAGCTTAATATGACATAAGAAAAATAAATGCTCGGACGGGACTTGAACCCGGACCTCTGGATTTATATCTCAGTGCGCTACCGATTACGCTTCTGAGCAAGTTTACTACAAACATTCTTTTTTTTTTCTTATATAGGCTACACTAATTATAAAGAATTAAAAATATATTAAATGGAAATTTCGTGTACAAACATTTTATACAATTATAATAGTATGGGTAAAAAATTCATTCAATTATAAGGTCATATTTTTATCTGTTTAGGTAATATTTAAACCTTTTCAGGTCATAATTGCATGCGTATTTTCCAATTTTTAGGTCATAGAAGTCCGCCCTTTAATAATAATTAATACTTAAGATAATAATAATTATTATTATAGTATGAATATGATAAATTATACGAGTAACACCAATTAATATAGGGCCTATGTGCCTTACACTGGGCAATGAAAAAGTAGAGGTTAGAGTAAATATAAATTTAGATTTTATTCAAAAGATTCCAATGTCCCACAGCCCCTTATTTCTTGTGGTAGGGAATTTCAGACGAAGTTATTTTATTTGTAACTAACACTTTATTTAAATTTCGTTCAGGATCATAGTGCACATTGTAGAATTATATTTTATAACCACATACATTTTCTCCGCGTCTAGAGTTCTCTAATATCGATTTCAATAAAAATTATTCTTCTAAATTATTATTGCAGTAATATTTCAGTGTTCTTATAGCTTAAATTGTAAACTGAGTAGCAATTATTTAAGCCCTATTATTTTTATCACTATTGGGATTAAATTTAATTAATTTGTGTTAGCCATTCATGTTTTTGATAATTTATAATTTTTATTTTTAAATATAAGTAACCTACTTTATTTAACATTGTTTAACAGCTCAGATCGTTAGTGACGCAATTCAATTCGGGACAAGAACGGGCTGACAAATTTTCCTCACAAATCTATTTTATAAAGCTTGAGGTTCTTTTATGTATCTTATATCTACAAGGAACCTAATCCTTTGTTTTTCTTACTAAGGAAGTCGTATCAAGAAAGTTTAGCCCCTTAAAATTACATCGACCCTGTTGGGTTTGAACCCGTGAACCTCAAAACCAGACACGAGCATGGTAATTACTAGCCTAGCTGAACAGACTTCGTCTTTGTAAATATTTAAGTGATAAATAAATATTAAATCTACTTTATAGATATTTGAAATAAGTTACTTTGTAAATACGTTTTGAATCACTAGGAGAAATTTAGATCTCCTAAAGTTGATATTAAAAATTATATTTACAAACATAAAACCCTAAATACATTGATAACACTGCTTGTAATGGCAGCATTAGGCCTATAAAATGTAACGTTTTTATTAGATTACTACAATAATAAGCCTATATTGTTCCTAGATTTTGAATGAGTAACAGATGTTACCTTGAATTGTATAATTTCAATATTATTATTTGATAGAATCATAAATATACTTGCTATAAGTTTCGAACATAAAAGCTCCCAAGATATATATAGACCTAAGATAAAGTGTTTATACATAAGTTCTCAAAAATAGTGAGTTAGTATAGCCTAGGATCTACCTAATCTCTGATAAAGTTACTAAATTTTAAAATAATTAGCCTATAATGTTTTTAATCTATCTATTTGGCCTATTTGTTGCACAAAACAAACGCTATTTCACCAACCCTTGATTACTGTTAGAAAGAAGTTTCCTTTCGAACAGCATTAATGTAACATTTAATAAATTAATAATATTAAATATAATAACATTTTCAGTTTTTTTCAGCGTTTCTTTTCAATGCCAGAGGTTTGATTAGATTCTAACTAATGTCATGGATTCTCCAATTTAAGCATTAGGCCCACAAATAATTCGTAAGCCCTATTATTACTTACCAGAATTGAAGTCTTGACTTCCAGATGTGTTACCTTTCATGATTATATACTAATCTTTCATTTTACAACTTTGGGAAACAGGAAAAAAGAAACTACAGGATTTGAAATGTAGACCTATATATTATTAATGGAATTAGGATCAAAGGAATAGTTCAATGCCTATTTGGATGTTATTGGAAAGCTCAAAGTATGTGCATACAATAAATGAAATTAAGAACAAATAATTTAAATCGTATAAAATTTCTGTATTTATAATATAATTTTACAGAATACAAAAAATTAAGGCACTGTACAAAATTGGCTTAAATCTTTGAAAGTAATTTGTTATTTTTTACAAGAACTTTCAATATAATAATGGGTTACTTTCCCCATATGTGACTAGCTTCCAAAATGGCAAACAAACATGGCTATTTAGCCATATTGTTGCATTTATAAAAATATTAAGTTTTATTAAGTTGTACAGACACAGAAACTTACAGAATATATAAAAAAAGGTTTACATAAAAAAAGCTGGTGCATTTCGGCACTTCGGTGCTGGATCTATGCACTAATAATATAAGGGACAGTGTAGGACCTATAAAAATAAGTTTTTGTGAAAAAGTTGACTTCAATAATATTATAATAATGATAAAAGTAATCGCGATGTTTTCTTCGTTAGAACCTCAAAAGTCAAATATAATTACAAAAATAATAGGTTCAAAGTATCAAATAGATTCCTTTATTGTTTATTTTGTACTTTATTGATGGACATTAAATATTATACTTTGATGAAAAAATGTCTTTTTCAGATCTAGTGAGCTGTATAAAACAATACAGCTAGCTAATCAGTCTTTTAAGTGTTTATTTTATATTATTATCTAACAAGAAAAATCCAATCGAAAATTAAGGGCACTTTAATATTGATCTCAATAAACCTATATACATATATACATGACTTATCATTCAAAACCTACCCATCCAAAGCTAACTTAAAAAACTAATCTTAATTGGATGAAAAACGTTTTATCAAAAATACATCATTCTCCCATTACCTAGCAATCAGACACAACCAAAAAATAAATCTACCCGTCCTATTTCTGAGATAATAGGCACTTGGTGATAATCTAGAACATAAATAATTATTGTTCATATCTATTTGAGATTCAGAATTTAGGCCTATATCATTTTTGTCTTAATTAATGTGATTATCAAGAAAACCTATTACTCCGGAATGACTTAACGAACAGATTTTAGGCTTTTCTGCACATCGTTGAATATTTACTATTTTATCTGATGTTTCTGACATTTTTAATGATAAAACCAGAGAGCATTTAAAAAATATTAAACAGTGATACTGAGGCAGCCTAGAACCCGTTAAAGTGGCAATTTATTAATAGGCTATATCACACAAATTTGCATAATTTTACTTGATTATTAAGGAATAGTGCTGTATGCAAAATAAATAACAAAACTCATTTAATAAAGTGAAACTGAAAATTGGGAACTTAATGAATAATTTTATTTTTAATATTGAATAAATGATCCGTTTGCTTACAGAAGGATCTTAAAAATTATCTATATTAGTTACATTAACTATAAATATATAGGTGTTTATAATTTTATTTTATAATACATTTATTTTATGCAGACACAGCACTATTTCTTTATTTTTAAAGGCTAGGCCTATATATATAAAAGTGGAGAAAAAAGAAGAAAGACAAAAGCAACGAAAACGGACATTGAATATAGGCACGTGGAATGTACGAGGAATTAGAAACAAAGTTAATGAAGTAGCAGGAGAATTATTCCAGAACAATATAGATATTGCAGCAGTGACGGCCGTCTTTATCCCCAGAACAAGCGTCTGGTACTCATTTCCGTTAGAGGCTGAGTCGACCCCAGGGCCATAGTGCCGCCAGAGGGTTTGGGTCAGTTTCCCCGATACAATAGATATAGAATTAGAAATTCAAACCCTAAAGAATAAAAAAGGCACCAGGGCCGGGAAACATACCCAATGAGTTAATTAAATATGGCCCAAAAAATTTAATAGGTAGATTGAGGGACTTGTTTAATAAGTGCATTGCAATACAGAAGATTCCTGATGAATGGAAAATAAGCTACATTGTACCAATATACAAGAAGGGCGACAGAAGAGACGCAAAAAACTACAGAGGACTAAGTATAAATAACACATTATATAGAATATTTACGAAGTTATTAAAAACAAAGTTACAAAAAGATGTTAAAGACAAATTAGGAGAAGATCAAAATGGATTCAGACCAGGAAGGTCATGTGTTGACAATATATTTGCAATACAACAGTTAATTGAAAAACGGACTGCAGTTGGAGAAGAAACCCATTTGACAATGATAGATTTAGAGAAAGCTTATGACTCAATTCCGAGGAACAAATTATGGGAAGTATTGGAGAAATACAATATTGACAGAAACCTAATAGAAATTATTAAACAAATCTATAAAGATAACTCCACTTATGTTAAAATGGGAAATATAATGTCTAATCCTATAAAAACCTCAAAGGGATTGAAACAAGGGTGCAGTCTATCACCAATTTTATTTAATATTTATGTAGAATTTATATTAACGAAATGGAAACAAAGCTGCAAAGGTATGGGGATCCCAATAGGCAACAGATTTTTGCTGACATTACAATTTGCCGATGATCAACTGGTTTTAGCACAAGACAAATTTGATATGGAATTCATGATAAAAAGGTTGAAAAAACACATATGAATCATGGGGTCTCACAATAAATTTACAAAAAACAGAATATCTGGCAATAAATAGCAATGAAAGAGAAAATTTAATATTGGAAGAAGGAATCCAAATAAAGCAAGTGAAACAAACTAAATATTTGGGAATGATTATGGATAACATCGAAGGTATAGGCAAAGAGAACATAAAACATAGAATTGAATTGAGTAGCAAAATAATATCATTGTTAAATTCCATATGGTGGGATAAGCATATTTGGAAAGACACAAGAAAATATATTGGTAAAACATTGGTGGAATCTGTTGCAATGTACGGAAGTGAGGTATGGACAATCAATAAGTACTACAAGAATAGACTAATATCTCTAGAGATGGATTATTTACGAAGAAGAGTGCCAGAAAGTCTAAATGAAGTCAAAATTAGAACATGTCACAAATAAGGAAATTAGAAACATAATGGAAGCAGAAGAAAGCATAATTGAAAGAATTGAGGAGAAGGAATTAAAGTGGTTAGGACATGTTTTAAGAATGGAAGATGAGTGATGGCCGAAGCAACTATATAAATGGCATCCGAACAGAAAGAAGAAAAGAGGAAGACCAAGGTTAACATGGAAGGAAAACATGAAGACAGTAATGCAAGCAAGAGGGCTAAGCATCGAAGATGCCCAAGACCATAGGCTTTGGAAGTTTGGCACGGGAAGACGGCAGCAGCTGTAAAAACCCAAAGATAGATAGATAGGAGAAAAAAGAAAGAGACGTTATCAACAATTAAATTCCACGTCATAAATCCAATATGTAACATGTTTAAGTTAATGGACTAGTTCCCTCATGGATAATAGTGTTTGGTTTGCTGCAAGAAGTAAAGAAAATGAAGTTATATTAGGTGGGATTATTGATACATTTTGGCTTCATCACCACTACTACAGTCTCTTTGGATGATGTATTGAGGAATGACAGGGGTGGAACTGTTGTTTCCAGGACATCCGCCATCCATATGCTTTGTGAGCAAAGACATCCTTGAGAAAGTTTTGCTGCATGTGGTACAAGAATATTTCTTTATGTCTGAATGAGTTTGAAGGTGCGCTCTAAGATTTGAACGATCTGCAAATGCTCTATTGCAATGTGGGCAGGAGAAAGGTTTTTCTCCAGTATGAGTACGGATGTGTCCCTGAAGAAGCCAGGGTCTTGAAAACGCTTTACCACACAGCTTGCACTTGCAGGGCAAAGTGTGCGTGCGGATGTGCATTTTGAGTGCTCCTAAGGACACATACACCTTCTCGCAGTACTTGCAACTGAATGACTTCTTGGCCTGGGAACCTGCTGTAGCTGCACAATGGAATTGTTGATGTTTCGACAAACCTGAATACGTGGAGTATGATTTGGAACAGTCTGGACACTGATACCTTGGCATGGTTCCTTCTTTCCTCTTCTTACCGCCTCCAGTGCTACCCGCACTGCTACTGCCACTACTAACACTACCGGGAGATGACAGGTCTTCTGGAGTGGCCGGAGGTGGCGAAAGTGACTGGAATGCTGGGTTTGATGTCGAAGAAGCAATCGATGAAGTCGGAGAAAGGCCACAGTGATCAACTGCCTGATATGGCATGTAGAGTTTGGGCAATTCTGCTGGTTGTTGTCGGTGGGGTAATGAAGCTACAGTTGAGACTGGTGGCCTTAGGGTGGATGTGCTGAACAAGTGATGAGGTGGCGAATTATTTGAATCCCTTGGTGCATAAGGGGACAGCTGCTGTTCCTGATGATGGTGCGGATGCGTGTGTCCCATGAGAGGACTACTTCTGGCAGGAGACGCAGGGTAGATTGGAGGAGGGTACTGGTGGTGATGACTACTGTATATTTCCGCTTGTGGCGGGTATGGATAGTTGAAGGTGAGATAGGGCGTTGGGTAAGGAGCAATTCCCCTGTGCCATGAGGTGGGTGACGTGGCATAGAGATGATGATGATGGTGGGTTTCTGCTGGTGTATTGAGATTCAATGGTTCAAGAGGACCTCCTGAAGTCTTTCCCGTGTAATGTGGATGGTGATGAGGCGATGCTATTGTCACGTGATTTAGTGATGTGGCACCCGATGTTGGCTGAGTTGTGACAGCATCGGGACGCTCTGATAACGGTGTCCTCTTGGCTGAGATGAGCGCCACTCCTAGAGGCGGCGTGATGGCCTTGTGAGGATAGTGGTTTTGACTCGATGTTATACTCAGATCTTCTGGCTTCGTACTGAGATTCTCTGGTTCTGAATTGTCATCAGCCACATCTGTAACAACGAAATAGTTGTAGACATTAGCATAACACAGACCCTAAACATCCATCCATAGTAATTCTGCCCGACGGCAGGTCTTTCACTGCAATCATAGCATTTTCATGTTATGCTTTGCTGCTTTACTAGGGAATCATAGGTGTGGTAGCTTCCACCCTAAACATATAAATTTAAATAAATAATTTCTGGTGTAAAATATTTAATTGGCTACCAGACCTGTAGTGCGCACTAAGGGTGTATGTTATAGGCTGCGTAAGTTTTTGTAAATAAAATTTATTTTCCCATATTAAATAATGTAGCCTATAATTAGGATATAGGGTCTAATGTTAAATATCAGTTAGACTACATTGAAAAATATATAACATAACTTCTTACGGGCTATCATAATATTTTTATTTAAAAGCAGACTATAAAATTCTTTCATCTCAATTAGAGATACTGTAATTTAGCCTGTAAATTTTCAACATAGACAATTTTTTTATCAAATGTGCACATTTTATTCATAAAAATAAAATAACTAGCCTACCCAAACAATTTTAAATTTAATGTATGACACAATATTTACTTAAATTTGCTTTCTTTCACTTTTGTAAACGCTATTCAACAATAAGTTTCTGAATTTAAATTCAAATAATATAATTTGTTTAATCATGAAATTACATAGGCTAATAAAAAAAACAAACGCTCTCTAGCGCCCTTATAAGCTAATTACAAGCTTCCGTGGTTGAAATGTAACAGTAGTTAGGCCTATGTTCATTAAAAATTGCCAAGTAATTAAAAATTTTACTAACAATTTTATGCATCATTAAAACCTACTTCAATTACCTCAATTATTAAATAAAAATCTCAGAATTAAATAAAAAAAACTTGGCAAACAAATTAGTTCTAGAAAATTTAACTTCTCAGGTAGGAAATTCATTAAATCCCATATTAGGCTTATAAAGGGTTATGAAATTACAGAAATACTCGTAATAAAAAGTAAAAAAAAAACAAATTGAGGAAAATATTACAACGAAACAATTAAAATTAGTTTTACAATTCAACGATTATAATTATTATTATCATTATTAGTATTATCATTATTATTATTATTAGTAATATTGACACAATAACATGTCAACAGAATAACTGCAGTTGAAATGGATTTTTGGAGAAGAGCCGCCAGAAAATCTCGACTGGAAAAAATTAGAAATAGCCTACAGAAATTAGAAAATGGATGAATGTAGAAGTATAATGGATGCGATTGAACACAGAAGGCTAAAATGGTATGGATACGTAAGAATAATGCTGGATAGAAGATTACCAAAGGCCGTCTATGCATGGAAAATTAAAAAGAGCAGGAAAGGAAGACCAAGAACAATCTAGAAGATCAACATTCAAAATTCAACGAGGAAATTTGGTGTAACAGATGAAGACACAGAGGACAGAGAACGATGGAGAACTTTAATTAAGGGAAATTTGTGTATAACTGTTGCAAACTGATAGTTTATAAGTCCGTAGACATTTATGTATATTTTTAAAATTCATGTTAATTAACTAAGGTTGGTTGGAGAAAACCCTCAATTACGAGGAAAATTCTCAAAATGAAAAATTATTAAAACTCTATTAATTAAAACATTGTAGTAAAAAATCATTATTAAGATACTGGTGGATACTGGTAGGGCTTACTTTCATCTTTGTAGGTTTTCATAGAAAATTTATATTACGAGTACATGGATAACTAACTATTAAATATTAAATCATTGCATATTGAAGTGAAAACTGAAAGTATGCATGTCCCATATGAGTCAGTTGGAAAGTTAATTTGGCTCCATGCCCTATTGATTTCAATTACATGCAATGTTGCCGGTGCGACGATTAAGAGTTAGACATCTCTCTGACCCCTAACTTATAAAAACAATCCCAAATTCCTTCGCGTAATGGGTGTAGCCGAGGGAAGAGAAAGAACGTGAACTTTTGGTGAACTTATTCAATTTTTGATGTTACAGCTCACTTTAAAGTCGCTTCGCATTAGCTACATAAAAGAGGTAATTTATTTTTCAACGTAATTTACAACCTGTATACCTCACACATTATCCATCAAACAAGAGAGAAAACAATCGAATTAATGGGTAGGTTCTGTAGCTATAGTTTTGTAGGCACTTTAGAATCTAAACTGGTGATTTTCAGCACAATTTAATTCAAGATTCAAGGACTTTTAACCACAATAGTGATTTCAAGCTTTTAAAGCTAGCTTTAATAATATATTATAAATAAAATTATAGATTAGCTAGTTTTGAGGGCAACACTTCATGCGCTAACAATAGCAAATTGAATGAATGTTCTTTAATTTTTGTTCCTTAAGCAGAAGTGGGAGTGTACGATAAGAATGGTTGACCAACGAAGCTTGCAAAGGTTTGGCGTGGTCAAGAGGGTATTTTATGACCTTGACACGATTCCATAATACAGTATATGAGGAATGCAAGACCTGATGTAAATTGTACCTAACTAAATTACCAGTAATCAAATCATGATTTTTAGATTAGATAATTTAAATGTTATACGCCTTTTGTCTTATTTTATTGTATAGCCTATTTGCTCCAGGTTCATATAGGTAACTAATTCAATTTAGTTACATAATCATAAAACTCGACGATATTTTTAATGTCCTATATAAAAAGAAAAGTGCGCTCAAGTTGGGCAATAGTTTTGAATTTAGTTTTTGCTGTAGTTCTGTTATCTTTAACCGCATAGGAATATTCTACAATACAATGTTTGTCCTTTAACCCAAAGTGATTTGTCGCCAGAGGTTCCTGTCTAAAGCATCTTCTTCCCTCAAATCTTGAAATCTTTTTATTTTAATAACTTACTTTTAATCTGTTATAGTTAACTAATAATGTTCTTTTCTGTAGAAATGTTCCTATGTCCGTTATTATTTCTGAATAACAAATTTATCATCATAATCATCAACAACAAGGATTAAGCCCAATGACCTGTTCCGATCTCATAGGTCGAATTGGTCCCTACATTCTTCTCCCTTTTGGTTTATAATTATACAATCTTCTTGGTATGCGCTGTTCGTTCATTCGTAATACGTGCTGAAGATAAGCATTTTGATAATATTTTATTCTTTCACAGAGATTAAATATATTAAGTTCTGTTCTTAGGCTATATCTTCGTTTTTCTTTTTCTTGGTCCTTTGGTATCCTGCTATTGCTCTCAACATCTTCATTTCAGCAGCCTCTATTTGTTTACTATCTGTCATTGTTATTGTCCAAATAAATTTATTTACCTTAAATGAACTTAAAAAAATATAAATTTAGTTTGCTTTAGAATTAGCTTACTGTAGGGCTATTATATTTTGTTTTTAATTATTAGTTTGAGATTAATGTAGGCTATACCTAATAGACAATTTTACTCCCTAATAGGCCTAATTGTTGCTCTCAAACAGTTAAAGTTCAGTGAATACAAGATTACGTTAAGAAGAAAATTTGCACGTAAATTTGCGTAATTAACCACGGATGACCAGCATGGCATAGAGTAGCCTACTTGGGATCTAGGAAACTAAATCCATCTTAAGGGAAAGTTGGTCTTAAGATAATTACATTCCTTATCGGCCTAAAATAGCTTTACTTTATTAATTATAGTAGATTCACAATACCAAATATATGCATAGGCCTATAGGCCTATTCGTAAAATTAAAAAAGAATATAATATAAAGTTTACATTTTCCTCCGTATATTATTTAGGTTACATAAATTCTTAATACCGATTACGAATAACTTAGCCTATGCATATAGATTTGTTTATAACATTTTGGATCTTTAATTTGTTTAGATAGTTGTTATAGATCACGTTTTATTTAATATTTTTTATAATGTCGGTCTATAAATAGAGCCTATAATTTAGTCAAATGCTTTTCCAAACTCTTACGAAACGCGAACCAGACTCTAAAAGTATTAATCATAGTTTATTTGTTTAAATTCAGAATAACGGTATCGATAAATATACTAAAGTTAAATAGATTTTCAAGTGGCCCTAGTATATTGCACCTTGAACTGGACAGATTTACAAGAGGTTACGATAAATCGCAGCTTGGCAATGGCAGTGTTTCGCAGCTGGACTTTACTTAGTGAAAAAGCGTGCAAATAAACTCGTACTTCAGTGAATACAGTAACACGTGTTATCAGAGACCAACGTTTCGCTATTTATGGACTTTTAAACTTCCAACAGCCTAATTAAAAGTTTTGAAAAACACACTTTGCAACATCAGGTGAACACTAAATCGTTACTGAGCATCGTGATTTAAACGGTGAAAGTTTCTGACACCCTGATCCAACACGGCATGTTTTTATGATTGCCATATGTGTGTAAATTTTAACGTGAAATGCACGGGTAGCTAAATTGAACAATATTCCAGAAGATTTTATTAAATTATAAAGTCTCGTACATGGTAATTAACCCTATATTTTCATATATGGCCTAATTTATAAGATGTATAGCTTTCGTTATAGGCTAACACTTTTTTCTTCGCTCCGATACGATTAAGAAATGTGAAGATTATGTTTTAAAACAATCTGATTAAGTTTGTATAAAATAATTTAATTCCTCATTTAAAATTCTATTAACCCAAAATATTTTTTAAGTAAATAGGGTGTGTGCCAAATCCGAAGCTTGTAGAGTATTTTAAACTTATTACTTCGACTAATGTAATCCCATAGCCTTCAAGTTATAAAACTTATGTTTACAAAACTTAACTAAGTTCTAATTTTATCGACTCCTTTAACGTAGGCCTTATGTTTATAATGTTTTTGTTTTGTTTTGCATTTAACGTTTCTATTACAATATAAATCGGAATTTACAATTAGACTTAAAATATTAGATTCTAATTTGTATATTTCGAAAATGGTAAATAGACTCTTGATTTCAAAATGGTTGGCCTATTTATCTAATAAATATATAGACCTATATTAAAGTAAGTTGTTAATAGGAATTATTTCTTTTGACAAAAAAAAATGTTTTACACTTCAACAAGTAGGCTATAAGCTAATAAAATAAAATAAATTAAAAAAATGCTATTTGAATTTAAACTAAGTAAACCCTAAGATTTTGTTTAGGGCTGTAGAAAACATTATTATTATTATTATTATCCTATTTTCAGTATTATTAATAAATTTGCACTCTAATTATAATAAACGTATAAATAATAGTATAGTTCTAATAAATTCAAAATTATATTCTATTAGTCCAATTAGAATGTTCGATAGTAATAAATTGCAGGTTATTTTGAAATCTAATTATTAAGTGTTTATAAATCACTGGAAATTGTTTTAGGTTCATCAGAGCGTAAAGTAGCCTACAACATTACACTTGAAAAAAATATGTTTTAATTTTCATAAATAATCTTACCTTTGCTTTCGTCTTCTTGAGGTTCCTTATACAACGTAACTGGTCTCTTCTTGAGAGGACAGTTGCTGTAGTTATTCTTCTTAATAAGAAAAGACCGTGGCATTTTTGTCTCTTCTTAAATTCACACGGGAAAAAAACACTCATCCACAAATCACACAAAAATATAAACACGCACTCTCTTCTTTTCACAGATTTCCTCAAATATAACCAGTTCACTTACAGTCTACATGCAACACTGGATATCATTTGTGATATTTACTAACTAAAGGTCGATGGTCCAACATTTGATACTCCTCATAGCAAAGTCGTACGCAGAGGTGGAGAAGTGAAGAGTTTTTAAACACGTCCTTCCCGGTCTGAATCTACTTGCTCTCTGACTGGAGTTGATTGCTACCTCTGGAACTACTATCTCCAAGATATCCCCCTCCACACCACTCTAAGCACCAGCTGACAGCTGCAGCATACGGCATCAGGTGGAACCTAAAGCAGCACGTGCTTGCCAACCAATCGCAAGGCTACTAGCATTCAGCTTACTAGCCAATCCGATAAAGATGAGGTCGGTTATTACCCAGTAGGGTGCCAGGGGAGGGCTTAGGGTCGGTCTGTGGAGGGGAAATGTAAACAGGTGTGGAAGTAGGTGAACTATAGGGAATTTATTCTCCTGCAACTGATTAGGATACAAGGCTTGCAGCATTGTGGAATGGTCAAATTCAAAGAGCCACGTTGGAAGTAATTGAATTATATCTATCATAACTACAAGGTCAGCTGCAATCCGGAGTTCGAAGACCAAAATTGCAAACACACCTCCCTCTGATTTGCAAGTTGTTCGATTTGTGTTATTTCAAGTCACGTTTCGTTCCCTTACGGTCCTTACTATAACTGTACTTTGAATAATTTGTAGACTACATAATGTGAAACTTGCTTAAATTTCATTATGTTTGAAAAACAACAAAAATAATTTGCGTTTAATTACCATATCTTACATCTTCGTTATGAGCTGAGATTACAGGGTGAGTCCCTTAACTGTTTGCCTTCTTTAACGGGTAATTACGTTTTTAATAAAAATTAGTTCTATGATACTTTTTCCCAAAATTGTTTGTTTTTTAATCTAAGTTTGGTTGCCTATTTTTAGACAATTTCGGCCTCACTTTCAGTAAAATTTTGAGTTGAGTTAATTGCAACTGTGAAAACGCATAATTTCATTGAAGACGACCACTTGGAGCTCTCATCTTAACCCATTCGCCTCAGAAGATGAGGTACACTCGCTTAACTCTGCCCGTTATATATTTTCCAATTTTTGTAGATCCTTTGGCAGAGTAATGTTTTATTAATATTTATGACTAGTAGAGTAATATGTTTTGGCTTTCACCGTTATCGAGATCTCAACTACCGTTATCTTTTGTCCATTTTGAAAATGGACAATGTAATTTACGCTGAATTAAATCCGGTTTCTGGGGAAATGCATTGAGCATTTAAACGTGAATTGAATGGGTTAATATGGAAATATCGAAAGCAATTTTCAAATAAAAACAATACGTTATATAATTTTGGGAAGGTTAACTTTTTAAAAATATAGGTCAATTATTATAAAAATATAGGGTGGATTTCTCAACCGGTGTCTAAACCACGACCCCGGTTTTCCACTTTTTATTGTTTCTATAACACCTATAAAAATGACTGAAAATTTACAAAAATTGTTATCAAACCATAGACATGATTCAGACATTTGTTTTTTTTTTTTTTGTAATTAACTACAGTAAATTTTCAGTTTCTATGGTTGTTATGGAAACAATGAAAGATCGGATGACAATGATTCGGTTGAGAAATCCAAACACAGTGTTTTCCTTACAAATGATAAGATAACATTTTTGAAGTGAACTTGCAAAGACTCTGATTCCATTGTTTCTCAGCCGAGTTAACTAGGGCATAAACCTAACATTAGTAGAAGTCCAATTGTACATAGTGCATAGGGTCCACATAGGCCCTATTAATAGGCCTACACTCTAATTGGCTTACAGAGAGCGATTTTTAAAACTGCATTTCCATCAGTAGGCCTAAATCAAATCACTATTTTGGATATAGGCTTAAAACTCTAAAGGTCTAGTACGACAGGCATATAAGGTTTTTTTTTAGTCAGCTGTTGGACACACAGCTGTCTAAATGTCGATTTAAAAAAAAGAGAATGATTTTGAATGCAGACTGAGAAAACTCACATAGGTCTAATAGACTATTTGATTTAAAAATGATTTTTTTAAGTTAGGCCTATTTGTAAAATCTCGTAATAATTTTGCAACTTCATCGTTTACACTCTGTATAAAGTAGCCTATAAAGCCTAGGCCTGCCTATATATAAATGCCTAGGCCCTTTATATAAATTTATATAGGCTACAGGCTTAAGCAATAAAACATAGAACTACATTATGTAGGCTATGTTGTCTTATGTATGGGGCTTAACTGTTTTTCATAGGCATACCTTCAGGGCTATATGTAAAATAGTAATGAATTATTATTTTTATGATAATTTACTATTCCAATATAGGCCTACGCGTTATTGATCACAGCATAATTAGGCCTATATTGAATGTATATAAGTTGAACATATATAGACCTAACTTATGTAGACCTACATTCGATACAACTTGCATTGAGAGCTTATAGATAATTATAGGCTCAAGTGCTTAGAACTAAATAAATCTGGGTCTTGGTAGACCGACAGCTATGGTATAGCAGGTATAAGCAAAGAATAAGATAATGGTTTGGTGATAGAAACAGGAGGGAAACTGGCATTAGGTACAGAAGATAAAAAACAAAATCGCATAAGTTAGATTATAATAGAAAAGCAGAGAACAACTTGAGGGGTTGGTGGTGCAACGTGACGCAACGGTCACACAAGAGGTGCAAGCAGATGTCACGTGTTTTTCATTTTACTAAGCCTATTGATATACAACATTTGCACCACAAAGCTCGAACAAACATGACATAAAATTATTTGCTCATTTAGTTTCTATGTCTAACCTGTAGACCATATGCATTTCTAGGCCCAAATAAGATACTTTCTTTTTTCTTCTCATGCATATTAGAAATACGATTGCTACAATAAATTATGTTAGGCCTAATACTTTTAATAATGTAAACTATTTGTACATTAACTAGGTCCTTGAAATCTGTGTTTTAGTTTCCTAAAACTAAATTTAATTGATTATTTAAAAAAATGGATATTTTTTATTCAATAGTAGATTATATACAGTATAAGCAATTAAATTGGTATGGGCACGTACGACAATGCAAGAAGAAAGATTACCCAGGAAAACATTGGAATGTTGTCCACCTGGAAGGAGGAGGAGAGGAAGGCCTCGAAACTCGTGGATGCAGGAAATAAGAACTGGAATGAGAGCAAGGGGACGGGAGGACATGGATTGGATGGAGAGAGACGAGTGGAGAAGAAAAATAAAACTTTAGGCACGGAAAGATGTGTAAACATTAAAATTCTGTATATAAATAAATAAATTAAATGGACTCTGAAATGCAGTTTTAATTAAACTGAATTAGGATGTTTTTGTTTCGGTAGGCTTATATAAGTTATAATAGCCTATTAGTAGGCTAACATGTGTTATTTTAAGTTTACTTCAGGCCTAAGAGAAATTAAGAGAGCGAGAGAGAGGGGGGAGGAAGAAACAATAGAATGTACTTTAGCCTGCCAACTCATTCATATAGGCTACAATTACCGATCTATTAACTAAGTCTAAAAACCTATTTCAAAATTGAATAGAATTTGTATTGAAATTGAACTTTTATCCTAAGAATAAAGGAAACAATAGGCCTAATGAAGTTTTTCCACGAATTTGATTATTTTTAGGTAGGGCTAGGCCTACTTGATGATAATCATCTTAGGCCTATTATATTTAGTGATGTAAACAATAACATTGAGTTCTTTGCTCTGGAAATAATGATAACAATGGAAATAAGTTACAACTAATTCATATAGGCTTGGACATCTGATTAGTAGGTAGTACAGTAAGTTATTTTTATTTAACGACGCCTTTTTTAACATCTCGGGTCATTAGCACTGTGTTTCAAGTTTCAGTATTAAAGAACCAATACAATATTTACTTTTAAGCCTCTTTCTTTTAGCCCTTGAGGATCTTATTGTCATAAATCTACGACGTGAGATACATCGAATGGAAAACATGCTGAGGACTTACCTTTAGGCTAAATTTCCCTGTCCTCACTTGAGTTTGAACCTGCTAACTTCAGGCGTCCATGGGAATGGACTTAAGACTTCAGGTTGATAACACTACCTGTAAGCTGATATTAGCCTGCGTGGACAAATGGAATTTAGATTTCAGGTAGACAGCATTACTACCCGACAACATTAACTATTTAGCCGTTGAAGGGAAACAATGGAGGTAGTGTTGAAGAGGGGAAAAAGTCCCCTTCCACCGTTTGTACAAGTGAATGACAGGGCAAGTGGTATAATCAGTGGCAAAATATAGTGGTAGACCTACTTGAAATAGGAGATGAAGTTAATGAAAGATCATCGGAGTTTGTATGCTTATGATTTCTGTATAATATGACGTACAAAGTGATTAACTCACACACTATTGAGTAACACTAAGAAATTAGGACTGGAAGTAGGCTAAATGTCAAAAAAACTAAATATATGGTCACACGTAGAAATGCATTATATAATGGAAATAGACAGCTAATGACAAATGAGGGAAATTTTGAGGAAGTAGCTGAATTCAAATACCTAGGAACAATAATCACAAATAGGAATGAGATGCACAAAGAAATTAAACATAGGCTCAATTCTGGAAATGCGTGCTAGTATGCATTGCAGAAACTTTTGATGTCCCAACTCATTTCAAAAAACGTTAAACTGAAAATATATAAAACTATTATTCTAACAGTTGTATTATATGGGTGCGAAACATGGACTCTTACTTTAAGGGAGGAAATTATATTAAGTTCTTGAGAATAAAGTTCTTAGGAAAATTTTTGGAGCAAAGTAAGATGAACAGACAGGTGAATGGAGAAGACTTACATTACAATGAACTACATGGTCTTTATAGGAAGCCAGATATAATAAGAACAGTTAAGTCTCGTAGACTGCGATGGGCAGGACATATTGCACGAATGGGGAATGAAATACTTGCATGGAAGCTTCTTGTAGGAAAGCCAGAGGGAAAACGCCCAGTTGGTAGACCAAGAATGAGGTGGTAGAACAACATTAACTATGATTTGAGGGAAGTAGATTATACACGGAATGATTGGAAAGCATGAGCTCAGGATAGGGATGTATGGAGAGTTTATGTCCGCGAGGCCATGAACCTACGGGTTCGATAGTGCCAATGAGTAAGTAAGTAACAAAGAGATTAAATCAGCACTGATTTCAAGCTATAGGCCTATATGTTTATATAGGTCTAACTTTTGCACTTGACATTGTTACTAAAAACTGACTAACGGTAAATAAACACTGTTATTGCAGTCTAAGACAAGGGTCTACTACCTCCAACCTCCATTGACCTTTACCCCATTCTTTTAGTTCAAAGTTTTTCCCATTGAACGTTAATGTGGTCAAGTAGCACTACCTGTAAACTGCTATTAGCCTGCGTGGACAAATGGACTTTAGACTTCAGGTAGATAGCACCACTACCTGTAAGCCGAAACACTACAGGGTCTTCAAATTTTTCTAAATGGACTTTAGACTTCAGGTAGAAAGCACTACCTGTAAGCCGGGACACTACAGGTCTTCAAATTTTTCTAAAACTTTTCAGGTTATTAAATAATTAAAATTCTTTACTAAATAAATATGTGGACTATGCGAACGAGGTTTAAGGTACAATATATAAAATAAGTATCATCAATAATAGTCTATAGAGCCTAATTGTTTTAGAATTTATTAAGTAAAGTGATCCCACGACAGGCCTCGAGAGGCCCTTGGGGTAGTGGAAGTTTAAGACTCCCACTTTTTCTGTACAATCCGCACTTTATGTCAGCCGGGTTGTCAGCCCTGCGTGACGGCCGCCTTTACCCCCAGAACAAGCGTCTGGTACTTATTTCCGTTAGAGGCTGAGTTGACCCCAGGCCATGGTGCCGCCAGAGGGTTTGGGTCAATTTAAAAATCCTGACCCCCATCGGGACTCGAACCCTCAACCTTGCGGCTTGGAGCGCAGTGACTTAACCACTACGCTACGGCGTGTCCCTTTAGAATTTATTTATTATATACAACTTTCCTCATTAGAGGATTGCCTCAAGGGCAAAGTGATACAGACAATTAATTTTTGAAATTGATAAAATACACTTTGTAAATACATTTAAAAAGTTTTCAAATTGCAATCGAAGTATAGGCTACATACTATAAAGTAGAAATTTTATAAATATGGTTTTTGAAAATTGAAATTGATCCTCTAATGGCAGCGATGGAAATTTTAGAAAGATACACTCTGTCCAAATCTAAGGAATTCCAAATTTAGCTAAGAATCCTGATATAGTACCTCTTGTCCCGATCATCAATCCTGTGACAGTTATACTATCTAATTGATATTTATCTTTGTAATAGCCAATTGTTGGCTCATATATGACTTTCTTTTCACAGTCAACTTCCTCAGGTTGGCCACTATGAGTCTCAAAACGGATTGTGGGATCTAATATCATACCAATTTTAGAAGATGGTCATATGCAATAATATCTATCCGTATGTTACTTCCATTAGTGGCCACACCATTAACTTCTTCATAAACTGTGTATCCATAATCTCGCAAGTCTTCTGCCATCAATTTCGAATAGTGTGGTACCGAATGTTTCTCAGTTATTCTCTAAACGGACGAGCCCTAAGGACGTGTGCAAGGGTTTCGTACTCTCTGCGACAGCGTCTACAGAGGGTACGCCTATCTGTACCTACTATGAGTTGTATTTATTTTTTCTATTTATGAGCACGCACGCCGTAGCGTAATGGTTAAGGCAAGTCGGAAGATCGAGGGTTCAAGTCCCGGTGGGGTCAGGATTTTTAAACTGACCCAAACATTCAGGCGACATTATGGCCCTGGGGTCGACTCAGCCTGTAACTGAAATGAGTACCAGGCGCTTGTTCTGGGTTAAAGGCGGCCGTCACGCAGGGCTGACAACCCGGCTGACATCAAGTGCCGATTGTCTAGAAATAGTGGGAGCCTTAACCTCCTACTACCCCAAGGGCCTCCCGAGGCCTGTAGTGGGATTACTTTACTTTACATAGGTCTAATGGGTTATAAAATGTACTTTTAAATTAATAGTAGGCCCTATCGTATGATTATGAATGTTCAATTTACCGTTTTGATTTCCGCTAACAAATAAATAAATAAAAGTCGATTTTTTAGCCGAGTGGTTAAGGTAGGGAATCTTGACGCATAGCTTTGGGACTTGCGCTGTTCGAGTCCCCATGGGGGAAGACATTTTTTCATGGAATTTCGGCCAGTATTGAACCGGTGCCCACACAGCATCTTGAGGCATTTGGGTAGCTACAATAAGTAGCGGCTCGATGTTGAAAAAACTAGCTATAACGGCTGTGGAACCTGACATGCTGATCACATATCACCCCTATACTGGCATGGTGATGGTCTAACTCTGTGATTAGCACATGTGGACGTGAGGCTAGTAGCCGACTGGTAGACCAAGGGCCTGTCGCGCCATGGAGTTCTGTTTAGTTTAGCAAAAAAGTATCGAGTTAAAATATTTTTATTTGATATTAAATTCGACGATGAAGCACGTTAACGTATAAACCTGATTAATATAAATAATAGCTTTAAAAAACTAAAAGAACACGCTTTATTAGAAAACTAAAAAAATGAAAAATAATTTTAATTTCCAGTACGCTTGGGATAAAATAAAGTGGTCAACAAAAAAAAATCATCTCCAACACATAGCCTATAGAATCAAATTAGAGTTATCAACAAAAAGAAAATAATTTTACCATCAAAAGCGTGGGGTGATTTTTATGATTTTTACATTTTCTTCTTAGAGAGCTTACTTTTACCAATATCTGTTTATTATCAAATATATTAATTGCTATAGAACACCAAACGCTTTTGATGGTAAAATATTTTATTTTTGTTGATAACTCTAATTTCATTCTATATGTGTTGGAGATGATTTTTTTGTTGACCACTTTATTTTATCCCAAGCGTACTGGAAATTAAAATTATTTTTCATTTTTTAGTTTTCTAATAAAGCGTGTTCTTTTAGTTTTTTAAAACTATTATTTATTTTTTATTTTTTAGTTTTAATATTTACAGAATAACATAAAAATGTAAATATCTTTAAATTCGATACTATTGTAGTATGAGCTAAAAGTAATACACTTCTATAAAAAAACCCTCCCAGCCGGATTTGAACCGACGTATGGATTACTGAAATTATATACCACTAAGAGTTCATTGCTCTACCAACTGAGCTCTTAAAACGATACTAAAAACTCGACAAGTCCGCAACCTATTATACCAGTTTTCATTTTCTTTATTTTCGGGTGATTCTGGCCAGGATTTTTTAAACAAAATATGAAATTATTGTATTGTCATGGGTCCTCTACACGTATACAAAGTTTCAAGTCGATCCAATGTTTCTAAGTGGGTGAAAATCGCGTTGAAAGATTCCGTTACATTGATACAAAAACACCTTTTTTGATTTTCTGATGATTATGGCCAGGATTTTAAAAAATAAATATGAAATTATTGTATTGTCACGGGACCTCTACAAGTATACAAAGTTTCAAGTCAATACAATGTTTCTAAGTGGGTGAAAATCGCGTTGAAAGATTCCATTACATTGACCAAAACACTTGTTTTACACGCTTTATATTAGCTTGACCTGTATCTATCTATCTATCTATCTATCTATCTATCTATCTATCTATCTATCTATCTATCTATCTATCTATCTATCTATCTATCTATCTATCTATCTATCTATCTATCTATCTATCTATCTATCTATCTATCTATCTATCTATCTATCTATCTATCTATCTATCTATCTATCTATCTATCTATCTATCTATCTATCTATCTATCTATCTATCTATCTATCTATCTATCTATCTATCTATCTATCTATCTATCTATCTATCTATCTATCTATCTATCTATCTATCTATCTATCTATCTATCTATCTATCTATCTATCTATCTATCTATCTATCATCTATCTATCTATCTATCTATCTATCTAATCTATCTATCATCTATCTATCTATCTATCTATCTATCTATCTATCTATCTATCTATCTATCTATCTATCTATCTATCTATCTATCTATCTATCTATCTATCTATCTATCTATCTATCTATCTATCTATCTATGTATGAGGACCCGTGATAATACAATAATTTCATATGTATTTTCTAAAATCCTGGCCATAATCATCAGAAAATAAAAAAAAAAGTGGTTTTTGTATCAATGTAACGGAATCTTTCAACGCGATTTTCACCCACTTAGAAGCATTGGACCGACTTGAAACTTGTTATAACGTGTAGAGGAACCGTGACAATACAATAATTTCATATTTTGTTTCTAAAATCCTGGCTAGAATCATCCGAAAATCAAAAAATGAAAACTGGTATAATAGGTTGCGGACTTGTCGACTTTTTAGACATTCGTTGTAAGAGTTCAGTTGGTAGAGCAGTGAGCTCTTAGTGGTATATAATTTCAGTAATGCATACGTCGGTGGTTCAAATCCGGCTGGGAGGGTTTTTTTATAGAAGTGTATTACTTTTAGCTCATACTACAATAGTATCGAATTTAAAGATATTTACATTTTTATCTTATTCTGTAAAATATTAAAACTAAAAAATTCCGATTGCCGATTGAGGGTCTTCCACTTTTCAGTGGTTGCCCTTTTACCAGCCGGCTGCTGGCCCTTCACATCCACATGTGTCAATCACAGAGGTAGATGATCAACAGCCAGTGTAGGGGTGACATGTGGTTAGCATGTCGAGTCCCCCAGCCTTTATAACTGGTTCCTCAACCTGGAGCCGCTACTTATTGGTAGCTACCCAATTGCCTCACGATGCTGGGTGGGCACCGGTCCCATACTGGCCGAAATACCATGAGAAAATTTCTTCCCCCATGGAGACTCGAACCAGCGCAAGTCCCGTAGCTCTGCGCCAAGGCTTCCTACCTTAACCGCTCGGCTACGGCGCGGGACAAAAAAAAAACTAAAAAATAAAAAATAAATAATAGTTTTAAAAAACTAAAAGAACACGCTTTATTAGAAAACTAAAAAATGAAAAATAATTTTAATTTCCAATACGCTTGAGATAAAATTAAAGTGGTCAACAAACAAAATCATCTCCAACACATACAGAATAAAACTAGAGTTATCAACAAAAAAGAAAATAATTTTACCATCAAAAGCGTGGGGTGCTTTTTATGATGTTTACATTTTCTTCTTAGAGAGCTTAATTTTACCAATATCTGTTTTTTTATCAAAAATATTAATTGATATAGAGCACCCCATGCTTTTGATGGTAAAATTATTGTCTTTTTGTTGATAACTCTAGTTTTATTCTGTATGTATTGGAGATGATTTTTTTTGTTGACCATTTTAATTTTATCTCAAGCGTATTGGAAATTAAAATTATTTTTCATTTTTTAGTTTTCTAATAAAGCGTGTTCTTTTAGTTTTTTAAAACTATTATTTTTATTTTCTGATGATTATGACCAGGATTTTAGAAAATAAATATGAAATTATTGTATTGTCACGGGTCCTCTACAAGTATACACAGTTTCAAGTCGATCCGATGATTTTAAGTGGGTGAAAATCGCGTTGAAAGATTCCGTTACATAGATAGATAGATAGATACAGGTCAAGCTAATATAAAGCGTGTAAAAAGAATAAGATTGTGCTGAATGTATTATATTGTGCTTGGTGGAATTGAGGAAAACAATTTCCCTAGCTGATAACAAGGGGACTTTATATAAACATTGAGAAAACTAAATACCGGTACCTGTGTATAGGAGAAGAAATGGAAAATATAAATTTCAACAATGGAGAAGAACTAAAACCTAGTATTGAATGCATTTATTTAGGAACAAAATTAGACCATTCAGGCGATAACATAGTGGAAATTAAAAATAGAATCTCACGAACAAAACAAGCAATAAATGCTTGAAACTCTGTTTGGTGGAGCAAAAATATTTAAAAAAGAAATAGAAAATTATCATTACAAAGTTTTAGTTAAATGGAGAGGGATAACAAAATATCATTTATAAATTTAGGAGCCAGTTTTAACACACAAAATAAATTCTAGCACATATCATCATCATCCGGTATTATGGCAGCTGCCGCCGTCTTCCGGAAACCAAACTCCATTCCTCTCTGTCCATTCATTGATCTTCCTCCAATCCTCTGATTTTCATAGCCGCTTGTACTCCTTCTGTCCAAGTTATCTTCGGTCTTCCTCCTTTGTATTGGGATCCATTCCATAACAATTTTAGGCAATCTTAGCTCTGGCATTTTTTGACATGACTATACCACTGTAATCTTTTGTAATGTCTATGGTGTCCGGCTCCTCTTGTACATCCATAATTTCCCTTATTTCTTTATTTCGTATTTTATCCATTCTAGATTTTCCAGCTGATCTTCTTAAAACATTCATTTCTGTACTTAAAATTATTTTCATTTGCCTGGTAGGAATTTGCCAGACTTCAGCACCATATGTTAAAATGCTCTGAATTAAGGTTTGATATATTTGTAATTTTCTATTTTTTGTAATATTTTTGCTCCACGAAACAGAGTGTAAAGTATTTATTACTTGTTTTGTTTGTGCGATTCTATTTTTAATTTCCACTGTGTTATCGCCTGAATGGTCTAATTTTGTCCCTAAATAAATGCATTCAATACTAGGTTTTAGTTCCTCTCTATCGTTGAAATGCATATTTTCCATTTCTTCTTCTATACACAGATATTTAGTTTTGTCAATATTTATATAAAGTCCACATTTTTCATATTCTTCTTTCTAGTAGGCCTACATAAAATTAGAAAAAATAAGTTAGTACAATGGAAAAGAAAATGAACAAAACAATATAGATAGATTAATACCAGATTAAAGAAGATAATTAAATATATTATAATTCGTTTGGCTTAACTTTGCGAGGAATTTGTAGAAAGAGACAGCTGTGCTCCCTCTCTCATTCGCACCAGTGTTGTCGGTTTTTCTTTACCTGACGTTAATAGGGATAAGGGGGAAGACGAAAACTGACAACAGGGTGGGTTCTTTCATTTATACGGGTCAAAAGTGGTCAAGGATCTACCCTTGTATCTCCATCTCTCTCTCTCTGCCAAGTTAAGCCAGATCCATCCATAGTAATTCTGCCGAAGGCAGGTCCTTCATTGCAATCATAGCATTTTCATGAAATGCTTGCAGCTTTACTAGGGAGTTGTAGGTGTGGTAGCTTCCCGTTGCTTTCCACACCGGTGAAGGATAATGATGAGGATGATGAAGGCCATATGATTTCGGGGACCGTTTGGGCCTTAAAGTTTCCCTGACATTTGTCTTACAGGTGAGGAAACACCCCGATAAAAACCACACCCAGAAAAACTGCCCCGACCGGGGATCGAACCCGGGCCCGCTGTGTGACAAGGCTACCTCGAGACCACAGCGGTGGACTGTTAAGCCAGATATACAATAGGAAATAATATGAAATCAAAATTCTCTTGTATAAACTTCTTAATATAAAAGGGTAGGCCTAGTAGTTAATAAGCTTAACATTTGAGTTGCATTCAAAACGTAGGCCTATTAAACGATCGTCTGTTTTCCTAGGTTCAAGTCTTGTAGGCCTAATAGGCTTAGCCTACGTCTATATATCAGGCAACTTTGATGATCAGATATGAGTCAGCTAAATTTCTCTTCTTCTTCTTCTTCATCCAACCAAGTCTTAGGCCTATAGACCTGTTACAATCTCACTGATGAATTTTGTATGCAGCGTTTCCTTGGACGGCCTAGAAATGTCTTTCCTGTTGGACATTAACGAAGCATGGCCTTGGTAACTTTATCTGAACTCATTCGTCGCAAATGATTCATCCAGTTCTGGTATCTATGTATGAACTCAATGACCGGTTCTAAACGTGGTTCCTTCAAAATATCGTCATTGCGTCTCTGATCCCTGAGGCCCTACCTCATGAATCTCATTTCACTAGAAGTTATCCTGCTCTCTTCTCCTTTCCTCAAAGTCCATGCCTCATTGCCGTAGCAAAGTGCAGGTCTTCCTAAGGTTTTGTATAACCGTACTCTGGTGTCTCTGTGGACTAGCAAAGGTTTCAATACTGAATTTATTATTCCAATGGTTTTATTAAAATTGATAATTTTATTTGCTATGTCTACTTCAACCAAATATGTTAATATGTATCCCAGGTAGGTAAATGAATTTACTCTTTCCAGTATTTTTGTATCTATACAAATGTTGCTACGTATCCTACATGGTATTTTCCCCGACTATTTAACTCATGCCCCAAATGGGAGTCAACGACCAATCACGTTACAATGATTTTTTATTTACGACCAATCACAGTCGTGTTTCGCCTAGAATTTACCAACTAAAGTTTATCATAATAAAGAAAGCACCCCCTTTTTAACATCCTGAATAGGTCATAGCATTATTTTGCAGTGACTGACTCACTCTCACTAAGAAATGCAGCTACCAGATTGTATATATAGTGCATGAACGTCAACACATACCGCATGCGGGAGTTAATATAACAAAAATTGTAGCAATTGATTATACCATCAAAAAAAGAAACGACTGTTTGCACTTTCTAAAATGTATTTTTTCCCAGAAAAATATAATTGTCATATTTACATCATATGACGTCAGAAATGAATTAATATAGGCCTACAGTTTGATGTGTTTCATTTTTTCTCCACTAGAGTGCATTCTTACAATATTGCGTTCCTTTGGCAATAAATAATATGATCTGGTTGCAGTGACGAACAAAAGAAGCAAATGAAGCATACCAATCGTTTCCCATTTGTTTTCAAACATCGTCGTTTACATTAAATATATAAATATTTTAAAATAACTATATTTTAATAATGATTTGTGAGTAAACAGCTTAATTCTATTCGTTAAATAGTCCTAACAAATGCCACTCTTGATTTCCAAATTCTCTAGATAAATCACTCGTGGCATTACTTATGAAAATCCACTACTTTTGTTTTCTCTGTATTGATTTTCGTGTTATATTTTATGACTATTTTGTTAAAATTATATACTGAATATTGTAATTCGTCGTCTGAGGGTGCACTAATGCTAAATCATCTGCGAAAATAAACGTATCTAATTTCATATTTCTATTCAATTTTGTATGTCCATGATGTTGTTCTCTCCATTCTTTAACTATCTGATTCATATATAGGCCTATATATGGTATGATAAGAAAAATAAATGCCTGGACGGGATTCGAACCCGGATCTCTGAGTCTGTACCTCAGCGTGATATCCATTACACTACCAGGCGAATCCAATTCAAACACTTATTTTTCTTATATATGTATTATACTCTCGATTATTACTAGATGTCGCGAGAACACTGTCTTCACTGCCATCTAGTAGCTGACTATATCAAGTAAGCAAATTAAAGAGAATATTTTATTTTACTTTATAGCAGTGACGCTTTATCGATGTTATAATTAAATCTTTAACATTGAGCAATGCAAGCTTAATATGGTATGATAAGAAAAATAAATGCCTGGACGGGATTCGAACCCGGATCTCTGAGTCTGTACCTCAGCGTGATATCCATTACACTACCAGGCGAATCCAATTCAAATACTTATTTTTCTTATATATGTATTATACTCTCGATTATTACTAGATGTCGCGAGAACACGTCTTCACTGCCATCTAGTAGCTGACTATATCAAGTAAGCAAATTAAAGAGAATATTTTATTTTACTTTATAGCAGTGACGCTTTATCGATGTTATAATTAAATCTTTAACATTGAGCAATGCAAGCTTAATATGGTATGATAAGAAAAATAAATGCCTGGACGGGATTCGAACCCGGATCTCTGAGTCTGTACCTCAGCGTGATATCCATTACACTACCAGGCGAATCCAATTCAAATACTTATTTTTCTTATATATGTATTATACTCTCGATTATTACTAGATGTCGCGAGAACACTGTCTTCACTGCCATCTAGTAGCTGACTATATCAAGTAAGCAAATTAAAGAGAATATTTTATTTTACTTTATAGCAGTGACGCTTTATCGATGTTATAATTAAATCTTTAACATTGAGCAATGCAAGCTTAATATGGTATGATAAGAAAAATAAATGCCTGGACGGGATTCGAACCCGGATCTTTGAGGCTGTACCTCAGCGTGATATCCATTACACTACCAGGCGAATCCAATTCAAACACTTATTTTTCCTATCATACCATATTAAGCTTGCATTGCTCAATGTTAAAGATTTATTATAACATTATATATATATATATATATATATATATATATATATATGCCTATATATATATATATATGATAAATTAAATTTTTTTTATTATTAATAGGCTCTAAACCTGCTAATATGACATCTGTAGCGTAGATGGTTGAAGCAAGGTAGGCCTACTCGACAAGCTCAAAGATCGCTGAAGTCGATGTCCGATGTCGTTAGAGCTTTTAAAAGCGGGTCTAAAACATCTGACACACATTATGTGAAGTAAAGCCGGCCGTCACGCAGCACCCGCATACATCTTGTGCCGCTTAATTTTAAAGTTGGCAACATTAACTTTCTACTAAGTTATCACAAGAATTTCTTAAGGCTTGTAGTGAGACCTAAATACTTTACTTTATTTAGGGCTACATCCCTAACTAAAGTTTAAAAAAAAAACCAAATGGGCTGTATTTAAGAATTTCGCAGTATCAGTCTTTTTTTCTTTTTTTTTCGTTTTCTCGAGAGTCGTTCACTAAATAATAATTTAGCAATTTTAGGGTTATTATTGAATATCCAAATATTTTGAAACCCTGTTTCACCACAAAGACATGTTAAGGTTGTAGCTTACTATATCAATATTATTCTCTACATTGTAAAACAAAAATAATTTCTTACGATTTTAAATGAGTGTTATGGATTACATAAATCGTCTATAAGTGTCTTAGAAAAAATACTACATATTGTTATGAATTTCATAAAATGTTTATAATAATTTTGGTTCTTAAAAATCACTTCAGACTTTGAGGCAGAAGCCTCATCATTATTTAATTTAGAGTTACCTTAATTTAGGACCAAAGCAACTTAAAGATGATTTATGTGAAGAGATAGCTGAATAACTGACTAAAGACTTGACAATCCGGATTTAGTTGAATGTAGTAGTGGCTGGGGATGTTTCTTCACACCTTCGCGCCCCAACCTGCTGTGAGAAGAAGACACCTACCCTTTTCTTGTGACATGTAGGCCTAATGCAATTAAATAGCAAGCCTGAATACATTAATTTCGTTATTATATGAAGGTCTAATTTTTTAGGCTAATTCATGTCCATTTCTCTCCCCTATAGCCCTGGTTTTTCTACAAGAGATTTCCATGCCCCTCTTTAATTCCCTATTCGTGCCACATATCCTTACCATTGCAATCTATGAGACTTAACTGGTCTTATTATGTCTAGTTTCTAATAAAGATAATATAGCTCACTGTCAGGTCGCCATTATTTTGTCCAAAATTTTCGTAAGCACTTTATTCTCAAATTCTCGTAATTTTCTCCTCTATTAAAGAAATGAACATCTTTCGATTTCATATCGTAGACATATATACCTAATTGGATGAATAATAATAATAATAATAATAGTAATAATAATAATAATAATAATAATAATAATAATAATAATTTTATTTATAAGCTTATACAGATTTTTAATGTTTACATAGGCTATATTTATGTGCCTAAAGTTTTATTTTTTTCTTCTCCACTCTCTATCCATCCACTCCGTGCCCTCCAGTCCCCTTGTTCTCATTCTAGTAATAATAATAATAATAATAATAATAATAATAATAATAATAACAATAATGATGATGATGATGATAAATGATAATGATAAATTACCTCACTTCCGAATGATCATTGCTTATTTTCGGGAAAATTCAATTCAATTTTAAGAAGCTGTCCACCGCTGTGGCCTCGAGGTAGCGTGCTGCCTTGTCACGCAGCGGGCCCGGATTCGATTCCCGGTCGGGACAGGCTCCTGGGTGAGGTATTTATCAGAGTTCTTCCTTTCCTGTAAGACAAATGTCATTACGCTTAGGACCCAACGGTCCCCGAAAATCATTCAGCCATCATCCTTATCATTATCATCATCATCTTTCACAGGTGTGGAAAGCAACGGTAAGCTACTACATCTACAGTATAATTCCCTAGCAAAGCTGCAAAGCATAGCATGAAAATGCTACGATTGCAGTGAAAGACCTGCCCTCGGTCAGAATTACCCTGGATGGATAAAATAAATAACATTTTTGCGAGTTTCGAAATACGATTAGGCCTAATTATTTTACAATCTAATTAGCCTAAATTGATTTATTTCATGTTAAAATTCAATCGTATTAAAATTTAAATGGGATGTAAGCCTACCTGAATATTTTACAAGTCAGTTTACCCTTATAAATGGGCCTAAACTTTGTTCAAGGTATGGTCTAGGCTTACTTAATTGCAATGTTTGTAAAACAATTAGTTTTAAGATGGCTTGATTGAGTTAATTTATTTTAATTCAGGCCATAGAGAAACCATTAATTCCATAAAATAGGTGCACGCTTTAAGTCGGAATGTTGCATGTTAAATAGTACTGATAGGCCTATTTTTTCCTAATTTTCCGCAGGCATCAAGGCAAATGCTGAATTACAATTTAATTATAAAACCATTTCAATGGCATCAATAACATTAAACCAAAGTGTAGAAAACACATGACAAATACAACAATCCGAACACAGGCTTACAGTATATTCATAGGCTACTAGAAGTCAACAACATCTTAGTCCCGATGACTTTACATTTTAAACCGTTTTAAAACAGAAAATAAGAATAAAAATCTATTTTTGGACCAAAGAGAGATGAACAGATAGACGAATGGAGAAGACTCCATAACACTGATTTACATGGTCTTTATAGGGAACCAGATATAATAAGAACAGTTAAGTTTCGTAGACTGCGATGGGCAGGACATGTGGCACAAATGTGGAATGAAAGACGTGCATGGAAGCTTCTTGTAGGAAAACCAGAGGGAAAACTCCCAGTTGGTAGACCAAGAATGAGGTGGGAGAATAACATTTACTATGATTTGAGGGAAGTAGATTATACAGCGAATGATTGGAAAACATTAGCTCAGGATAGGGGTGTATGGAGAGCTTATGTCCACGCGGCCATGAACCTACGCGTTCGATAGTGTTAATGAGTAAGAGTATAGGGCTAGAAAATCCTCTAAGAAATTCTTGATAGCCGGTATGAATAATAATAATAATAATAATAATAATAATAATAACTCTAATAATAATAATAATAACTCTAATAATAATAATAACCCTAATAATAATAACTCTAATAATAATAATAATAATAATAATAATAATAATAATAATAATTCTTTATTTTAGCTGGCAGAGTTAAGGCCATAAGGCCTTCTCTTCCACTCAACCAGCGAATAGTAGAATTATACAAAAATTACATAGGCCTAGGCATATATATTACAATTTTAAGATATTATTAAAATACAGACTAAAGAAAATACAATGATGATGTAATCTAATACTAGCCAATACTAACAAAAACATAGAATATAATAAAATAATTCTATTAATACCACGTTCGCCCATGTTCTTGAACTCAAGTATTCAAACTAAGCTAAAATCTAGAACCAGCAAAGAGACAACTATAGGCTATATCCCTCTTTGTTTAAAAGGAAAGTAACATAGGTCTCTAACAAGATATGTCAGTAATTGGATTGATTGAGTATTATTCTTAAATTATCAGTTTTTGTTTGAAATAGCCTACTGTATAGCCTATGTGTATGTGCTCCACTGTAGTCTAAATAGCTTATGTCTATAGATGTAGGCTATTCTAACAGAACCTATTTTTTTTTGTTACGCCAATTGCTCTGTTCTTATTAAAATCAAATCTATGAGCTTCAAGTTTCTATTCAGTCAAGCTAACCATTGTATTAATGATCTAATTTCTTAGAAACACAGGTGTTTCACCCGCTTTTATTGTATCACAATAGGCAGTAATCACGTTTTTATACATGACGCGTACCTGTGTTAAAATACACACATGGTTCAAATTAAACAGGGCACATAGCAACACACAAAGTACTTGAGTTATATATATTTTTTATTTGAACTGTATGTACAAAGTAGGGTAAACTCATGCCTCCATCCGGCCCCTATATTAAGCCAGTAAAAGGGCCTTATATATAGAGATTTTTTTTTATTCATTCCTCCTCCTAACACTTCTGGAATAACCGGATGTACATCTATTCAGTTCCGGTCCATACAGGTCACCTCTTATATCAGGGTAAGCAAAACAGGTCCATATTACATTTTTTTATTATTTCTTTTCTTTTGATTTCTTTCTACTGGTGCAGAGTAGCTCCGCTGCGACTGTTTGCTTAGCCGGAGAAAGAAACACTTAGTAACATGAATCTGTGGTAACTTACCATAGCTCAAGATACCAAAATAAAGCTTTCTTGCTCAGCAAGTTACTTAAAATATGCCTCTCTCATGTTAATTAGATCTTCAGAGGTTTTGCACTCGGGTTGTTTTTGCAAAGAAAACCGTTTGATTTTGGTGAGAAGAAAGAGAGAGAGAGAGTTGTGTTTATCTAAGACGTAAAATTATACAGTAAAATTTATTGCTCCCCGTGTTTTATAACATGTTATTCAGCGAGAACCGGTGTTGTTTGCTATTTGCGAAAATACACACATACGCACACGCACCGCGGAGATTCGCGCACCCTTCAACTGACAAGCTCTTCATTCGCAGTTTAGTAAGAAGTATACAAAACCGCTACCAGTATTTTCACAATAGATACGCACTACACTTCAAAGTTTGTGTCAGTGTAAAACTTCCTTTTTGCTGCTCATTCTTTTGCCTATAGGCTATTGAACAACTAGACCAGTTTGTAACATGTTAATATTGCGTAAAACTTCATTCCTTTGTAGCCAGAAGAAAATTATTTGTATTTAAATTGAAGAATTTGGAGTAACATAGTGATAAGCCAAACTAATTAACTCACTGGCAATATCGAACCCGTAGGTTCATGGCCGCGCGGACATAAGCTCTTTATGTATCCCTATCCTGAACAAATGTTATGCATTCATCCCCTGTATTATAATCTATATCCCCCAAATCATGATTAATGTTATTCTCCCACCTCATTCTTGATCTACCAAATGGGCATTGTCCTTCTGGTTTTCCTACAAGAAGCTTTCATGCCCCTCCTTCATTCTCCATTCATGCAACATGCCCGCCCATCGCAGTCATGAAACTTATTTTTTTCTTATTACATCTTGTTTCATATAGGGATAATGTTGCTTCTGTTATGTAGTCTTCTCCATTCACCTATCTGTTCATCTCTCTTTGGCCCAGAAATTTTCCTAAGAACTTTATTCTCAAATACTCGTAATTTTTTCTCCTCCCTTAAAGTAAGAGTCCATGTTTCGCATATAGGCCTAATATAACCAAGAGAATAAGTATTGAAATTAATTGTTTTACAAACGTTGGCTTATTAGGGTCTACTTCTCTCAAAAAAAGTTATTTCAGTTTAAAACTCAGGTGAATAACTTCTAAATTTAAATTGGTACGTGAAATGGAGAACATATTTGCTCAAAGGACTTTTATTTTAGCTTGATATCCTTTTAACTAACTCACTAGAACTATGGAACCACTATTTTCAGCTCTGCACATATCCCTATCCTGATCCAACGTTTTCCAAATCATTCCTCGTACAATTTACCTCCCTCAAATCATGGTTAATAGTATTCCCCCATCTTATTCCTGGCCTACCTACTGAGCGATTTCCCTTTGGTTTTCCTATAAGGATTTTCCATCTTTGTTAGGTTTATCGTCACAGGCCGAATGGCCTAAAACGGATATGTTCATGATGATGATGATGATGATGATCTTCCTTGTCCCTCTTTCTTTCCCCAGTTCGTGCCATGAGTTTACGTATCGTAATTTTATGATACGGATCCATATCTTTTCTTTCCTTCCGTTGGAAGCCGTACTAAGGATCTTTTTAAATCCATCGAATCGTGCGGAATTAAACCCATGAACCTTGGAATTGGAGGCGGGCACTAGTTCACAGGAATAGACATAAGTTGATGACAATTTTTTGCACAGCAACAGCCTAGTCCTTCAATAATATATTTACTTAAAGCAATTAATTTAGCCTATACATCTACTTTATCTGATGTAGGCTCTCAGAGAGTCAGATAGGCCTGTAAGTCTACGAGCTAAAATGTTTGTTGGTTATCATACCTGTACAAGTTTTTACACGCTTTATATTAGCTTGACCTGTATCTATCTATCTATCTATCTATCTATCTATCTATCTATCTATCTATCTATCTATCTATCTATCTATCTTATCTATCTATCTATCTATCTATCTATCTATCTATGTAACGGAATCTTTCAACGCGATTTCCACCCACTTAAAATCATCGGATCGACTTGAAACTTTGTATACTTGTAGACGATCCGTGACAATACAATAATTTCATATTTATTTTCTAAAATCCTGGCCATAATCATCAGAAAATAAAAAAAAAGTGTTTTGTATCAATGTAACGGAATCTTTCAACGCGATTTTTCCCACTTAGTAACATTGGATCGACTTGAAAACTTTGTATACTTGTAGACGATCCGTGACAATACAATAATTTCATATTTATTTTCTAAAATCCTGGCCATAATCATCAGAAAATCAAAAAAAGTGTTTTTGTATCAATGTAACGGAATATTTCAACGCGATTTCCACCCACTTAAAATCATCGGATCGACTTGAAACTTTCTATACTTGTAGACGATCCGTGACAATACAATAATTTCATATTTATTTTCTAAAATCCTGGCCATAATCATCAGAAAATCAAAAAAAGTGTTTTTGTATCAATGTAACGGAATCTTTCAACGCGATTTTTACCCACTTAGAAATATTGGATCGACTTGAAATTTTGTATACGTTTAGAGGACCCGTGACAATACAATAATTTCATATTTTGTTTCAAAAATCCTGACCAGAATCATCCGAAAATAAAAAAAATGAAAACTGGTATAATAGGTTGCGGACTTGTCGAGTTTTAGGTCAATCGTTGAAAGAGCTCAGTTGGTAGAGCAGTGAACTCTTAGTAGTATATAATTTCAGTAATCCATACGTCGCTGGTTTAAATCCGGCTTGGAGGGTTTTTTTTTATAGAAGAGTATTACTTTTAGCTCATACTACAATAGCATCGAATTTAAAGATATTTACATTTTTATCTTATTCTGTAAAATATTAAAACTAAAAAATAAAAAATAAATAATAGTTTTAAAAAACTAAAATAACACGCTTTATTAGAAAACTAAAGAAATGAAAAATAATTTAAATTTCCAGTACGCTTGGGATAATAAAGTGGTCAACAAAAAAATCATCTCCGACACACATAGAATAAAATTATAGTTATCAACAAAAAGAAAATAATTTTACCATCAAAAGCGCGGGGTGATTTTTATGATTTTTAAATTTTCTTCTTAGAGAACTTACTTTTACCAATAGGCTATCTGTTTATTATCAAACATATTAATTGATATAGAGCACCCCACGCTTTTGATGGTAAAATTATTTTCTTTTTGTTGATAACTATAATTTTATTCAATATGTGTTGGAGATGATTTTTTTTACCACTTTATTATCCCAAGCGTACTGGAAATTAAAATTATTTTTCATTTTTTAGTTTTCTAATAAAGCGTGTTCTTTCAGTTTTTTTTAAATATTATTTATTTATATGTTAATACAAGTAACACATGTTATTGAAATGTGACTTGTAATATTTTCTTCTGTCCTTCAATTTTATTTTTGAGACCCTTGAACGTCGCGTCTAAGATTTTTAAGAAGATCTATCTGTTCCATGTTTTTATTATAAATCTAACAATTCTCACTGAAGGACAAATTACAACTTACTTGAAGAGAAAAATAGCCTCTAGGCCCTCAGCATAGTCTAGGGTTTGAACCTAGGACCTTCAGCTTTAGGCTATACGCTAATACTCTGCCACTGAGCTATCCAAGGCCTCCAATGCAAACGCAATTTTTCTCTTATACAGTTCAATTCCCTAGAGAGCCTAAGGCTTGCAAACCGTTGCTAGACATGCGGCTTCTTATTTAAGAAGTCTTTTAAGGTAGGCCTATTGGGAATTTTAACATAGGCCTAACTTCATAAAGCCAGTTGAGATTCTTTCTCAAGCACTTTATTATAAATTTTTAATATTCTCTGAAGGACAAATTAGGCCTATATTTGAAAAGAAAAATATAGTGGCAGAGCATTTACGCATAGGCCTAAAGCTAAATGTCCTGGGTTCAAACCCCATATTAGGCGTATATAAGGCTACTCTCTTCAAATATATAATGTTACTGTTGTTAGTTTTCTCGTTCTTGTAGAAATGAAACTGATAGGGCTTATAAAATATACCGTAATGGATTACGAAATGATGATAAACTGTTGTAAGCCTTTGATCCCGAGTTAATATTTTAGGCCGTAAAAGATCATTAAGCCTGAATAAAAAGGCCTATAAGCAAAATATATCGACCTCATCATCCTAGTAATACCTTAGTTGCCTGCTAGATGTTTCATGGTACGGAATATTTACTGCATACCATTCATGACATCTGAGGGCAAATAAGAGTAATTAAATTAGCTTGGTCTACAGTAGTAATTTCTAATAAAGGAGAGACCAAGGCTCAATATTGGGCTGTTACACCATTGTAGATGTAGATAGAGGTACTGTAAATATTAAGTAGTGACAGATAGCATTATCATAAGTAATGTCAAGAGTGATTTCCAAATCATCGATAAATTCACGAGTCAAGAAGTGACGAGAGAATTTAGCTACGGGAATTGGAAATCAAGTTTGGCATTTGTTAGGACTATTTAACGAATAAAATTAAGCTGTTTACTAAAAAATCATTATTTAAATATAGTTTTTAAAAATGTTTATATCCAACCATAGTAATTCTGCCCGAAGGCAGGTCCTTCACTGCAATCATAGCATTTCCATGCTATGCTCGCAGCTTTACTAGGGAATTGTAGGTGTGGTAGCTTCCCGTTGCTTTCCACACCGGTGAAGGATGATGATGATGATGGCCATATGATTTCGGGGACCGTTTGGGCCTTAAGTTTTCCTGACATTTGTCTTACAGGTGAGGAAAAACCCCGAAAAAAACCTCACCCAGAAAAACTGCCCCGACCGGGGATCGAACCCGGGCCCGCTGCGTGATAAGGCAGCACGCTACCTCGAGACCACAGCGGTGGGCTAAATGTTTTATATATTTAATGTAAACGACGATTTTGAAACAAATGAGAAATGTGTGGTTGTGTTTCATTCGTTCATCCACTGCAATTTGATCACATTATCCATTATCAAATAGGATCGCAATATTGTTAGAATGCACCGTATTGGAGAAAAAAATGAAACACATCAAATTGTATATTATAACCAACATTACAGATTTATTTTTTTAGTAAACATCTCCGTAAAAACATTATTTAAAAACACAATTATTGAACACACATTTATCCAATGTGTAGTTCGAAGGAATCTGTTCATTACTTGTTATATTCAATGTATTTGCTAGAGAATCAGTCACTGCAAAATAATGCTCTGACCTGTTGAGAATATTAATGAGGAGAATTTGATAAAGAATGAGTGAAACACTACTGTCATTGGTTGTAAAACAAAATTCATTGTAACGTGATTGTCATTGACTCCCATTCAGGGCATGAATTAAATAGTCACGAATATATTATTTCCCAATTTCAAACTCATTATTTTAAAGAAAAGTAATTAAATAGTTGTCTATCCCTTGTTCTAAAAACTGAGCATAAAGAAGATGAATTAATAGAATTATGTGAGTGAGGGCAAATGTAGCTTTAGGCTATGGCATGAGAATAATACAATTGCACTACTTCAATGTTTCACAACATGTCATTCAATGTGAACAACTTTTTACTGTTTGCGAATACACACATACACAAACACGCACTGGGAGGAGATTGTGCACCCTTCAACTCCCTAACAGACAAGTTCTCTCATACGCAGTTTCGCAAATCCGACAGAACCAGTGCTTCTTTCCTGAATAGCATATGCACACACTTAAAATTTGCTTTTTTGCGCGATAGTGCGTTTTGTCGTACTTACCAGCAATGGCGACCATTATTGAAAGTTCAACTTCCTACATTTCGGGGTTGCCAACCTAAATAACTGTACTGTAATATTACATTTACACCCACGTGCGTGAAGTAAAACCACTGACCTCTATGTATACTACGTACAATGTATATAGGCCCTACAGAAAATATTCAAAATATAGTGTTAATATTCATTATACGAAACAAATCGCTGCATTTTAAATGAACTGAACTTTAATTGAAACAATATATATATATATATATATATATATATATATATATTGTTTCAATTAAAGTTCAGTTATTTTCAAATACCCCAGGTTTGTCTTTCAACATTCCTGGTTTCTCTCTCTGGCATGGCGTACTTGTAACCCACTTCTGAGGTTGGGGCGTCTGGAAGGGGGGTTACGTTGCCCCGATGATATGACGGGTGATGATGATGATAATGATGCGCCAGGAGAGTCCGCCAGGAGAATCCCTAATCCTAAACTTAACCTAAGATGAATATGAATGATGATGATTGCGATGGCCATATGATTTCGGGACCGTTTGGCCCTTAAAGTTTTCCTGACATTTGTCTTACAGGTGAGGAAAACCCCGATAAAAACCTCACCCAGAAAAACTGTCCCGACCGGGGATCGAACCCGGGCCCGCTGCGTGACAAGGCAGCAAGCTACCCCGAGACTACAGCGGTGGACAATTGAAACAATATAAAACAATAAATACGTACTTGCGGCCATGTTATCAATAATTGTTCTCAAGGCCTCCTGTTGTTTCAACTATAAACATTGCCCACACTGTTAACGTTAGTGAATTGTTTATAATGAACGCAAATATCTCCAACAAATATATTATGTTACTATTATTTATTTTTTGAAAACATCATCGCGCAAAAAAAAAAAAAAATGTACAACGCACGTTTGTGAAGTGTTTTACAGAATCTCGGTTTTCCTTGATTCTGTAAAAACCTTTCCCAACCTCGCATCGTAATATACTATTTCAAAAGCCCTTAGCCAAGAACGATGATATTTTATTTGCTACATCCAATTACATCAAATGAGTCCATTGGCTGTGTTCTCGAGGCAGCGTGCTGCCTTTTCAAGCAGCGGCCCGATTTCGAGTTTTGGTCGGGACATGTTTCCTGAGTGAGGTTTATTTCGGAGTTGTTTCTCATCTATAACACTGTCAAGACATTTTAAAGCCCAAACGGTCCCCGAACGTCATATGGCCTTTATAATAATCATTCATAAATTAAGTTTAGTATAGAAACAATTGGCTAGCCCATATCAGCGCATGGATCGTCACAGAATACCAAAACAATTCTTCACTACATTCCTCGAGGCAGAAGATCTGTGGGTCGACCTTTCGGAGATGGCGGGAGACCGTAACGGGCCACTGGGCCTAATACTTGAAAGGCAGATGAGATGATGATGATGATGATGATGAAATTAAGTTTAGGATTAATGACTCTCCTGACGCACCGCTATCATCGTCACCACCCATAGCTATAGCTAGTAACATTGTTTGAAATCCATAATTGACGTACGAGCATCCATCTTCTTTTTCTTCTTCACTTCCTGGTTAAGGCATTAGTTGCCTGTTCCGTCTTCACTAATAGATGTAAGACCATCTCTTCCGAGGACGTCCGACATCTCTTCTTTCTCTCGAAAAATAATATAAGATTTTATTTGGTATTCTACTTCCTTCCATTCTATCTACATGTTCTTTCCACTGAATCTTGTTATTAAATATCATTTCTTTTATGGATTAGATATGCACGTTCTTCACGGATATCTTCATTTCTTATCTGGTCCATTGTAGTGAATCCTTTACTTCTTCTAAGGGGGGGTGATGTGTGAAATTTCTATTTTCTACATTTTTTGAGCTAGAGACTTGAGTTTATGTAAAACATTCACTGCATGATGCATAATGATGTGTTAAAGTTTCATTCTTGTGAGACATTTATTTTAAGAGTTATTAAATATTATATTTAAAAAATGCATATATTATAGGCCTAATTAAATAGATTGCACAATTTTTTAGTAAAATGTCTGTTTTTTACAAGTCCCCTAAAATATTTAGAAAAACATCATGCATTAGAATTCTGATAATGTGAATACAAAGGGAGAAAAAAAAAAATACTGTTGTACCTAATGCGCGGAATTATAAAAAAAAATTGCATGCAATTTTTCTTAAAATACTACTTCAATCATGAAACCCATGCACTACTTTGTTACTCATTGTTTATAGGACATGCAGTAAACATTTGAACCTTCTAGGATACATTTGAGAATTCCATTCAATTTTGAATGTACAAAAATGCAGTGAAAATAAAAGTGTGAAAAAACAAGTTTAAAGATTTGCATGCAGTTTAAATACAAAATGTAACACACAGGCCTAATCAGAACTTTAGGGCACTTAGAAGCGTCATAGGCCTCTGAAACTTTGCCAACATATACATTAGTATAGGTCCTATATGCTATTTTTAGTACAAAAAACAAAAAATGGCAATTTTAATCTCAAATGGTCAATATTTCACCCATCACTCCCTTACAAATTTCATCTCGGCTGCTTGGATTTTACTTTCTTGTTTGGTAGTGATAATCCAAGATTCACTTCCATACAAAAGGACAGGGACTGCCATTGTTTTATAAAAAAATTAATTTTACGATCATTCATATAAATCATGTGTTCATAAATCCAAGACTATACATTTCATAAGAAGCCACAGATCTAGAAAGGACTACCACCGTGTACCTGTCTAATGTGTGGTTCAAAGTTCATGCTCCCTACCTACAGGCGACTGACCAGGGCTTTGGCTTGAAAATTCCACAGGGCTTACATAAGGAGGGAATGTAGAACAGAAATGAATAAGAGTAAATATGTGTTAAATATGACTATGAGCCATAGGTGCATTTAAATGCTTGTCTCGCAGGAGCAATTACTACGAAGTTAGGTAATGATTCAGCGTTTCGTGACAAGAAGCAGTTAATTGTAATACTTTCATAAAAGTAATTAATACTGACAGATTTGTGTATTTATATTGCTCTTACTAATCTCACGTAGGCCTATTAACGACGTGTGAATTTTAATGATAGGCTTACGCTGTTGCTATAAGATGATGTAAAAAATAAACAAAAGCAATTAATGTAATTCATTAAGTCATGGGACAATAATTTTTAACTTTTAACATTTCGAAACAATCCACCGCTGTGGTCTCAAGGTAGTAGCGTGCTGGCTTGTCACGCAGCGGACCCTGGTTCGATCTCCAGTCGGGATAAGTTTCCTGAGTGATGTTTTCATTTCGATTTTTTTAAGACAAATGTCAGGAAATTTTAAGGACCAAACGTCATTTGGTCATCATTATCATACTTTTAATATTCACATGATTAGATTAAGGCCGGTATTCAAGAATCAAGCTCTCTAGGCCATGCAATCTCCGTCTTCCGTAAGCGGAGACTCTCATCTTTCAATTGTTCCCGGACTTTTTAAAATATGTTGTTAGCACATGATGTTGAATAGAGCGAGTCAGTTAGTGTAGATTCTGCATGGTCCACGCAATTAATCACGGAGAGACGGGCTAAGAGTCGCTCTTCGCGGAAAGCTTAGTTCTTGAATACCGGCCTTAGTTTAGAATTAAAACCTCTTCTGGCGCAGCCTAACCCTGCATCCCAGGCCCCACAAAACCTCAGATGTGAGTTACAATACGCCAATGTCAGGAGATACCAGATAGGCTATGTCGAAATGACAAACTGGAGTCATAGAATAAAACAAATAAAATATAAACTCTTTTAATGGTAATTTTATTGTTACTTAACCCGTGATAAAGAAATAGACTAATTTCATGAGGCCATAAATTATCTTTTTAATTTTTTAATAGCAGACTGTGGTTCAATATAAACTTCAGTATGGGTCTAGACATGTGGATTTCCTAATTCTGTTTTTGTCATATCTAGGAGGCCCATTAAAAGGTGTATGTCCATCTAAGTAGAGGTCATTATTTCTGCTCCTACCTAGGTATATATATATATATATATATATATATATATATATATATATATACACACAAACAAACACAGACTGTAAGTAAATTCCAATTACAGACTTTGAGAACGTTAGTGGAGGCCAAGACGATTATGTTTAAATAGGACTTGTGTCCAGAAACGCACCATTTTTCCTCTAGATGCTCATAAAAAAAACATAACACACGCTCAACTCTCCCGCATTTTTTGCATCAAAAACCCTGCACGTTCTCCCAACTCTACCCCGCTAGACTTCTCTGCATCTCTGCAGTCACATGAAATCTCTGATTTACGAAACTCCTGTGGCATCCGAGGAAGATCTACTCTCACGGGTTATGGCTGTGACGGATGTTGCAGGACCAAGGATTGTCTGATCGCGTGTACTAGAATATTATACGGAGGTACCATATCTGTGTTGATTTAGGTGGTCGTCACATTGAGCCCTTCTTATGGACCCAGACGACAAGCTGCAGATGTCAGAGAGAACAACGTATGTTGTAGTATTTTGCGTGTAGTGAAAAAATGGCAATTTTTTGTTTTTATCATGTTTTTGAGGATTTTTTGCTAGTTTTTGTGTTTCTATGCCTGTGTTTGTTAATGATACCCACTTATTATCACTTTTATTAATTTCCCTACTCTCTCTCTCTCTATCTTCGGGTTTTTACAGCTGTTGCCGTCTTCCCGTGCCAACCTCCAAAGCCTACGATCTTGGGCATCTTCGATGCTTAGCCCTCTTGCTTGCATTGCTGTCTTCATGTTTTCCTTCCATGTTAACTTTGGTCTCCCTCTTTTCTTCTTTCTGTTCGGATGCCTTTCATATAGTTGCTTCGGCCATCGCTCGTCTTCCATTCTTAAAACATATCCTAACCACTTTAATTCCTTCTCCTCAATTCTTTCAATTATGCTTCCTTCTGCTTCCATTAAGTTATGTTTCTAATTTCCTTATTTGTGACATGTTCTAATTTAGACTTTCTGGCACTTCTGCGTAAATAATCCATTTCTAGAGCTAATTTCCCTACTTAATTGTGTTATATTTGTTAGTTCTTCTCTATTTTTAAAAATCTTGAATAGAATTGACAAATCTGGAGCTGCTCAAAATATTTTTAATTATGGTCATGTTATTGATAAAAGTAATCTCAAATTGGCTATATCGGTCATTAATTTTAAAATCCTTGGGTTTAGAAATTTATAAAAACTAAGAAAAAATTACGAATAATGACAGGGACCCTATTCCAGTCAGCACCTTCTTTTAAGTTAAAAGAGAAGAGCATTAGATTGATGATTTCAACATGTAATTTAAAATTTTCAATCACGTCATGTGACGTAGTTGGAAATTTAACTGGATTTTGTTTACACATTTTAGCCCGTTTTCCTTTAGTCAATAATTAGTCTTGAAAATTATAGTGTTGTTATTAATACACGTTGACTCTGTTAACCTTTTAATTTGGTGATTTGGGGTTTAATTGACTATGTGTAATACAGTTTTATCATAAATAATGCCGCGAGTGATTTCCAAATTACCGATAAATTCACGACTCACGAAGTGAGGAGTGAATTTACCTAGAGAATTTAGAAATCAAGAGTAGCATTTGTTAATACTATTAACGAATAAAATTAAGCTGTTAACTTACAAATCATTATTTAAATATAATTATTTTAAAATATTTATATATTTAATTTAAACGGCGATTTTTGGAAACAAATGAGAAACGTTTATGTTTCACTTGTTTATCACTGCAACCAGGTCATATTATTTATTGCCATAGGATCGCAATATTGTAAGAATGCACCCTAGTGGAGAAAAAATGAAACACATCAAACAGTATATTAATTAATTTCTGATATCCTATGATGTAAATATGTCAATAATATTTTTTGGAACGTTATTATCTGAGAAATAATAGTTTAAGAAAGTGCAAAGAGTGGTTTATTTTTTTGTGGTATAATCAATTGCTACAAATGTTTTTATATTATATCCCGCAAGCACTATCTGGTAACATTAGTGCACTATATATACAATCTTGTAGCCACATGCATTCTAGAATTCTTACATCTTAATATATAAATTGTTATTTTCAACGTATTTCTTAGAGAATGAGTCACTGCAAAATAATGGCCTGACCTATTCAGAACGTTAAAATGGAGGAGTTTGATTTTAAGGTGATAAAATTAAATTGATAAAATCGAGGTGAAAAAAGACTGATTGGTTGTAAATCATTGACCCCCATTTGGGGCATGAGTTAAATAGTCACCACGAAAATCCTGTTTATTAATATTACTTCAATTTGTTTTTATGAAATTGAAATTTTGCGTAGCGTTGTCTGCATTCATGTATTGTTTTCACAAAAAGAATGGTTTCAATACAAATTCATTGTTAGGCCTATAAGATACATTTATAAGAAGTATTTAAAAAAATACCGTACAGGCCACATGGCCTAAAACGAATTTGTTCATGATGATGATGATGATGATGATGATTTAAAAAAATGGGTATAGGAGTGCGCAGCAAGCTAACTTAAGAACTCATTTCAATCAAAAAATGAAGTGAGGCCCTTTGTACATGAAACATTTCAATTGTAGACAGGGACTGTCAATCGCTATCATTATTTAAATCCAAATTAACTGATATCTTAAGTTCGACACAATGAAAACATTAACTGCATAACAACTACGTATGTAGAGCATTCCATTAATAATCATCTAGGAAGCTACTTACTTTATTTTATATAATTTTAATTTTATTATATTCTATGTATTTGTTAGTATTAGGTAGTATTAGATCACATCATCATTGTATTTTGTTTAGTCTGTATTTTAATAATATCTTAAAATTGTAAGATATATGTAATTTTTGTATAATTCTACTATTCACTGGTTGAGTGAAAGAGAAGGCCTTAACTCTGCCTGCTAAAATAAAGCATTATTGTTATTATTATTATTATTGTTATTATTATTACTAATGCAAGAAGATAGATTATCCAGGAAAACATTGGAATGGTGTCCACCTGGAAGAAGGAGGAGAAGAAGACCTCGAAACTCGTGGATGCAGGAAATAAGAACAGGCATGAGAGCAAGAGGACTGGAGGACATGGATTGGATGGAGAGAGACGAGTGGAGAAGAAAAATAAAACTTTAGGCACAGAAATATGTGTAAACATTAAAATTCTGTATATAAATAAGTAAAATTATTATTATTATTATTATTATTATTATTATTATTATTATTATCATTATATATTTCATAAATCAGTCTATAATTCTTGGAACAGTGTAAATTTTGACTCATACGATTTCCTGTGAATATGTATAGGTCATTAATTTCCGTTTGTCTTATGTGGTACGGCTGCTATGTAGTGGATGAGAATGAAATTACTTCTGTGGCGGGCACATTATTTGTAAGTGACGAGAGCAATTGAGTCAATGAGAGACAAGCACTTTGAATGTTTAGTCATACTATATCATATTCTGAAGTGTTGAAAACATCAAGAACATATTTCATCATTTCAACATAGAGTAGAGAATGATGTTGACAACGCTTTCCTCTGAGTCATTAGACAAGTGTTATTTGATAGAGTTGACAATTGTGAGACTTCGGACGGACTACATAAAAATGTAGAGTCTTCAACCTAAACATGACACGGAAATATTATTTTTAATTAAGAATAATATAATACTTACTTACTCACTGGCACTATCGAACCCGTAGGTTCATGGCCGCGCTAACATAAGCTCTCCATACATCCCTATCCTGAGCTAATGTTTTCCAATCATTCCCTGTATAATCTACTTCCCTTAAATCATAGTTAATGTTGTTCTCCCACCTCATTCTTGGTCTACCAACTGAGCGTTTTCCCTCTGGCTTTCCTACAATAAGCTTCCATGCACGTCTTTCATTTCCCATACGTGCAACATGTCCTGCCCATCGCAATCTACGAGACTTAACTGTTCTTATTATATCTGGCTTCCTATAAAGACCATGTAGTTCATTGTTATGTAGTCTTCTCCATTCACCTGTCTGTTCATCTCTCTTTGGTCCAAAAATTTTCCTAAGAACTTTATTCTCAAATACTCGTAATCTCCTTTCCTCCCTTAAAGTAAGAGTCCATGTTTCGCACCCATATAATATAACTGGTAGAATAATAGTTTTATATAGTTTCAGCTTAACGTTTTTTGAAAGGAGTTGGGACATCAAAAGTCTCTGCAATGCATAATAGCATGCATTTCCAGAATTGAGCCTATGTTTAATTTCTTTGTGCGTCTCATTCCTATTTGTGATTATTGTTCCTAGGTATTTGAATTCAGCCACATAGTAATAATAATAATAATAATAATAATCATGAAAACATAAAATAAAAATTTTTGTATAATAATATTTGTAATATTGTAATTAAAAAAATATATAAATATATAATTATAGGTCTATATCCTATTTAAATCACATTCAAAAGATTTTATGATTGATTTAAATTTCGGAAGTTTTAATAATACATTAGGCCTACATGGATGGCATATTACTGAGACACCTGTTTTTTATATTTTAGCGAATTGTGCAGAATGTTATATCGGCATATAACGTATTTTTGCACAAAATGTTCATGATAGATAAGCGTCATAAAAAGCTACAACTTAGCACCTAAAATCTCTCTAAAACAATTACAAGCTTAGCAATGCAATCGTGAAAAAAATTAACTTTCGCGTCATTTATAATACTTTGGCAGAACGATGCGGAACGATGTCATCTATTCAGGGCTAATTTTATTCATCTTTTAGAGCGCATTAATCTGTTATTTTTTGTTTATGGAAATTATTTTTATAACAAAAAAAAAGAACCATTGTTGTCACCTTCATGAATTAAGCGCCGCATCGATTTTTTTCCAAAATGTATGCACTGAATTCTTAGGAATTTTCTGCTAATTATCGCGTCGAAAAAATTGCCAGGATTTTTTAAAAATATTTTAATTACCCTGGCTAAAGCATATATTAGATTTTATAAAGTGTTTGTTCTTATCTGCAATTAAGTTGTCATTTACACATTAATTTCTCTTTTCATTAAATGCTTTTTAGCTAATGCAATTATTTACTTCATCCAATAATAGGATTAGCCTATAGCAAAAATACGGCTTAGATCTTGCACAAATTGTTTAGTTTTTCTTAATTGAATTCAATGCCCATAGTGAGAGATCTTCAGTTAATCAGTATTTTATTTATTCTTTAACACTCAGCTCAGTAAAGTCGTAATTTGAAATATGGGTGTGGACGGACCCTTAAACTAATAGGCCTACAACTAAAAAAAGAAAACTCAAACGAATATAATCCTCTTAAGTAAGTAGAAATTATTAATTATAATAAAGATAAAAATAAACTAAATACAGATGCAAAATAGTAAGAATATAATTTTAAGTTAAAGGGAATGTTTATTCCTTGGTATAGTGTATTAGTTTATAAAATTTATTGTGGATCCATAAGCTTGAACTGCATTCATAAAGTTTTATTTTTAAGGGGGGGCAGAATTTGAATTGGAATATATCAGGGATCTCCTATTTCAGACTTGAGATTCTTTTAAGTTATTTACACCTATACCACGGAACCCATTCTTTACTTAATTCTTAAGGAACCCGTGTTTAAAATTTTCACGTCCTTGAAAATCCATCGACTCTGACCGAAGTCTTATCCTTAATATTTTGTGTTAATAGACTCGTGGTGGGGAAAATCTATTTAAAGCTTCAATATTTTTTAACATTAAACATGAAATATATTTTTGTAAGTTGCTACAAATCAAAATAGTATTGAAAATGGCGACCACCGACTTAAAGACATGCTATACAACAGCCAAGGACTTCTTCTTCTTCTTCTTGTTCATCAGGGTTTAGGCTTATTTACTAGCCTGTTCCGGCTCCAAATTGCTGCTGTTTCCTTCTTTTATTTGGTCTTTCCAAACTTCTTCTTCCTCGTGGTGAATAGCTGTATGCTGTTTTTAGTATTCTATTCTCAATCATCCTTGACAAGTGTTCTTTCCAGTTTGTTCTGTATCCACTATTGTTGTGTTTAATTCCTCTACTTTTAGTTGATGTCTTATTTCTGTGTTATGTTTTTTTGTCTCTTCTTTGATATCCTGCTATTGGTCTGAGGAATTTCATTTCAGCAGCTTGTATTCTGGCAGATTGTTGTGTTGTCACTGTCCATGTTTCGGATCCATAAGTAATAATAGGCACTGTCATTGTCTTGTATAATTTCATTATAGTGTCTTTCCTTCCTTTATTTTTCAAAGTTAACAGCCAAGGACATTATCGGAATACTCTAATATTAACAATCGATAGATTTTAAACTTGTGTCTGTTAATTGTTTAAAGGTAGACCTAAGTCTTTTAGCAAATAGGTTAGTTTTAGAACGTTTCCTTGTCTTATGTTCACACGATGTAAAAATTACCTGTATGAGAACTCATGTTGTGTTTTATTTTCTATCGAGTAATTGTAAGCAGAAATTATAAGGGGCGGTGTATAAATTTGGGTTGATCATGATCACGCACTGAGTCATCACGGCCTCCCCTAGGCAAATGGGACTTCATCCGTAACGTCATATTAATTCGTAGCCTATTTATATGCTTGAAGGTCACAATCACTAGAACTTTAACCCAGAGAGATAACTTTCTTTTGTTCACATACATGATCGAAATTAGATTGTTCATTTTTATAGTTTTAACGAATTTCGAAGGATTGTGAAGTTTTTCACATGAAAACATAGCCTACTTTTGTTTCTTATTTTTTAAATATTTTTCGATCTTACATATTACACGTCAGATAGTACAGACAAGGAAATAAACAAAGTAGCCTACTAGATGAAATAGAAGAAGATAGGCTATTAATATTTAAAATTAATGTTAGAAAGGTGTCTTTTTTTTTGCCACATATTTATTCACAGTAATTTATTTTGAACTATTTTAAGGTAATGTTTTGGGAAATTAATTTCCTTAGAAGAACAAAAGGCTGCACAAGATTGGATCGGATAAGGAATGAAGATATAAGAACAGAGTTAAATATATATCCACAGAATGATATAATCAAGGAATAGGCCTATATAAATAAGTGGTTTAGGCATGTAGAACGAATGAATGTTACAAGATTACCAAAAGCAGCATTTAATTACAAGCCAAGAGGTTCAAGGAATGTAGGAAGGCCAGTGAAAAGATGGATAGAGCAACTGTGAGGCAAAACAGGGAATTTGCCTAGCCCGTGAAGCGAAGAAGAAGAAGAATATTTTGGGAAAAGAATTCAGTGGAAGACCAAGGAAGAATGTTTTGAAGAAATTGCAGATGTAGGGCAATTAAGAAATTAACAGGGGCCTGAAAATAGAGAAGAACGCCATTCATTACCTTTATTAAAATATGTCGATGATTAATATGTTTATTATTATTATTATTATTATTATTATTATTATTTACTTGTAGGATTTATGTCATTGTTATGATATACTAAGTAAGTATTTGTGTAGCATTGCAGAAGAAATAGACATAAATAAAAAAAGTGTCAATTTCATAGAAAATTGTTTATTCAATTATCTGTATTTTTAACCTGTCGTTCGCACAGATGTAGGAAACAGAGACTTCTAGAAAAGTGCAAGTGCCTGATGTGTTGCTCGAGGTTCTCCCTCTGATATGCTTTGTTCGCGACCCTAGATGTCTCGAGGCAGTTTTCTTTCAAGATCAGCGGCCCGTCTGTGGATTTCGAACAATCAACACATGCTTCTAAGCACATGCTTCTTTTTCCTTGGTCTCGCAATTCAAAAGGTGCAGTTTCTTGATTTTTCCTGCATGGCTAAACTTTCTTTAGATATGTGTTTGCACCTGTCCCAAGACCCCATCTGATCTTCAAGAGAGAATACTGTTTATTCTCACTTAAATCTTCCTTGCTGCTATTCGAAAATGTATTGTAACACTTTCTCAATCTAATGTTATGATATATTTTATAGTAGTTGATATGCTGAAATTATGCATATTTATATTTATAATTCATAAGATTATGCCGATTAAAACTAAATGATGGTCGAATACAGAAATACATTTTTAAATGGAAACCGACACTCGAAAAACGTGAGAAATATTGAAGAAGTGACAATACGAATACCTTACTTACTTGCTTACTTACTTACTTACTTACTTACTTACTTAGGCCTACTTATTTACTGGCACTATCCAACCCGTAGGTCCATGCCCGCGCGGGCATAAGCTCTCCATACATCCCTATCCTTAGCTAATGCTTTCCAATCACTCCCTGTATAATCTACTTTCCCCAAATCATAGTTAATGTTATTCTCCCACCTCATTCTTGGTCTACCAACTGGGCGTTTTCCCTCTGGCTTTCCTACAAGAAGCCTCCATGCAAGTCTTTCATTCCCCATACGTGCAACATGCCCTGCCCATCGCAGTCTACGAGACTTAACTGTTCTTATTAAATCTGGCTTGCATGTAGTTCATTGTTAAGTAGTCTTCTCCATTCACCTGTCTGTTCATCTCTCTTTGGTTCAAAAATTTTCCTAAGAACTTTATTCTCAAATACTTGTAATCTCCTTTCCTCCCTTAAATTAAGAGTCCATGTTTCGCACCCATAGGCCTATAATAATATTAATTGCTAACAGCAATGAGTTGCTGTAGAAATTAAACATAGGCTGAAGACCGGAAATGCTTGATGTTATGCATTTAGATGGACTTATGTAATTCCAACTTCTCTCTAAAAATGTAAAACTAAAAATTTATAAAAGTTATTTTTCCTGTTAGCCTATACTGCATCGATACGAAAAATAGCTGTTATTCTAAGAGAGAGGGAAATATTACGTGTAAGTTACTTGAAAATAAAGTTCTTAGCACACCTTTTAGATCAAAGAAAGACAGAAAAACAGGCGAATAAAAACTACAAGAATAGTGAGCTAGTCTACATATAGACTATTTATGGGAGACCGAATGTAATAAGTAATAAGAACAGTTGCGTCATGTAGACTACTTTTGGATACGAAGAGGGAATAAATGAAGAGTGTCGACATTTCTTGTAGGAAAGCCAGAGGAAATACATCCAGTAGTTGGGCATGTATGAGGTGGGAGAATAATATTAACCATGATTTGAGGGAGGTAATTTATATAGAGTATGACTGGAAAATATTAGACCAGGATATGAACGTCCGCGCAACCATCAACCTCCGGGTTTCATAGTACCAGTGAGCTATTAAGTTTATTTAATGCTAAATTTGATATGATTTATAATCTGATTAGATATATCTGAATTTGTAAAGTAAATTCAGAAAGATTGAATGTTACTTTCGAGTATCGAAAGACCTTCAGTTATTCATGATTCAAATATTAAATCTATAAATGTGTTTTATTGAGATACAGTGTAAATCAGTAGACCGTAATATTGAAAAATGCAACTTTAAAGATATAAGAAAATTACCGTTACGGATTTTACAATAAGACCAAATATAGGCCTAATACTTTCGAAAAAATATATATAGACCTATAGACAATAAATATTATAAACAATTCCAATACTATTTGTAATAATTTACATAACCAGATTCTAACTCTAGGGCACTTATCTGCCAAAATAGTTAATAATATTCAATAATTAAAAATTATTTTTCATACTTGGTCCTTTCGTACTAAAGTATACATTTTTTACACAACCAAAGAAATTCGGTTAGTATGCATGCTGAATTGATAGGTTATACAAAGTTTAATATCAAATACCTGATATTTTGTATACTGAATAAAACATTGAGTTCCACGATGTTTTTTATTAATTCATTATTACGAGTTGAAAAATAGTAGTAGGCCTATCGTGTTTTCACAAACTTTGTTTTAATATATGTCTGTATATATATACATATCTTCAATTTAAAAAAACTTATGTTGATTCTAAGAATATAATACCTTCTCTGTCACTATTTCACAATTAATGCCATGGATTAATATTAAATAGGAATTACAAAGTATGATTCTCTCTTTTCAGGTAAGCAAAATTCTAAACATGGACTTGCACACATCGTAGACTTATATGTAATTACTGAAAGGACATCAGATATATGTTGAAAAGCTCTATTTTGTAAGTATGAAGTCAATGATATGTAACAATTAAACATGATAATTGAAGAGTGAGTCATGAACACAAACATCATAGGAGTAATGACGTAAAGATAATAAATGAATGCATAACTATATAACGAATTTAACTCGTTTAGTTGATTTGTTACAGTTTTATTCTCTTGCATATTTTGTGCTGCTTGAATAGTTTAAAAAATAACAATGAATTGAACATGAAATGTGATGAGCTATATTCTGAAATAGGTTATATTCAATTGTCTTTTAAGTGGTAAAAATTATTATTCATATTCTTTTGTGTTTATTTTAAATGAAGTGCAGATCTACCCATCATAATTTGTTTAATCGAGAAAAGCTTAAATGCAATAAGAACGTAAGTTGCTGGTGTAAGAATTACACCTAAATTTCTCTTCCATTCCGTTGTTTTTTCATAACATTGAGCAATAAAAAAGATACTTTTTTTTTGTCACAGAAAGAAAAATACGTGATTCTGATAGTATTTTTTTCTCCTGAATTCAAATGTGATATCTGTTTTTCTCCATCACGCAAGGTTTCCGAGTGCCAGGAATTTATAATTTCAAACACTTTAATATTTTATACATTCGTAACTACACAATATTCGAACATTCGGACTCACCTAGAAAGTAAGAAATGACGATTTTCTGTTATATTTTGCCTGTGGAGCATCCCTCTCGATGGTTCAACAATAATCGGCCAGCGTATTAGGATTCCATTTGCCTTGATATGTCTTTTCCATAGCTGAAACCATTTGAGTTAGCTCAATTTGGTTTTATTTTACAATGGACGAATAGACAAAAAACGTTTATTAAAAAATAATTATTTAAATCCATTAATTGAAATTGAAATAAAAAAAAACTGTGGGTGATGGAGAAATTGCGAATACATATTAGAAAACACGATAAGAAACTGCATTAAGTACAACTATTGGTACTCTTCTTCTTCTTCTTCTTAAACTTAATTTGTAGGATTTTCATCCTGTTTATTTCCAAAATCACTCCTCGGAGGAAAACGTACTGGATGTGCATTCACTGTCTATCCATCTCTTGGCTGGTCTTCCTCTTGTTCTTCTCCCGTCCATTGGTCTATCTTCTTTAGCTCTTTTTGCAAGCCGGTTTTCTTCCATTCTTTCCATATGACCCTTCCAATATTTCCGTCTATCTATAATAAAGTTGGTTATGTCTTGAATATGTAATTTGTCCCTAATTTCTGTGTTGTGCATTTTATCAAATAATGTTTTCCCCTGAATAGTTCTTTTCCTAGCGTTTGTCGTATTTTGTGTTCTTTTTTCCGAGGCTTGATCCTTGGGACTGCGAGCAATGTATAAGATACACCTTGAAGTGGGTTGTTAGCCCGTTTTCATGGCGGGTTTATTATTCGGGGTTTCCTCCCTAGGCCGGTTGCCTCCACCCAGCTCCAGAGCTCAGCCTGCCCCGTTTTATTTCAGAGTTGTCTCTCCTAGATGGTTGTCTTGCAGGACTAACGAACCCCATCCGCCCGTTTGTCAATCTACAAGGCAGTAGATGTAGAGTTGCCTCTTCCGTCAGGTACACCGTACCGAAGGACTCCTTCTTCGCTGTATCTGCCGTTGAGGTCTTCACCGTAACCCTGATAAAGGGCCCTCACAAGGTACTAAACATCAGCTGGGCAAGCTGAACCAAGGTTTTTTTACGAGGTGTTACTCCTCCCCCTCACACTTTTTCAACCTGGCTTGGGACAGGCTATGGCGGGTACTCATGAGACAAAAATCATGTTGACTTGTGTAATGAAATATTAAACTGGCTCCATTCCTTTTTAAATTTGTGAAGCATATTAAAAAGTATGTGTAAATCATGAATGTTAATTAACAGATTTATACAATTAAAATTTGATCTAATATATGTAGGGCCTATATGAATTTTGTAATTGATTTTCCAATTTTGATTTTAAAATATTTGTAGATTGGTAGATTTTATTCAAGTTTGCACGGCAGTTTATTTTTTGCAAAGATTTAGGCCTAAATATTTTTGTGCTTAGATGCTACTTCAGAGAAAAGTCCTTATAATGATTGTTTGTTGTCAAGATATCTTCCCAGGGCGCCCCGAAGCATAGTTATTTAAAGCAATATGCTACAATTATTCTACCAGTTATATTGTATGGGTGCGAAACATGAACTCTTACTTTAAGGGAGGAAGGGAGATTGCGAGTATTTGAGAATGAAGTTCTAAGGAAGATTTTTGGACCAAAGAGAGATGGACAGACAGGTTAATGGAGAAGACTACATAACAATGAACTACATGGTCTTTATAGGAAGCCAGATATAATAAGAACAGTTAAATCTCATAGACTGCGATGGGCAGGACATGTTGCGCGTATGGGGAATGAAAGATGTGCATGGAAGCTTCTTGTAGGAAAGCCAGAGGCAAAAAGCCCTGTTGGTAGACCAAGAATGAGGTGGGAGAATAACATTAACTATGATTTGAGGGAAGTAGATTACGGGAAATGATTGGAAAACATTAGCTCAGGTTAGGGATGTATGGAGAGCTTATGTCCGCGCGGCCATGAACCTACGGGTTCGATAGTGCCAGTGAGTAAGTAAGTATGCTACAATGTTCCAATACTGTTATTTTAACACAGTTCCAATAATGGATCATAGGCCTATTAGTCTGGAGAACTAAAGGCCCATGGTTTGATTCCTGGTTCAGACATTAATTTTTTTTTCACAATATCATTATAATATTATAATATGATCCATTATTGGAACTGTGTTAAAATAACAGTATTGGAAAATGTTAAATAGCATCGTTTACTGCTTATAAAAGTGGTGATATAAAATTCTCAAGTATAGATAGGCCTACTTCTAAACGAAGCCGGCCGTTGGCGATGGTAGTGACACCAACCTGACAGCGGACGAAACGAGAATTATAGATTTGTATATGTGGAAGGAATTGTTGGTGTTTGTACCAAGTATCTTGGGTTGCACACTAGTCTGGAGAACTAGAGGTCCACGGTTCGATTCCTGGTTCAGACATTAATTTTTATTTTCACATATTCATTATAATATTATAATATGCTACAAGCCGAAAAGTCGGGAATTTGAATCCCGTTATCGACATTTAAACTGCCCTAAACCTTGTGGCAGCATCATGACTCTGAGGCCAACTCAGTCTCTAACTGAAATTAGTATCAAACGTATGGCCATGTGTTGTGAGAAAAAAGTGGCCGTCAAGCAGGGCTGACAATCCGGCTGGTATCTCGTTTCGATTGTCTAAAAAGTTGGGATTCTTAATCTTCTACCAACAGAAGAGTCTCCTAATGGCCTGGTGTACGATCACTTTTGTTTATCTTCCCTTATGTTTTAAATTTTAACTCAGTTAATGAAAGAAGTTATTTATAATAGTCTCCTACATCCTGTATTCGTTAAACAATTTCATAATTTAATTCAAGCTTAATCAAAAGCAAGCAACAAGAATTATCTGCATGATCATGATAGGGAAAAGTAGTAGTTATGGCATTAGAGAACATGACTAAATATAATAGAATGATAAAACACATTTATCATATTGTCAAGAACAAGCATTTGTGACCGTATCTTCCATCAAATTGACGTGTATCAACAACAGAAATCTCTTGTTCTATAGAAAGGGTAAAACTTTATGAACATTACCAAGACATGAGGGTGAAAGTACAGTATCAAGGTAGTTTAAAAGACTGGGGCTTGCCGTGAAAAATGAAGCTCTACCTACACAAATAATCGTTATTCTTTTTTTCTCATACACCTAAGCATTGTTACCTGAATTTAGTACTATTTATTTAAGACTTAATTCTAAATGTTTATTTTCTTATCTTCCAATTATCTTTATTAATATAATGACTAAATATAGGCCTATATAATTCTCGTCCCAATTTATCTACAAATTCATTATAGGCCTATACTTAACCGCGGTGAACTAGTGGTAATGCTCCTTGCCTCTGGACCTGGGGGTCGCGGGTTCAAACCCGGCCGGGGTCGATGGATTTTTTTAGGATGGAAAAATCCAAGGAGCAAGTCCTCCGGGAGGGACTTTAAGCCGCGGGTCCCGAGTCTGAAGATTTTCAGGCTCGTAAAAGTTCCTTAAGCCTGAATGAAAAGCCTCTAAGCAAAATTTACCGAATTTTCCTGTCCTAGTACTACCTTGGTTTACTAGATGTCAGTATGAGGCGGAACGCTGACCACGGACCACTCAAATGACATCTATACGAAAACAGGTGTAACTAAATTAGTATGGTTCAAATTCTTCCCTGTAGGGGGAGAGCGCCTAAATCTCTGTTAAGGGAAACATGGGCTTACAAGATACAAGATGATATTAAATTTTAAATTGTGGTATTTCATGTTTGTCTTCTTCAATTATATGTGTGAAATTAATATATTCTCTGACCAACATAGGTAAATAAAATAACTTTTAACAATAATCTTATTAGCTAGACTTTTATATCTTTTATATCTTTAAATATCTTTTGAATTTGTCAAGGCCTTCTCAATGAAATAGCAGTTATTGGGATTGAATCAAGACCTTTACCTACTTAGAATGTAACCGAAAGAAAATATATCAAATTTATGACCATAGAGAATGTAATCACATGCGCCTATAGTATGTTAGGTAAGCTAAACTCGTATTTTTATATTATAAATGCGTTTGTTTTGAATGTTTTAAAAAATGTTTTACTGAATTAAATATTTTAAAATTAAATGTTGGTTTATTATTTGTCTAAATCGATTAGTCTATAATAACTAAAAAGATATTTGATACAATATTTCGAAATGTAGACTATGCCAACAAATATAACTCACTATTGATACAGACTACATTAATAATCGCACAAGATTTGTGTTCATTAAGTTATTATTTTTATTATAATTTGTACTTCTTCTGACTCCCATAATGGTGTATATATATATATATATATATATATTTCACGAGACACAAAAATCACAAAAAAATAGAATGTAGAGAATATAGATGGAAGGAGAATAATTAAGAATTCGGAACAGGTGAAACGCCTAAACCTTAAAGTGAAGATAACGATGATGATTATATATATATATATATATAAATTAGTCCACCGCTGTGGTCTCGAGGTAGCGTGCTTCTTTGTCATGCAGCGGGTCCGGGATCGATCCCGGTCGGGACAGTTTTTCTGGGTGAGGTTTTTATCGGGGTTTTTCCTCACCTGTAAGACAAATGTCAGGAAAACTTTAAGGCCCAAATGGTCCCCTAAATCACATGGCCATCATCATCATCATCATAATCCTTATTATTATCATCATCCTTCACCGGTGTGGAAAGCAACGGGAAGCTACCACACCTACAATTCCCTAGTAAAGCTGCAAAGCATTGCATGAAAATGCTATGATTGCAGTGAAAGACCTGCCCTCGGGCAGAATTACTATGGATGGATATATATATATATATATATATATATATATATCACATATTAAATATCTTAAATATAAGTATCCATAATAAACAAATTTTATATTTTCCATGAATGAAACCACGGAAATTTGACCATTTACGTCTTTATAAAACGGAATTTAAACAAGGACCAAGATTTCTGATAACTTATATTACTTGTAATAAAGATGGTGTCGCGAAATTTTTACAGACTTCTTAATGTTTCAAAAGCTACATAATTGTTTTATGTCCGTGATATTTTAAAAGTTTTATCGAATGTGACAAAATATTGTACCAACTATCAAACCGATACTTCTTGGCCTTCTATCTCTCAGTTTATAAGAGTTTGTTAATAAAACGGGTGAGTTGGTTTGTAGACTGATTTTTTTGTCAGCATCAACTTACTTTTGAACGATTGCATGAGTCATTATCAATGGACTATTAGGCCTATGGAAAATAAGGAACGCAGTAGAGTAGACACTACGTTATCGTGGTACTACACACCTACTTACAATATTTTGACCTGTCGCGTTGCCCGGAGAGTTGGTACTTGTCACTATGACATTCCATTTGGTATTGAAATTACCAGGACTATTTAACTCGTGCCCCAAATGGGACTCAATGACCAATCACGTTTCAATGATTTCTGTTCTACAACCAATCAGAGTCGTGTTTCACGAAATATTTATTAGTGTTATAATTAGCATATTAAAGAAGGCTCCTCCTTTTTGATATTCTGAACAGGTCTGACCATTATTTTGCAGTGAATGAGCCCGTGAGAAATACGGCTACCAGATTGTATATATAGTGCATGAATGTCAACACATGCCGCATGCGGGAGTTAATATAAAAACATTTGTAGCAATTGTTTAGACCACCAAAAAAAGAAACCACTGTTGGCACTTTCTTAAATGTATTTTTTCCCAGGTAACAATCCAGAAAAATATAATTGTCATATTTACATCATACGACATCAGAAATGAATTAATATATAGTTTGATGTGTTTCATTTTTTCTCCACTAGAGAGCATTCTTACAATATTGCGTTCCTTTGGCAATAAATAGTATGATCTGGTTGCAGTGATAAACAAAAGAAACAGATGAAGCGTACCTATCGTTTCTCATTTGTTTTCAAACATCGCCGTTTACATTAAATATATAAATATTTTAAAATAACTATAGTTAAATAATGATTTGTGAGTAAACAGCTTAATTTTATTCGTTAAATAGTCCTAACAAATGCCACTCTTGATTTCCAAATTCTCTAGATAAATTCACTCCTCACTTCGTGAGTCGTGAATTTATCGATCATTTGGAAATCACTCGTGGCATTACTTATGATAATGAATACGATTCAAATAAAATTTAAATTTAAAATAATTAAGTCTATAATATTTAAAATATTTAAAATTAAATTAATAATGTAACTAACAGTGCATTTTGGTTATGTGATGTTGCCATTTTAAGGACAGGTTAAAGGTACCTTATATCAAAACAACAACAGAGAAAATTGGACGATTATTAAAGAAATACAACATAGCAACAACCTACAAACCAACACAAAAAATCAGCAATATACTGCGCCCAGCCAAAGACACTAGAGATCCTTTGAATCATGCCGGTATATATCGTATCCCGTGCAGCTGTGGAGAGGTGTACATCGGTACAACAAAGAGAATGATCAACACACGATTACAAGAACACATGAGACACTGCAGGTTAAAACAAAATGAAAAATCGGCCGTAGCGGAACACTGTATGAACAACCAACAACATATTATAAGATTTGAAGATACCCAGGTATTATCACAAACATCACATTACTACACCAGACTATACAGAGAAGCTATAGAAATATACAAACATAAAAATTCCTTCAACAAAAAAGAAGAAACCTTGAAGATAAACAAAATTTGGATCCCAGCACTGCTTAACACGACAACGAAGCCTATGACTTCGGCACACGGCAATACAGCGCACAACTCGGTGCGCGCAGAAAACCTCCCCTCCACCCGGGGTTTAGCAATAAACAGAGAGACAGTTTCCAACGACCAACCAGTCTGCAGCCGACTGTTGAGGAGTTCACAGAAAGCACGCAGTATCTCCTGATGATGTCTACCGCAGCAGTAGACGAAACGTCGAGTAAGAAGACAACCAGACCACGGCCTATAAGCCCGGAAGACGAACCAAATATGGATAAAGGTACAGCCTTTGAAAAAAATGATGGCGCAACTCTTGATGGTGGAAAGTTATAAGTTTTGAAGAGCGATTCACACGAGTAAGTTGTTACATGTGCTGTCTCCTTTAAGGTCAAATCCGGCGGCATAAGGGGCCAATCATAGATTTATACCAATCGTTTCAACAAATAAATTTATTAATTGAATTTCTAAGTTAAGAGAGTTATCAGATGACTGAAAGCGAGTAATGGTCTCTTACACCAATCAATTGCAAATTAGCGCTTACTTCTGATGCAGTATTAGTATCGTTCACTTAGTAAAGCAGTCGGTAAGATGCTTTCTTGCGACGACGCAGGCCCAGGTTCGATCCTGGTCAGGAATTTTTTTAATAACGTCGTTATTTTTTTATATTGCCTAAACGTTACCAGGCTACGTTATATAAATACATTTGTATATATATAGGGAAATTAATTAACTAAAGGAAACAGCTCATATATATATATATATATAGGCCTATATATATGTTATATTAAATGTTTAACATTGAGCAATGCAAACTTAATATGGAATGATAAGAAAAATAAATGCCTGGACGGGATTCGAACCCGGATCTCTGAGTCTGTACCTCAGCGTGATATCCATTACACTACCAGCGAATAAAAAAAATAAGTGTTTGAATTGGATTCGCCTGGTAGTGTAATGGATATCACGCTGAGGTACAGACTCAGAGATCCGGGTTCGAATCCCGTCCAGGCATTTATTTTTCTTATCATTCCATATATATATATATATATATATATATATATATGATTGTAAAATCTCGTTACTGTGTTTAAAAAACACAAGGCATAACAAGATTGTTTATTTCCACTACTATTGTAAAATGCGTCTTCTTTTCAACATTTATTTAGACCAGGCTCTTAACTTATGGTATATAAAATGTTCTGAAATGGGTATTCCTATAGAAGGAAAAATATACTGCATTCATTGTTGTTTGCAAATGATCAAATAATTTTTGCAGGGGATGAAGATGATATGAAATATATGATAAATAAACTAATGAAAGAATATAAAAAATGGGGAATGAATATGAATTTACAGAAAACAGAATATATGTGTTTGGGAAAGGATGTGGATGACCTCATACTTGAAACAGGGAAAATAATAAAGTGTGCATTTTTTTAATATCTTGGGTCAGTAATTACAAGTTTAGGTACATGTGAGAGAATGTACAGACTAAAATTGCAATGGCAAAAATGCAACTAAGACATTACATGGAGTAATTTGGAACAAAACTATTACAAGGAAACTAAAATGAAATTTTATAAGAGCATAATACAGAATATTTTGTCATATGGAACTGAAACTTGGTCTTTAACGGAATTACAAAAGAATAAAATTAGAACAGTTGAATTTGATTATTTTAGAAGAAGCCTCAAAAAAACAAGACAGGATAAAATAAATGAATTCCTTTGGAGAGAAATGAATGTCACCACATCTGTTGTTAAGAGGATTGAAAATCAAACGCTTAAATGGTATGTCCACGTACAAAGAATGGAAAATGGAAGATGGCCAAAAAAATATACCAATGGTCACCCCTTGGAAGAAATAAACGTGGCAGACCTAGATGGAAATGGAAAATTACGTCAGAACAATAATGGATGATAGGAATTTGGAAGAGGGAGATTGGAATGATGTAGATAAATGGAAACTGAAGACGGCAAACCTATAAGTGGGGGAAAGCCGAAGAAGAAGAAGAAGAATAGGCCTATATAATTTTATTATACAAGTAATGTCCACCGATGTGGTCTCAAGGTAGTGTGCTGCCTTGTCACGCAGCGGGCCCGGGTTCGATCTCCGGTTGGGGCAGTTTTTCTGGGTGAGGTTTTTTATCGGGGTTTTCCTCACCTGTAAGACAAATGTCAGGAAAACTTTATGGCCCAAACGGTCCCCGAAATCACATGGCCATCATCATCATTATCATCACCATCATGACCATCATCCTTCACCGGTGTGGAAAGCAACGGGAAGCTACCACACCTATAATTCCCTAGTAAAGCTGCAAACATAGCATGAAAATGCTATGATTGCAGTGAAGGACCTGCCTTCGGGCAGAATTACTATAGATGGATACAAGTAATTCCTGGAGTATTGCATCGCTTCATACAGACAGTTTCTAGCAGGGAACAGTAGTGGTCTAGTGGAAGGAGCTTATATTTCCCATGCAGGAGGTCGCTTGTTCGATTCCGCAATCATGCTTTTTTTTCTCTGTCGCCCTTATCTCATTAACTTTCTTTGTTTTGTTTTTTGTTTTTACTTTGTTTTTATTTACAGCATTTACCGCACTACTTATATACGCGAAATTATTTTCCATTGCACGTCACACAACGAAATAGAACGGATTTTAGTCTCTTAAATAGTCGTCTACTTGTCAACCAAACAACTGACCTCTGGTCATGAGCAGTGGCTTCGTTCTGTGACTTGAAAATTATCTGTGCGCCAACAATTATTTCAAAGGCTGTATATTTTCACCACCTGTAAATTTGTTACCTTTGTATACCTACAAATACATTTTAATTCAGATTTCCATGTTAACTGTGAATTCGCATGACATCCCTTAGATATTAAGATTTCATACAATATTTTTACTCCAGAATTTATTACAATTTTGTGTTATGTTAATTTCTGGAAAGTAGAATATACAGTAGGCCTATATATAGCTGAATATCTTATGTAAAAACTTAATATGTTTTAATCAATGAGCAATTTACTGATGTTAAAATAATATCTGCAATTTAAAGATATAATGGAACAATAATCATAATGCACGTTAATAATCAAATATTGATATTATCGAATAATAAGACAGCTTATGTGGCATGACAAAAAAAGTAAATGAAAATAAAAATAGAGATTAGTGACTTACATGAAGCATGACATGCTGATTTTTATCTTCACTTCAACATGCTTCCCGCAGTTTAGACAATCGTTTTGTTCAATATTGTAACTGTTATGAAATCAGTGTGCAGTATTGTCAGCGCTAAGGTTATCGACTTCTGGATTGTACAATTATTAGTTTTATAAAGAAATTCAGATTACATGTCCGGGTTATATGGAGTTTACTTACGTTTATTTACTACATATTTTAATTAATCCTTAACCAATATTGTAGTATTGTATTTTATGGGAAATAATTTTAATTTACAACTTTTCTTTAATATTTTTATTATTATTTCACACAAATTAAACACCCTATTGTTTGCAGATGACCAAATAATAATAGCAAATTCGGAAGATAATCTACAGAAAGGTCTGTATGAATTTAACAAAATTACAGAAGAATATGGATTGAAGATACCTACAGAGAAAACAAAAATTATGGCATTTCAAGGTGTAGGTCCTGCCAGAAGTAAAATTGTACTGACTATAAAATTTTGGAGCAGGTGAATAATTTTACATATCTAAGATTCAATATCTCATATGAAGAAGAAAAGGATGTAAATGCAAAAATATGTAAATTTTTAAGAATTTTGGGGGTTAATAATTTCTATCTTCAAGCCACAGTTAGTCCAAAAACATTCAAGACTAAAAGTGTACAAAACACTGGCTCTTCCAACTCTTTTGTATGGTAGCGAAGTATGGACGTTGAAACAGAAGGATATACAGAGACTTAGATCTGCTGAAATGAGATACCTTCGGAGGACTGCAGGATACACGTACTAGATCACAAAAAATGAAGACATCTTAGAAGTTTTACACATGGTACCTTTAGAAAACAAAATTCCTGATTATAAGTCAAGATGGATGCAACATGTTCATCGAATGGAAGATCACAGGATACCCAAACAAATGTTAAGCTATCAACCTGTAGGAAGAAGAAGACCAGGACGTCCACTCAAAAGACTTCTGGATGGTGTTTCTCTTGAGGCCGAAACAGGTCAACAAATGACCTAAATTCGTGAATGTACTATAGCGATTATTATTATTATTATTATTGTTATTATTATTATTATTATTATTATTATTTTTAAGTTGAGTTTAATATAGATAGAGTTTCACTGTTAATAAAGGAGTAAAGCTATTGTATGGAATTATATACAAAAGGACTGCATCATCTATCTCCATGTCTAATTCTGTTTTGTCTTTGCTGTAAGGACTTTTCTTGTTAAGCTGAAGTAGTGGGCAATATAAATAACTTGGAATATGAAGCAACGGGAACAAACTTTTCGATAACCCAAGTTTTTAATTATTTCGTGCAATTCACTATGCCCTATTTCAAGTTTACCTGTTATTTCATCCACAGTAACAAGTCTGTCTTCTCTAATCAACTCTCTTGTTGGGTTCCAAGGAGATAGTTCGAGGGTGAACCGCTATGAGGCTCATTTTGGATGTTCGTGTTCCTATCTTTGAAACGTTTCACCCCTTTCCTAACACTGATGGCTCCCATACACACATATCCGTATGCACTCTGAAATCTGTGGTGAATTTCAGCACCGCGTTTGCTCTTACACAAGGAATTCAATGACTATACCGTCGGAACAAAACTTCGATATTATAATAATAATGCTTTATTTTTAATGGCAGAGTTAAGGCCATAAGGCCTTGTAATCCACTCAATCAGCGAATAGTAAAATTATACAAAAATTACATAATTTTTACAATTTTAAGATATTATTAATAGACAGGGTTACAGGACCTCGCCGACAAAATGATAGGGATGATAGGTCATGAAGAAAGGATAATTTTTTGTGAAGGAACATATAGTCGCAAACACGTCGTTTATGAGTTATGCGTAGCTGAAGGTGTTCACCCATTGGGGTCGGAATTGAATATAAACAATTCTGCGCGTTTAATTTTATTTAAAAAGACAATATACGTATTCGTGTAAAGTAGATCCAGGTCCACTTTAACCGCCTCGTGGAGGGTCCACATTAACTGAATTCCTTTGTTATATTTAATTATTTTATACAGTTTGTCATGTCTTACAATATCAAATCAAACTCGTCAATATATTAAAACAACATCTACATATTATAATATATTTAGGAGCTTTTTTCAACATTTATAATATTCAATAGCAGAAATTAAAGAATAATTCTTAGCTTGAAACACTTTTAAAACGGTCAATTTCATAAATATCACAAATAACCCCCTCTTCACACAGGGTATAAAAGAAACTTCCTTGAACACGTCAAAGTTGATGAGGGGAAGAAGTTAAATCGTTTTCTGTTCGAGGGCAGCATCAATTAAAGAAGATATTAACAGAAGGGTCCACATTAGCCGAACTTCATCTACAGTATATATGTACTCCATTGTGCGACAGGCCTAGAAGACCCTTGGCACACCAATCGACATCTGCACGTGTAATTTTATTTATGTGTTAATCACAGATATAGATGATCATCCTGCCAGTGTAGTGGTGACATGTGGTAAGCATGTTGGGTCCCAAGCCGTTAACATAACTGGTTTCCTCGACCTGGAGCCGGGTACTTATTATAACTACCCAAATTCTTTACGAAGCTGGGTGAGCACCGGTCCAGTACTGGTCGAAATTCCATGAGAAAATATATTATAACTACCCAAATTCTTTACGATGCTGGTGTGCACCGGTCTAATACTAGTCGAAATTCCATGAGAAAATATATTATAACTACCCAAATTCATTACGATGCTGGGTGGCACCGGTCCAGTACTGGTCGAAATTCCATGAGAAAATATATTATAACTACCCAAATTCTTTACGATGCTGGTGTGCACCGGTCTAATACTAGTCGAAATTCCATGAGAAAATATATTATAACTACCCAAATTCATTACGATGCTGGGTGGGCACCGGTCCAGTACTGGTCGAAATTCCATGAGAAAATATATTATAACTACCCAAATTCTTTACGATGCTGGTGTGCACCGGTCTAATACTAGTCGAAATTCCATGAGAAAATATATTATAACTACCCAAATTCATTACGATGCTGGGTGGGCACCGGTCCAGTACTGGTCGAAATTCCATGAGAAAATATATTATAACTACCCAAATTCTTTACGATGCTGGTGTGCACCGGTCTAATACTAGTCGAAATTCCATGAGAAAATATATTATAACTACCCAAATTCATTACGATGCTGGGTGGGCACCGGTCCAGTACTGGTCGAAATTCCATGAGAAAATATATTATAACTACCCAAATTCTTTACGATGCTGGTGTGCACCGGTCTAATATCGAAATTCCATGAGAAAATATATTATAACTACCCAAATTCATTACGATGCTGGGTGGGCACCGGTCCAGTACTGGTCGAAATTCCATGAGAAAATATATTATAACTACCCAAATTCTTTACGATGCTGGTGTGCACCGGTCTAATACTAGTCGAAATTCCATGAGAAAATATATTATAACTACCCAAATTCATTACGATGCTGGGTGGGCACCGGTCCAGTACTGGTCGAAATTCCATGAGAAAATATATTATAACTACCACCCAAATTCTTTACGATGCTGGTGTGCACCGGTCTAATACTAGTCGAAATTCCATGAAAAATATATTATAACTACCCAAATTCATTACGATGCTGGGTGGGCACCGGTCCAGTACTGGTCGAAATTCCATGAGAAAATATATTATATAACTACCCAAATTCTTTACGATGCTGGTGGGCACCGGTCCAGTACTGGTCGAAATTCCATGAGAAAATATATTATAACTACCCAAATTCTTTACGATGCTGGTGTGCACCGGTCTAATACTAGTCGAAATTCCATGAAAATATATTATAACTACCCAAATTCATTACGATGCTGGGTGGCACCGGTCCAGTACTGGTCGAAATTCCATGAGAAAATATATTATAACTACCCAAATTCTTTACGATACTGGTGTGCACCGGTCTAATACTAGTCGAAATTCCATGAGAAAATATATTATAACTACCCAAATTCATTACGATGCTGGGTGGGCACCGGTCCAGTACTGGTCGAAATTCCATGAGAAAATATATTATAACTACCCAAATTCTTTACGATGCTGGGTGGGCACCGGTCCAGTACTGGTCGAAATTCCATGAGAAAATATATTATAACTACCCAAATTCTTTACGATGCTGGGTGGGCACCGGTCCAGTACTGGTCGAAATTCCATGAGAAAATATATTATAACTACCCAAATTCTTTACGATGCTGGGTGGGCACCGGTCCAGTACTGGTCGAAATTCCATGAGAAAAAAAAAACATAATTGTAGGAAGAATAACTTGAACATTAAGGAGAGAGCTCCTATAATCGTAAATTTAAACAGGATATATATATATATATATATATATATATATATATATTATTTTTTTTATTTCAGGATTGTTTCTGTTATTTACACAGGTATCCTCAATCAAAATATACTATATTTATTCTTCCACACTTCCCGGCCTTGCGTGTCTGCTTCTGTCATATTTCTCTTCTTCATGTTGTCTTGAATTCCCTTTATCCACGTTGGCTTTGGTCTACCACATTTCCCTTTTTCAGGTGGTATCCATTTCAATACTTCTTTGTTTGTTTCTGTGTCCCATCTTCTCATTATATGCCCATACCATCTTAATAGGATTTCTTCAATCTCTTGTACAATATCCTTTTCTACATTAATTATTTCTCTTACTGTATTATTTTTTCCTTTATCTAATTTTGATATTCTTGCCGATCTTCTTAAAAAGTTCATTTCTGTGACTAATAATTTATTTCTGTTTTTTTGCTTCAACCTCCATATTTTCGCATTAAATAATAAAGTACTCTTCACATTTGTGTTATAAAACCTGTATTAATTTACATTTGTAGGAGTTCTCTCTCTAAAGTTCAGGTTATTCTTGTTACATTTATGACTCCATACCAAATAAACGAACAAACTACATCCTATCCTATCATCAGACTTTAACCCTTAACAGTTGAACCCATTAAGTTTTAATATAAACTATATATAGAAATGGACTGTATTCAACATACGATAAAGAGATGTCCTGCTGAAATTTACAATTGTATCATACCATCTCTTAGCCTATAAAACATGCTGGTATCGAGAAGAGATCATAATATTCTACTTTAAAGATAAATAATTGAAAGACAGTTTTGATGTAGAAACCTGTCAAAATATTATAGCACCACAAAGGATTATTTTAATTCGTCCGTTAGTTATCAAATAAATGGTGTCTGCGAATCTCTCAACGGATAATTTATAAAATATCAAAGTATTCATGATCGACTGATGAATGTAAAAGTAAAATGTGTTTATATCAAGAGTGAAAACATGCGAGAGAGGTATCGGAAATTGAATCACGTCTTTTGTTATGTGGAGGGTTTGGATGGGAAATAAAACCGTGAAAAATGTCACACATCCGGGGTCAGAGTGGAATAAAATAATACGGCAGCTGGGTGCTCCACACACACGCATATTGGCACCTGGTCACATCCCAGCTGGACAAATTTGCTCCCATATGTCCAATCCTCGTCATATGTTAACATTACCAGATTTATTATATTATAATAAAATACTTTATTAAATATAATTTAAGTTATTGTAAAAATTAATTGATCTATTTATATAAAATAATTTAGGGAAATCAGTAATGTGATTGGATGTTGCTTTGCAAATAATATAAGATTCCAAAGTATAAAACACACATAAATTCTCAAACCTGAAAAGATATTTATAGGCTATATAATCTATAATACTACTGAAAATATATTTACATAAATGTATAATTACTTACTTAGTCACTGGCACTATCGAACGCTTAGGTTCATGGCCGCGCGGACATAAGCTCTCCATACAACCCTATCCTGAGCTAATGCTTTCCAATCATTCCCCGTATAATATACTTCCCTCAAATCATTTAATGTTATTTTCACACCTCATTGTTGGTCTACCAACTGGGCGTTTTCCCTCTGGCTTTCCTAAAGAAGCTTTCATGCACGTCTTTCTTTCCCCATACGCGCAACATGTCCTACTCATCGCTGTCTACGGGACTTAACTGTTTCTTATTATATCTGTCTTCCTATAAAGACCATGTAGTTCATTGTTATGTAGTCTTCTCCATTCATCTGTCTGTTCATCTCTCTTTGGTCCAAAAATTGTCCTAAGTACTTTATTCTCAAATACTCGCAATCTCCCTTCCTCCCTTAAAGTAAGAGTCCATGTTTCGCACCCATATAATATAAACTGGTAGAATAATAGTTTTATATATTTTCATAAGTAATGCCACGAGTGATTTCCAAATTATCGATAAATTCACGACTCACGAAGTGAGTCGTGAATTTATCTAGAGAATTTGGAAATCAGGAGTGACATTTGTTAGGACTATTTAACGAATAAAATTAAGCTGTTTACTCATAAATCATTATTTAAATATAGTTATTTTAAAATATTTATATATTTAATGTAAACGGCGATGTTTTAAAAACAAATGAGAAAGATTGGTTCGCTTCATTTGCTTCTTTTGTTTATCACTGCAACCAGATCATATTATTTATTGCCAAATGAACGCAATATTGTAAGAATGCACTCTAGTGGAGAAAAAATTAAACACATCAACTGTATATTAATTAATTTATGATGTCCTACGATGTAAATATGACAATTATATTTTTCTGGAATGTTACCTGGGAAAAAATAAATTTAAGAAAGTGCAAACAGTGGTTTCTTATTTTGGTGGTATAATCAATTGCTACAAATGTTTTTATATTAACTCCCGCATGCACTATGTGTTTACATTCATGCACTATATGTACAGTCTGGTAGACATATTTCTTGATGAGGGAATGAAAGAATGGTATTGAAGATCCATGTATGAAAAGCAGAGAAAGAGAGCCCACTAAGCAGGCCAAGAATGAGGTGGAAGAATAATATTAACCATGCTTTGAGGAATGTAGATTATACAGGGGATGATTAGCTCAGGATAGAGATGTATGGAGAGTTTATGCCATCACGGTTGTGAACCTACTGGTTCGATAGTACCAGCAAATAATTACTGCACATATAACCCAACTACTATTATTACCCTTGGCGCTTTGAATACCAGCCAGCAGTTGGCCTCACATCCAAAAGTGTTAATAAAAAAGTTGGACAATCTCAAGCTGGTTTAGGGATGACATGTGTTCAGCATGTCGGGTCCTACAGCACTTATAGCTGGTTTTATCAATATGGAACCGCTATTTTTGCACCTACCCAAATTCCTTGTGATGCTGGATGGGAACCGGTCCCATACTGACCGAAATTACATGATAAATTTTCTTTCTCCATGATGACCGGAACTAGAGCAAATCACGTAGCATAGCACCAAGGCATGATGCCTTAATACGGCGCGAGATTATAGGCTCTATATACCGGTATTTAAAATATACCAGCCACACATAAGTGCCATCCAACTTTATTGTGTAAGTTAGACGAAAAGTAATTTAATCATTTTTATTCTGAAATATAAATCTTTTTTTTTTTAAGTTTAGGTTTGCGTTCAAATGGGCGAAAGAGCCAGTCTCATGGGTTAATGATCAGATCTCCTGTCTACAATTCATGGGGTCCCGGGTTCGATTCCCGGTTAGACGACAGAATTTTTTTCTTAATGGGAATTGTTTCTGTGGGCTCCCATGGTCTGGATTTTGGTAGGTTTAGGTTTAATAACTCTATTGCCGTTTCATTATCATTCAACTCCTATCATATAATCGGGGTAACGTAATTTCGCTTTCCAGGCGCCCCACCTTAAGAAGTAGGTGTCAGGAGAGGATATCAGAAATGTCATAAAGAAACCTGGAGGCATTGATAAATAATAATAATAATAATAATAATAATAATAATGATAATAATAATAATAATAATAATAATAATAATAATAATAATAATAATAATAATAATAATAATAATAATAATAATAATAATATATTGTTACGGATTTTCTCTACATTACAGTAGTTATCCTGCAACCCAAATGTATTTCGTTCCGCCACAGATTTGAATCCTCAGCATTATCTTATTTGAGGTCTCTTCTGATCATGTTTCTTCTCACTTCATCCATACACTGTTCCCTGGGTTTCCCCCTCCTCCTCCTCCTCCTCCTCCTCCTCCTGCCTTCAGCATTCCAATCACGCATTATTCTTGGGGTTCTGTTATTTTCATTCCTCTTCACATGCCCATACCATTTTAATCTTCGTTCTTCTATTAAATCTATAATATTATGTTTAACATGCATTATTTCTCTAATTTTCTGGTTCCGAATTTTCTCCTTTCTTGATTTTCTTGATGCCCTTCGCCAAAAATCCATCTCTGTTGCCTATATATATATATATATATATATATATATATATATATATATGCTTTGGTCTACCTGAAGTCCAGGTCTCTACACCACTCAATGATAATAAGAAATAATAATAATAATAATAATAATAATAATAATAATAATAATAATAACCCATCTGATTAAACTCAGAGAAAGATACCAACAGTTTTAAGTCGAAATAATGGAGGAGATGGACTCTATTTATCTTATATGTTAACTTATACGGGGCAAAAGTTTCGGTATATGAAGTCAACATTTCTAGTCATTATTCAAATGATTTAAAAAAAAATAAAAATAAAATATTACAACATAGAATACATTTTCAAACGATTGTTTGAACCTCTTCGGTTTATAGGCTAAATCAAACGAAGTGATCCCACTATAGGCCTTAGAAAGCCTTTGGGATAACAAAATGTTGAGACTCCCAATTTTGTAGGCAATGGGCAAATATATGTTAGCCCTGCAGTAATGGTGCTCAATATCGTTAGAGGCCTCTACATACGTATTGTCTACTAATATAATCTATTGATACGGAAGCAACGGGACAAATTTGATCTCCGGACGGAACGACATTCTTAGATTGAATGCTTTCCAAAGTTTATCCTCACCTGGGTCTGGCCATCATAATAATCCAATTGTATTCACTTTATTCAATACGAATGTAGGAGTAGTTTGTTCTTAAAGTGATCCTCATAAAAAAAAACATGTGACCTGCTCGCTTTTCATTGGTTATGGACACCGACGTACTATCTAGATGAAATAAGTACGCGAGAAAACAGTTCCCTTCATTAAATTAAAAATATTTCCTCTGAATATCGTACTTGTTATTCTTCGTGAATGAAAATAATAATATTCAAAACATAGAAAATATTCTAAAATATACCTGATCAATAATTACAATGGATGATGCATTTGAATCATGCTTCAGTCGATTCTGATGCAATAAAATGGCTGAAAGTGTACAGTCTTCTATTGTTGTGCCGCTATATAAATTTTTAAAACACAAGCTTGGCAAACCTATGACTAGTGGTAAAAAACACGTTATTTTAAATGCATTTCACAAGTTCAGTGAAAAATCTCACCAGCTTTCTTTTAATCTACCCAATTCAACGATCACATGTCTTATATACTTCACACGTGCTCCCTGTCAACGTGACAGTTAATTGTGGCGCGAATGGCGGAAGGATACAATTGGCGTTTATGTTAGGATCACTCTAAGGGTGGATAAGGTATAGTGTTGTCTCGATACTGGTGCCAGCATTGACCTGCTCACACATGGAGAGACCTTCCATATCCTTGTATGGTCAGAAGCAGTAACTTATATGCTTCAAATTAAAAATCTCTTTAAAAATCGCCTCTCTACAAGGCATCGGAGGTATGGACCATATGAAAGTACCTATACAGTGAGAGGATAAGAGAGAAATATGTCTGTATTGTACATAATTATCTGTCTATACCCATGCATTCCAATGTGAGGACATAGCTACTCCTTGCGAGAGTTATGGCCTACTTAGTCAAGTTACTCTTATTTCCCTACAGATCTCATCGAGGGATAAGTCATTAGCTCAGCTCTTGAAAAAGAGGCACCTAAGGTATTACTTGGATGGGAACTGCGATTAAATTTTGCTGAGGTCTAATTTAGGTTTGATTTTTTTTACGAGTCTTCAGACTCGGGACCCACGCCTTAAAATCCCCCATCTCCGGAGGACAATCTCTCTTTGATTTTTCCATTAAAAAAACTTCCATCGATCGCGGAGGGTTCGAACACGGGGCCCATGGAATCATAGACTCTTTCTTCTTCTTCGGCTTTCCCCCACTTATAGGTTTGCCATCTTCAGTTTCCATTTATCTCTATCATTCCAATCTCCCTCTTCCAAATTCCTATCATCCATTATTGTTCTGACGTAGGTTTTCCATTTCCATCTAGGTCTGCCACGTTTATTTCTTCCAAGGGGTGATCATTGGTATATATTTTTTGGCCATCTTCCATTTTCCATTCTTTGTACATGGCCATACCATTTAAGTGTTTGATTTTAAATCCTCTTAACAACATATGTGGTGACATTCATTTCTCTCCAAAGGAATTCATTTATTTTATCCTGTCTTGTTTTTTGGAGGCTTCTTCTAAAATAATCAAATTTAACTGTTCTCATTTTGTTCTTTTGTAATTCCGTCAAAGACCAAGTTTCACTTCCATATGACAAAATATTCTGTTAAGGTAGAATATACCTCATAGTGAGAATTCCTAAAATAAGTAGTAAAATATTCTGTATTATGCCCTTATAAATTTTCATTTTAGTTTCCTTTGTAATATTTTTATTCCAAATTATTCCATGTAATGTCTTGGTTGCATTTTTTGCCATTGCAATTTTAGTCTGTACATCTCTCTCACAGGCACTAAAACTTGTAATTATTGACCCAAGATATTTAAAAAAATTCACACTTTTTTATTTTTCCGGTTTCAAGTTTGAGGTCATCCACATCCTTTCCCAAACACATATATTCTGTTTTCCGTAAATTTATATTCAGTCCCCATTTTTTATATTCTTCCATTAGTTTATTTATCATATATTTCATATCATCTTCATCCCCTGCAAAAATTATTTGATCATCTGCAAACAACAATGATTGCAGTACTTTTCCTCCTATAGGAATACCCATTTCAGAACATTTTTTATACCACAAGTTAAGAGCCTGGTCTAAATAAATGTTAAAAAGAATTGGTGATAAACTGCATCCCTGCTTAAGGCCTTTATTCACTGTGAATTCCTCTGTTAAAGTATTCTGTATTTTTACTTTAGCTTTTGTATTACTATAGATCCTCCTAACAATATTAATCCATTTATCACAGATATTCAGATTTCTCATTGCCGTCCGTAACATAATCATAGACAAGGGACTTAATCTCTAGATCACCGAGGCCGATGTATACATAACAAATTGATTAAATAATTCGAAATAAATATGTTTTGGTCATTTCGATCATATAGACCTAATATGTTATTTAGTTATATAGTATCATTCTGAGCTCGGAATTCCTAATAAGTTAGTTAGTCTTATACGAATGTGTCTACATGGAACTATGAGTAGGGTGCGTGTAGGCAAACAGTTTTCGGATACTTTGGAAATTAACAATGGGTTAACGCAAGGAGATGCACTATTCCTCTACTATTCAATTTTATATTAGAGCATGCCATCAAATCTATGGAGAACGTAGAAGGCCTACAACTCAATGTCATTAAAACTGTTAGTTTATGCTAATGATGTAGTATTATTGAGCGACATCGAGGATACACTAAGAGCCAACACGCCCACTCTATTGAATAACACTAAGACATTGGGACTGGAAGTAAACATCAATAAAACTAAATATATGTTCACACATAGAAATATACTATAAATGGACACTAATGACAAATGAGGGAAATTTTGAAGAAGTGGCTGATTTCAAATATCTGGGAACAATAACAAATAGGATTGAGATGCACAAAGAAATTAAACAATTCTGGAAATTCATGCTGTTACGCATTACGTGGACTCTCATCGTCCCAACTCCTTTCAAAAAACGTTAAACTGAAAATATAGGCCGATCCGATTGAGGGTCTTTCCACTTTTTCAGCGGTTGCCCTTTTACCAGCAGGCTGCTGGCCCTTCTCATCCACATGTGTCAATCACAGAGGTAGATGATCAACAGCCAGTGTAGGGGTGACATATGGTTAGCATGTCGAGTCCCCCAGCCGTTATAGCTGGTTCCTCAACCTGGAGCCGCTACTTATTGTAGCTACCCAATTGCCTCACGATGCTGGGTGGGCACCGGTCCCATACTGGCCGAAATACCATGAGAAAATTTCTTCCCCCATGGAGACTCGAACCAGCGCAAGTACCGTAGCTCTGCGGCCAAGGCTTCCTACCTTAACCGCCTCGGCTATGGCTACGGCTAGGCTAAAACTGTTATTCTCCCAGTTATATTATATGGATGCGCAACATGGACTCTTACTTAGAGAGAGAGGAAAGAAGATTACGAGTATTTGGGAGAATAAAGTCATTGGGAAAATTTTTGGGCCCAAAAGATATGAACAGACAGATGAATGGAGAAAACTACTCAATAATGAGCTACATGATATGTATAGGAAGCCAGATATAATAAGAAGAGTTAAGTCTGGTAGACTGCGATTGGTAGACCACGAATGAGGTGGGAGAATAGCATTATCTATCCATGATTTGAAGGAAGTAGATTATACAGGGGATAACTGGAAAACAATAGCTCGGATTAGGGATATATGGAGAGCTTATGTCCGCACGGCCATGAATCTACGGGTTCGATAGTGCCAGTGAGTTAATTAGTTCGATTTTCTTTATTCTGCGAATACGTTTAATGTTAGCTAACGGGATACATGTGGCTTCACTCCAGCGAAACAAGTCCTCTTCGTGACAACCCCCTTGAACAGGATAGGATGAAAGGAAAGAGGGTTGGATTGAATAGCAATCGATTTATTTGAATAGAGGTAAGAAGAGCTTCTTTGTATGTCCCGCAGCATATGGGACGAGCAGGCGCGTGGCCCGGGGTGCCTCCCCCGCTCAGAGACCCGTGCCATCCCTCTGATGCAGGTGGTGCGTGCCAGGGGTGGAGATGGCCTCGCAAATCTAGCTGTGAATAGACTTGTTTTGGATGCTTGTGGTATAAATTGGAAACCTACATACTCTACACAAACCCTTTACCAAATGTCAGATTTTCTCAGCATGTATCAACTAGTGTATGAAAACATACAAAATCTGACAATAAGTTAGCGTGATTGTTAAAAATATGCACTCTTTTGAGATTTTTACTTGACTTTTTAATCTATAACATAATGTTTGAGGTGAACGGTCATTCAGCTACTGTACGGGTGACATGTGGTCGGCATATCGCATTCCGCAGGCATTACAGCTGGTTTCCAGATTAAGTACTGCCTACTTATTGCAACTAATCAAAAACCTCACGATGATGGGTGGGCACCGGTCCCTACTAATCGAATTTCCATAAGAAAATATTTTCCTTCAAGGGGACTCTAACCAGCATAAGGCCCGCATGTCTGCACAAAGGCAACATGTCTTAAACCGCTCGTCTATGGATTGGACTGTTATAGACTACCAACTTCTTAATAAAAAAATTACGGGGTAAAATATGGCCTAGAATAATGATAGTTTTAGAACGTAACAGTTCTCCAATATGTCTTCTTTTTTTCTGAAAAAAACAAGTCCCATATTGTACATTTGAGGCACGTAAAAGGATTTTAAATTTGAAATAAGAGATTTTTGAGCAAAATTTGTTGGTCTTTTCAATTTGATGTTTGAATCTCGAACATTCTGCAGTGGAGTCAAATGTTAATGTAAAGTAAAGTAATCCCACTACAGACCTCGGGAGGCCCTTGGGTGGTAGGAGGTTAAGGCTCCCACTTTTTCTAGACAATAGGCACTTGATGTCAGTCGGGTTGTCAGCCTGCGCGACGGTCGCCTTTACCCCCAGAACAAGCGTCTGGTACTCATTTCCGTTAGAGGCTGAGTCGGCCCCAGGGCCATGGTGCCGCCAGAAGGTTTTGGTCAGTTTTAAAAATTCTGACCCCACTGGGGCGTCGTTATATAGTTCATACAGTAGTTTTATTTTGCTGCTTCCAAAAATGTAAGTGATTAATGATAAAAAAGTATTGAATATAATGATCGATATTAATGAAAGAAAAATAAATTTTATTCCTTTATTTATATTCTTTATAACCAACTTCAATAGATAAGCGTAACTTCTGAAAATATGAACCTATTTAGGTTAGACATGCCTATTTATCATGGAAAATACAGGCATATTTAAAGACTTTCTTCATTGGGGAAAATATATTTACTCCTCATTCACCAATGTTGAGTAGAATTATAGACTATACCTAGTTCAAGGAACTCTTATTTTATTAATTAAAATTATCTTACTTATTTATTAGTATTTATCGAAATAATTTATTTATTTGTCTGTCCGTCTTTCTTTGGTCCAAACAATTCTGAAAAAAATTGTTCTCAAGTACGCTGTCTGTAATATTTGTTTGTAATATTTTCTTCTCACTTGAACTTAAAAAAATACAGTTTTATATATTTCTAGTTTGGTATTTTTTTTAGAGAAATTCAATGCACAATAGCATGCGTTTCCAGAATTGAGCCTATGTTTAATACCTTTCTGCATCTCATTCCTGTTTGCAATTATTGTTCCTAAGTATTTGAAAATCAGCCACTTCTACAAAATTTGGTGGGTAAAAACGGGGTAGCTAGAGGTTTAAGCTCCTACCTTTTTTCAGCATGGTTGTCATCCCTGCCTGACAGCCGTCTTTACCCTCATAAAATATTGGTACTCATTTCCGTTAGAGGTTGAGCCAACCCCAGGACCATGGTCCGCCAGAAGGTATAGACCAATTTAAAAATCCTGACCCCATAATGACTTGAACCCCTAACCTTCCGGCTTGCAGCGTATTGCCTTAACCAAATACGCTATGGCGTTCTCTTATTTTTACGTGTGACCATATTTGTTTTATTTTTATTTGTTAATTCTAGCTCCAGCTTCTTATCAATCCATCCATAGTAATTCTGCCCGAAGGCAGGTCCTTCACTGCAATCATAGCATTTTCATGCTATGCTATCAGCTTTACTAGGGAATTGTAGGTGTGGTAGCTTCACGTTGCTTTCCACACCGGTGAAGGATGATAATGATGATAATGATAAGGATGATGATGATGGCCATATGATTTTCGGGGACCGTTTGGGCCTTAAAGTCTTCTTGACATTTGTCTTACAAGCGAGGAAAAACCCCGATCAAAACCTCACCCAGAAAAACTGCCCCGACCGGGGATCGAACCCGAGCCCGCTGCGTGACAAGGCAGCACGCTACCTCGAGACCACAGCGGTGGACCAGCTTCTTATATTATATAATATAATGTGTGTTGGAATCTAGTATAACCCCACTATTGTTTAATAATAGGCTAAATTATCAGCACGTGCCAACAGTTTGTCACCACCATTGAGTTGTACGCCTTCTTTTATTCTGTAAGAATTTGATGGCAGGCTCTGGTACAAAATTGAATAGCAGAGATTATGTTATTTAATCATCTCCATCATCATCATCATCATCATCTACCATCACGGTTTAGACCATTTCTGATCTGTTCCGGCTCCATATTAAGTTATAGTTGCTCGCTCCATCTTTTAGGTGGTCGTCCACGACTTCTATGTCCTTGTGGATTGTAATTTAACATCTTATAAGGTATCTTCTCTTCACTCATTCCACTAACATGTTCAAACCATTCTATGTTCTTTTATTTTTATATCTTCATTCCTCCGTTTGTCCAAAAGAGTACATCCTGTCTCATATCGTAGGAATTTCATCTCGGCTGCTTCCAGCCTTTTTATTAAACTTTTGGTGAGAGTCCAACACTCTGAGCTATACAACAAAACGGGAATTACTAAAACTTTGTAAAACTTCAGGAGTGTTTCTTTACGAACTTTCTTTGCTCATGTTATTCTAATTGTACTGCGTTATTTAATAAAATATTAAATCATTAACTGTAAGTATATTACATATAGGCTTTGCGATTCTACCACCGAAATTATATTGGATTGTGTACTTTTTTTAATAGCCTGCATTAATGACGTCAGTCAAAGGCAGAAGCAGTTTACATGAACACTATAGTTTACGAACTAATTGCCTTGTTTATATAGGAGCGCTATGTTTGTATGAAAAATATTAAAGAATATATATGGAGCAGTACAGGCACAAGATATATGGAGAATTAGAACGAACCAGGAATTTAAATAATTACATAGGGATTTATATCTGGTAAGAGATATTAGAGGAAAGAGACTGGAATGGGTAGGACCTATGTCGCGGATGGAGCAAGAAAGATTTTAGAAGGAATACCAGAAGGAAGAAGAAAGGTCGTAAGACAGAAACCAAGATGGTTAGATAAGGTTGAGGAAGACTTAAGATAACTGAAGGTTAAATATGGAGACAGAAAGCCCAGAAATAGGGAAGAATGGGTAGATGTTATGAGGAGGCCAAGGCACTTAGAGGACCGTAGAGCCAAAGGATGCATAAGAAGGTGTTTGTATGAGGAGTTCTTTCATCCAGGTCAGTCGTAGAGAAGGGAGGCCTATACCAGGAGAAAAATGCCGCCAGCTTTATGTACACTACAATTGTTTATTATGACATGTAGGCCTATTAAAACTTAGTTACAGCGTGATCTTTAATCATATGGTACGGTCCACTGTTGTATTCACTGTATGGTACCGTCCTTTACGAGTGAATGCCAAATATTTGAATTCCCTCCGAATCAGGTAATTCTTCTCGATAAATTCAGAATCCGGTTTTTTGACAACCACGAAGCCTAATTATATATGATAGTGCGTCAAAAATTATTACAGCAAATTATTACAAGGGAGTGGATTTTAAGATGCAAATTTTGGTTGTAAAGGGGGGAGTAAGGTTCTGAAAATACATACAAAAAGGTGCAAGAAAGGTTCTGCTGAATCAATTGAAATAAGGTTTAAACCAGTTACATTTACTCAGCTTATATAATAATATGCATATCATTTTGCACCAATTTTTTTTTTCTTTATAGAGTCCATAAGAAGTACCGGTAGTTCATAGTTCTTTAGTTTATTTCAATATTTATTTCGCAGATGGAACATTGAAGAATGATGCAGTCAGTTTCAATAAATTGAGTTTTGAATTCTGAAAGTGCATACTACTAATAAAATACGTTGTGGTTCAGAGTAGTAAAACACAGCCAACAAGTCGGTGGATAGAAAACTGTTAAATTCTTGCCAATACTAACTGAACTTATTTTAAACTGTTACAGCAACAGTGTTGAAATTTAAATTTAACTTCACAGCTGCAGATTGGCCATTGCTGCTGGGATATAAATTACTGGTGGTTTAAATAAATTATATTTTAATATTTACTATTACGGGGGGCACGCCGTAGCGTAGTGGTTAAGGCACTGAGCTACAAGCGGAGGGCCGAGGGTTCAAGTCCCGTTGGGGGTCAGGATTTTTAAACTGACCCAAACTCTCTGGCGGCACCATGGCCCTGGGGTCGACTCAGCCTCTAACGGAAATGAGTACCGGACGCTTGTTCTGGGGGTAAAGGCGGCCGTCACGCAGGGCTGACAACCCGGCTGACATAAAGTGTCGATTGTCTAGAAAAAGTGGGAGCCTTAACCTCCTACTACCCCAAGGGCCTCCGGGCCTGTTGTGCGATCACTTTACTTCATATTTACTATTAGGGCCTACTGACTTCACACTACAGATTTTCCATTGTTTCAGGAGTATAAATTACATAAATTATATCATAAATTATATTTTACTATTTATTTAATATTGTTGACTTCTGATTAAGATTTTAAAAAGCTGTTCAAGAAGAAAAAAAAATACATTTTTCTGCCCTAATCTCTTAAAAACTCTGAGGAAAAGGTGCTAAAGCATAAAAACGTGGGGAAAAGGGGCGATATGTAGTAATCTCACGAAAAGTTGCAAAAAGGTGCAACAAACTGTGTTCATTTCGCTTAATTTAATCCCCCCAATATATATATATATATATATATATATATATATATATATATTTAACTATTGGTATGAAAACAGTTATATTTTTTGATAGGTGTCGCACCTCAAAATCCTTTCCCTAATTATTACTAAGGCTTGATAGTAGCATAATAAGAGACGTCCCTTGGACAGATATTTGAGTGATGATTTATTATAATGTGTCATCTGCAGAGGAGAGATTATCCGACATTATTATAATAATTAGTGATGGGAAAATATTCAGGACGTGCTTCTGCATACGTGATGACGTGCTGCTTAACGAACTTCCGCCGTGTCCCACAGGTGATGATAGCCATGAATTAATTAATTCTTCTCTCCTCTGTGAGACCCTTTTCATCCTCTCTATGAATAGGACTACCTGACAGCTTTCAAAATTATTCGGCAGATTTAAACATACTGTTTCGTGTCCTTGATTCTTCATAGATACACCATAACACTACCTAACTACTCGAGATCATCAAACCTTTGAATGAACTAAGGGTCAGCATAAAATAATTTTATACATAATTCTTTAACTCTATAATTTAACAATCGAACAAGGAAGAATAAAACATTACAAATTACACTATTAAAATTCTATAACCTAATACTATGGCGTTCACTAGTTTGTTAGCGGGTCTTTGTGATAAGTTGGCTGCACTATCTGAGTATTGACTAATATATATATATATATATATTTATTGCGCGATAGTGCGTTTTGTCGCACTTACAGCAATGGCGACCATGATTGAGAGTTCAACTTTCTACATTTCGGGATTTGCCAACCTAAATAACTATACTGTTATATTAAATTTACACCCACGTACGGGAAGTAAAACCACTGCCCTTTATGTATACTACGTACAATATATATACAAAAAAATATACAAAATGTAGTCTTAATATACATTATACAAAACAAATTACTGAATTTTAAATGAACTGAACTTTATTTGAAACAATATAAAACAATAAATACGTATTTGCGGCCATTTTTTCAATTATAATAGTCTCACAGCCTCCTGTACTTTCAACTAATAAACATTGCCCTCACTGTTAACGTTACTCAATTGTTTATAATGAACGCGCATATTTCCAACAAAGGTGTTATTATTCGACTACTATTTATTATTTTGAAAACTCCATCGCGCAAAAAATAATGTACAACGCACGTTTATGAAGTGTTTTATAGAATCTCGGAAATTAAGAACCTCACTGTCGCTCGGTTTTTAAACATTTACCTCGATTCTGTAAATACCACTTCCCAACCTTGCATCGTAATATACTATTACAGTCTAAACATGGTGATTTTCTATTACATTGAGCTTAATTTTTCACTTCATTTTAAGGAATTTTTAATATTTTCAGAAAAAAATCAACACATATAGCCTAGGCCTATTTCTCTTAGCAATTATTCACATACTGCAAAAATAAATTGTGTATTTTTCCGTATTTTTTATTTGAATCTATGTAACTTAGTTGGTATGATGGCATAGACTCTCCATCTACACTTATCATATTTGTTTTTTATTTTACATTACGTCTTCCTCAATTTTTTTATTATTCTATGTATCATATTTTTGTGAAACTTTTAGATATTTTTTGTTTTTAATGTAAATGTTTAATATTAGAATTTTTAAGCGAATGGCGCTGTAGTAGTCTTATTGGGACTAGTCATGCATTTGCTCGTTGCATCTGGAAAATCACAGAAAATCATGTGAGATAGCTCGTCTTGAATAGCTGGTGTTCGCCAAATTTATTACAGGCTATACCGTATTTACTCGAGTAATTTCCCCCATATCACGATTTAGGAGTGAAAATTCAAGGGGAGAAATTATGTGATGACTATGAAAATATCAATACGCTTTCACAATGTAGAACACCATCAATTAGACATCAACGATAATTCCATCATGGCCATTGAACTTTACTCTCAAAGACAAGTTGAGAAATTGAAAAAAAAAAATGTATTTAATGTTTCCCTATTTTCAGACACTCAAACCATACAAAATATAACGGTAGAGTACATCGCAATGAAGGTGTATTTCACTCCGTTTTCTTTGGCGAAATTTACTACTTTAACGTAAAATTTGCAGTATAATTATTACATTCTTCCCACAGTTGAGTTTAACGACAATGACGCTGTGATGGAACTGCGCTCTTACCATTGCACAATGATACCTAACTCTATTCAGACTGACAACAGATGAGCGGGTGACAGAGACTGCAGGTACCGTTAGGTCTTCGTAGAAGGGGATGGATTCGATCTTCGTTTTTCCATGAATTCCTTTGTGTTGTACTTGAAATCTTAAGAGCATCCAAAGTTGTAACTGAAAAATTTTGGCCTAGGTAATACACATTGTAATTAGAGGTGGATTTAAAAAAAGTATATATTAAAAACCTAGGGGTAATTAGGACAGGGGTCAATTATGCGAGTAAATACGGTATATGGAAGACTGTGAAGAGAGCCAGCCAACTCATTTATTTATTACTATTTTTAATATAGGCCTATTAACGCTTGCAAGAAGCACAATTTTTATTTAAACTTTGCTCAGTGTTTTTTTTTCACGCTCATCTTTCGGATGAGTCTAATTGAGTACTACTCTGCTTTTGCAATCATCTGGCTACATTGAAATGTGCAATATGGCTGTATTAAACCCTCTTTATAATATTAAACGATTCTGGGATATGTAACCGTGGTCTATAACTGGCGTTTCTTCCAGACGTTTCTCCCTCAACTATGGAGGGCATCTACAGTGGCGAGTGCTTCTAGGTGGTGTTCCCTTGTCATAGACTCGACTGTCGGTTCTACGACAATGGAACACTACCTAGAAGAACTCGCCGCTGAAGATGCCCTCCGCAGGCCGAGTCTACGACAAGGAAACACCGCCTAGAAGCACTCGCCACTGAATATGCCCTCCGCAGGCCGAGTCTACGACAAGGAAACACCACCTAGAAGCACTCGCCACTGAAGATGCCCTCCGCAGGCCGAGTCTACGACAAGGAAACACCACCTAGAAGCACTCGCCACTGAAGATGCCCTCCGCAGGCCGAGTCTACGACAAGGAAACACCGCCTAGAAGTACTCGCCACTGAAGATGCCCTCCGCAGGCCGAGTCTACGACAAGGAAACACCACCTAGAAGCACTCGCCACTGAAGATGCCCTCCGCAGGCCGAGTCTACGACAAGGAAACACCACCTAGAAGCACTCGCCACTGAAGATGCCCTCCGCAGGCCGAGTCTACGACAAGGAAACACCACCTAGAAGCACTCGCCACTGAAGATGCCCTCCGCAGGCCGAGTCTACGACAAGGAAACACCACCTAGAAGCACTCGCCACTGAAGATGCCCTCCGCAGGCCGAGTCTACGACAAGGAAACACCGCCTAGAAGCGCTCGCCACTGAAGATGCCCTCCTCAGGCCGAGTCTACGACAAGGAAACACCGCCTAGAAGCACTCGCCACTGAAGATGGCCTCCGCAGGCCGAGTCTACGACAAGGTAACACCACCTAGAAGCACTCGCCACTGAAGATGCCCTCCGCAGGCCGAGTCTACGACAAGGAAACGCCGCCTAGAAGCGCTCGCCACTGAAGATGCCCTCCACAGGCCGAGTCTACGACAAGGAAACACCACCTAGAAGCACTCGCCACTGAAGATGCCCTCCGCAGACCGAGTCTACGACAAGGAAACACCGCCTAGAAGCACTCGCCACTGAAGATGCCCTCCGCAGGCCGAGTCTACGACAAGGAAACACCACCTAGAAGCACTCGCCACTGAAGATGCCCTCCGCAGGCCGAGTCTACGAGAAGGAAACACCGCCTAGAAGCGCTCGCCACTGAAGATGCCCTCCGCAGGCCGAGTCTACGACAAGGAAACACCACCTAGAAGCACTCGCCACTGAAGATGCCCTCCGCAGTTGAGGGAAAAACGTCTAGAAGAAACACCAGTTATAGACCACGGCCACATAGCCCGGAATCTTTTAATATTATGATTACCGGTTGTGAAAGCCTGTATTCCAAATCCCACTTTATCTTTCGTTGAACTGAAATGAAATTTTAAGGCAGTAATGAGTGGATTAAAAATTGTGTGTTTTGCTTTGTATAAGGATTATTTTTATCAAAGCAAAATATAATTTCTTAATCATTGAGTTGACTTATTTCTTTCCTTCTTGATTTAATCTATTTAGTTCCAATACCCATATAAATATAGGATCCGAAACTGAAATAAGGATCAAGAACAGAACACATACGAGTGCACGCGCACCCATACACACACACAGATTCAGGCATAGCCCACATTATGTAGGCAATTATTTAGGACACATTGGACATTATTGTGACATATATATTGCAATGTAATATTTGCTGACTATTAATAGAACCAACGCCCTACATGTCAACCAAACCGATGCAATTTGTAAGTGGCACATTGAATGAACAGTGGCTTTATTAAATCAGGAAGGTAAAATGCCGATATATTGACAGCAATGAATTATGATTAGCTAGGTCACAGTGCATATTGAATGTATGTATTGAGAACGAGTAACTTTTTTTTATTCATGACCTGACGTCCTTGTCTTGTCTAGTTCTGGACATCTTTATGCCATGGAATACTAATTACTTCCCTTGATTACAAGGTTAATAAGATTTGCCCAACATTGCTGCTTGTCCAAGCGTTTTGGATGTTAATTTATAATACTCATCTAACTAGAGCCATTTAGCTTAAATAATATGTAGCTGTCAGGTTGTTGTTGGATTGTATTACAGTCTTATAAATAATATCAGACACCTGTAAATATGAGGGTGTCTTAGCTTTTAGGATCAGGATATCACAGATGGCAGAGTACTATAAACAGGTTAGGAATCAATGATTAGAAATTAATATTTTGGACGTTATGGGATCTACCTTGAAATTATAAGAGAGAGACTTCGTATCCCAAAAATCATTTTTTTTAAGAATCAGAGAGAAAGTTAGAATATAATTAATTCCTATTTTCTTACCTAATTAACATATCTTTATAAATACATACTGATTGCCCGATGTATCCCGTAGCCTATATTTTTATATCCCAATATTTTATTAGTCAGGAAAAATAATATATGATTTAAAAATATAGGAAGTGAGGTGTCCACCTGGAAGAAGGAAAGGAAGGCCTCTAAACTCGTGGATGCAAGAAATAAGAACTGGAATGAGAACAAGAGGACTGGAGGAAATGGAGCAGATGGATAGAGACAGGTGGAGAAGGGAAATAAAACTTTAGGCACAGAAAGATGTGTAAACATTGAAAATCTGTATATAGGCCTAAATGAATAAAACATTATACGAATTATAAAGTAGGCCTAATATATTTTAGACTATAAATTCACTATGATATTAATTTAACTCAGAACTTGATTATGGGAATAAAATAATTCTTAACTGAATCGATCAAGCAACTTAAGAACTCGAATGAGAACAAGAGGACTGGAGGAAATGGAGTAGATGGATAGAGACGGGTGGAGAAGGAAAATAAAACTTTAGGCACGGAAAGATGTGTAAGCATTGAAAGTCTGTGTATAGACATAAATAAATAAAACAGTATAGGGCCTACGAATTATAAAGTAAAATATTTTAGGCTATAAATTCACTATGATAATAATTTAACTCAGAACTTAATTATGGGAATAAATTAATCTTTAATTGAATTGAGCAAGCAAATTAAGATTGTCCACAGGAAGATTTTTAGGTGCGAACCTTTTTTTTCTTTTAATCCAATTAGCGAAATGTGGCTGAAATTGAGTATAGGGGCAATTTTATATCACCCTTTTCTCCTTTTTTGAAACTTTAGTCTTGTTTTCTTCTTTTTTTACCCTAATCTATTCACAATACACATATTCCCCCTTTTATGACTGATTTTTAATACTCTTCTATAGCGAAATCTGTCATAAAATTTTCTTTACAATGTCCAATATACATAGGCCTATGTAGGCCCTATATCATTATTTTATCAGTATTAAATTAATTTCTCAACAGCTTGCTAAGAACAGGGTGTAGTGAACCTGTTTACTTTCAGCGAACACAGGACTGCACACTTGTTACAATGAAAAAAAAAGTTCTTAAATTAACTGGAATCAGTAGCTGTGATTTTACACATCCTCATTGTTGATAAGTTAGCATTAAGTTTTGTTTAAATTGAAATTTAAAAATAATTTAGTAGGTAATAAAGCGTTTCCGTTTGTGAATCTAAATTACTTGATTCATAACAAGTTTAAGAGTTCGCCTTCCAGAAAGTAGCTCTGTCCTAGAAGTTGAAGGAAAATTGTATCGAAAGGATGGATTCATTAGGCTATACGAAACATTCTTTGTGACTTATGAATAAAAATTAGATCTTAAACAAAAGCAAAATCGCATCTTACAACATATTTCTACTTTGAAGCATCGCCATTTATATTTAATAAAATTATTTTTTTTATTTTTTCATTTCTTACCTCACTCTTTGTAGGCACTTTCAAATGCCTCATGCCACTAGTCCTTACAGGGACGCAACCTGTCAGGAGAAGATTATGAATTGTTGATCAAACACAAACTTTTTTTAACACAGAAGGGCGAGGAGGACTTCTTGGAATTGTGAATAGCTCAATGCTAATGCCATTTTTGAGACAAAACGATCATTTAAGACAACGTCATTCACTCATACATTCATACTGAACAAGGCGAATATGATAGGAATATTATGATAGCCAGATGACGTTCGGAGACTATTTGGGTCTTAAAGGTTCCTGACTTTATCTTACAGGTGAGGAAAAACCCAGAAAAAACTCGCCCAGTAAAAAGATGTCTCATTTTGGTCGATATTCGGACTATTGCCACTTTTGACATCAGTAAGGAAATGAGCCTAAGTAAATTAACTTGGACTTGAAACTCCTAACAAAGGTGAGGCTATGGCTAGACCCAAACGGCAATAAAGCCAACATCCATCCATAGTATTTCTGCCCGAGGGCAGGTCCTTCACTGCAATCATAGCATTTTCATGTTATGCTTGCAGCTTTACTAGGGAATTGTAGGTGTGGTAGCTTCCCGTTGCTTTCCACAAGTGTAGACCTATAAAAAATAAATGTGTGTGCGTGTTGTGATGTGTGGTATGTGTGTGTGATGTGATGTGTGGTATGTGTGTATGTGTGTGTGTGTATCTGTCTGAGTGTTAACTCTCCAGCGGTCGCATTTTTTCGGAACCAAACTGGGCATATGTCAATAAATTAAATAAAGTAATTTAGAGTTCGCTTATTAGTGAAGTTGGACCATTACGAGTGCGTGTTAATTAAAAGCGATTCTTTAAAAATCGCTCTAGCGGCAGCCATTTTCAATTTTTCGTAACCAAACTCGGTACATGCCATTAAAATGAAATGAGTAAAGAATTCCAAAAAAATAAGCAAAATATAGCAAATAGAGGTTGCGCTTTACCTAAAAGCCATGTAGGCCTATACTCCGTAAATCACAAAAATCGGACCATACATTCGAGTTTCTGAGGAATTAATTTTACGCATATCCTGCGTGACGGAATTTTTCCGATTGAGGGTTTTTCCACTTTTCAGCGGTTGCCCTTTTACCAGCCGGATGCTGGCCCTTCACATCCACATGTGTCAATCACAGAGGTAGATGATCAACAGCCAGTGTAGGGGTGACATGTGGTTAGCATGTCGAGTCCCCCAGCCGTTATAGCTGGTTCCTCAACCTGGAGCCGCTACTTATTGTAGCTACCCAATTGCCTCACGATGCTCGGTGCCATACTGGCCGAAATACCATGAGAAAATTTCTTCCCCCATGGAGACTCGAACCAGCGCAAGTCCCGTAGCTCTGCGCCAAGGCTTCCTACCTTAACCGCTCGGCTACGGCGCGGGGCACGGAATTTTTCAGATTGTCATATAGGGCCTATGTGTCAAGTTTGGTTGAGTTTGTTTCAGGCATTGCGTAGTTATGCTGGGACATAATATCGATATAATAACGTACAACATTCTATACTGTTATATACCGGCCATGTTTTGAACACGGGATTCCCGAATTAGAATATAAAGCCGAGAAATTCACTTGGCTGACGTAATGAGGGAAGTAATGTGATGAAAAGATCTACTTTTATATGTTGTTTTCGCAAAATGTTTGACGATGAAAGAGGAATGTAAGGTTTGTTTTGTTTAACATGTGACTGATCTGATTTGTGCTGACAATACAACACAAAAAAAAACTTGAAGTTGCCTGTGTGGTATGTAAATTGAGATTACGTAACTTGCAGTGTCACACATTTCACGATATTTGCGTGCTGGGAGTGATTCATAGTCATAAGTTTCCATGGTAAGACGCAGAAGATGTCGACATCAGGACTAATTAAAACTAAAATCCTTGTCTTAAAAACATTCTTATTTTACGCACTAACATTTCCACCTAGGCTACTCAAATGTGTATGCCAGGTGATTCACGAATAATTTTTCGTCTCATTACATCAAAACTATGAACATTTGTGTGAAACGAATTATGGAAACATGAGAATGGTTAATATGCCTCTATGCGAAGATGCTCAGCACATTTTCATGTTTATTCATCTTTAAGTTACAGTTTCGAACTTCATTATTTTAAATCTATCATGGCACATTCTTTCCTTCGAAGTGTCCTTGAAAAAGACATATATTGCTGTTGGAATGAGGTTTCTATCTCTATTGGTTAACGTGTTACAGACGTGTGAAAGTTGACATATGCTACTGCTAATTTTTGCTAATAATTTGATTATTTCTTATGGGGATATGTGAAACAACGTGTCTATGCCACAGAACCAACTGCTCCTGGCGATATGCAACATCGGACCAGGGAAGCATGCCAGTCCATTTCATTACCAACTACTCCTTGTAAGATGATGCATTTGGAAACGTATTCGGGAATGCGTAAACAATAACGGTGGCACTTTTGAACATCTACTTGGTGATTAGACACCTGTTCCTGTAGTAATAGGGTAAGATATTTTGAAACAGGAAGTCTATACATTGGTATACAGCCCGTTGCTCCTGACAATTCAACATCTTGTAGGAACTGTTCTAATATGGCATAACTAATTATTAAAATTGTATTGTAAAGCCATTAAATAAATCTTTCATTCCATCTAAAATAAAATAGGAGGTTGCATTTAAAATAACAGTGGCCAATGTTGTATCTTTTCTATAGGCCTAAATGTACAGAAACCTTTCCTAAGTATCTCCACATACTCATAACATTACACGATTGATCTTTCAACAATCAAACTCATGATAAAATATATGGTTTTCACATAACAATAGCAAACACAATTCGTGAATCACTCTGTATACCAATCACAGACAGGTTTGTCCGATCGAACTCTACCATCGCGTCGTTTGCTCAGTCTTGATACGGGTCTTAGGATGCGTCAATTGTGTGTATTAGGCCTACTAAATACACAGCAGGTCAAATATTATCCAATGTGAAAGTATTATAATCGGAAACCAGTTCTAACTACTTGGATAGAATTACAGGTATTTGTTACAATTTTTCAGTACATTTATATTTCTATATTAAACTTATAGAATATAATAATTTTCTCTACGTTTGTCTATTCTATTAATGACTAACTCACTGGCTGCATCGAACCCGTAGGTTCATGACCGCATGAACATAAGCTCTCCACACATTCCTATCCTGAGCTAATGTTTTGTAATCATCGCCTGTATAATCTACTTCCAAAAAATCGTTGTTAATGTTATTCTCCAACCTCAATTTTGGTCTACCAACAGGGCGTTTCCGCCTCTGGTTTTTCTACAAGAAGCTTCCATGCACGTCTTTCATTCCCCATTCGTGCCACGTGTCCTGTCCATCACAGTATTCGAGACTTAACTTTTCTTATTATATCTGAATTACTATAAAGATCATGTAGTTCACAGTTATGTAAGTACATTCAATTGTCTGTTCATCTAGCTTTGGTCCAAAAAATTTACTGAGAACTTTATTCTCAAATACTCGTAATATTTTCTCCTTCCTTAAAGTAAGGGTCTATATTTCGCATGTATGTACCTATATGATATAATTGGGAAGATAAAATTTTTTATATGTTTTCAATTTAGCATTTTTTTAGAGAATTTGGGACGACACGAGTTCTTGTAATGCATAATAGCAAGCATTTCCAGATTTAAGTCTACGTTTATTTTTATTTTATTTATTTATTCTTTCTTTTCATCTCCTTGCTATTTGTACTTATTTTTCCTAGGAATTTGAATTCAGCCACTTCTGTTTTATTATTGTTATTACCCTATAAAATGTTGTTTGTACATGACATTTACATTGTTACATTTATTGTATCTTTAAGTGTTTATAATTAGTATAGTGTATATCTATATTTGTCGAATATTTGTTTGTATTTGTACTGGTTGAGTGGAAGAGAGGGCCTTATGGCCTTAACTCTGCCAGAATAAATAAAGTATTATTATTATTATATTATTATTTATTATTATTAGACTATAGCGTAATATAATTTAATACATAATTTACAGCAAAGTAATCTGAAGGAATAAAACAAAAACGATTATTCGACATATAATATTGATCAACAATTACCTGAAAAGGAAATAGATTTCAGAATACAAAACCCAATAGAGATACGACAAACAATGTAAATAAGCCCTATACAGTTGTTCAGAAATCATTTATTATAATAATTAACTTTCAATACTTTTAAAATTAATTTTAAAATTGTTCATTGTACAACTTATACATCATCAATACGAGACGAAATGCAGTACACGAAACATTGTTTTGTAAAGGCCTCCATATTTTAACTACCTGAAGTTTTATAATTTAATTGAGGACGAATGATTTACCAGGTACTAATTTTGTCATCATCGTCATCATCATTATCCTTCACGGATTAGTCTTTGCCTGCTCTGATGTCACGTCTGTTGAGCCCAGCGCTTTCTTGATCTTTCCACCGATCTTCGTTCTCCAGGAATATAGCCTACATCAGTGCCATCTTTGTTATCCTATCCTCTCACATTCTTTGCAGAAGTTCTATGCAATTGTTCCTGTGTTCTTCTATTTGTTGAATAAGTGGTTGTACTTTTAGTTCCTCTCTAATATTTTAATTTATAATATGTTCTTCTCTTGTACAACCTTTCACAGCCCGTAGAAATCTCATTTCTGAAATCTGAAGTTTTACTTTTTTCTTTTTTCTTCAGGACCCAGGCCTCACTTCCATACATCACCACTGGTAGTGCCATCGTTGAGTAAAATCTTAGCTGCGTATCCTTTCTTACTTTGTTCCTCAGTGTTCGACAAATTATGTTGAAATTTCTGTATTTTCTTATTTACACCTTGTTCTTCTTCATAAGTTATAACGCAACCCAAATACTGGAAGTCTGAAACGTGTTCCAACACTTTATCTTCTGTTACTATTTTTGTTCTTACTGGGTACTTTCCATGGCATGTCATTATTTTAGTTTTTGATTTTGAAATTATCATATTATATTTCTTACGTCCACGGCTGTGGTCTCGAGGTAGCGTGCTGCCTTGTCACGCAGCGGGCCTGGGTTCGATCCTCGGTCGGGATAGGCTCCTGGGTGACGTTTTTTCGGGTTTTTTCCTCACCTGTAAGACAAATGTCAGGAAGCTTAGGGCCCAACTAACTAACTAACTCACTGGCACTATCGAACCCGTAGGTACATGGCCGCGAGGACATAAGCTCTCCATATATCCCTATCCTGAGCCAATGTTCTCCAATCATCCCCTGTATAATCTACTTCCCTCAAATCATAGTTAATGTTACTCTCCCACCTCATTCTTGGTCTACCAACTGGGCGTTTTCCCTCTGGTTTTCCTACAAGAAGCTTCTATGCACGTCTTTCATACCCCATTTGTGCCACATGTCCTGCCCATCGCAGTCTACGAGACTTAACATCATCATTAACAATCACGGATTAAGCCCATGTGGCTTGTTCCGGTCTCATAGATTCTAATTCAAAAGTTGAATCCATCTCTTCTTCGGTCTACCAACATTCCTGCGTCCTTTTGGTTTGTATTTAAGTATAATTTTGGGAATGCGATCATCTTCCATTCTTTGAACATGTTCTTTCCATTTTTTTCTAGATTATTTTATTCTATCTAAGAGTTTAAAGATATTTAGCTCATTTCTAATATCTTCACTTCTTCTCTTATCTAGAAGTTTGCAACCAGCCACACTTCTCAGAAATCTCATTTCAGCTGCTTCTATGATCTTCTCTTCTCTTTTAGTTAAAACCCAAAATTCACTACCATACAATAGTAAGGGGACTGCCACTACTTTATAACATTTTAGTTTTGTTTCTTTTCTTGTGCTTTTAAATATCCTTTTGATTGTTCCACATATATAATTAAATTTATTAAGTTTGTTAAATAGATCTTCATTTTTAAAATAGGAGATTTCATAACCCAGGTATTTAAAATGGTTCACTTGTTCAATGGGTTTCCCCTCCAGAATTATTTTAGCTCTTACGGTATCTGATCCCTTAAAAGCTAGGATTTTCGTTTTACTTATTGATATTTTGAAATTATATTTCTGTATAATGTTATTTAACTGAAAGAGCGATTTCTGTAGACCATCTTCTGAACTAGATATTAGAACTTGGTCGTCTGCAAAAAGTAAGGTATCTAACATCTTATTTCTTATTTTGAAATGTGAGTCCAAATTTATCTGCCAATTATATATGATATCGTCAATATAAATATTAAAAAGGGAGGATGAAAGTGGACATCCCTGTCTTACACCTCTATTTATTGTTGCTGTTATATTGTTTTTATTTTTGCCTCCAGTTTCTATATGTTATTTTATTTTCTACATATAGACTTTTTATTGCAGTTATTAGGTGCTGAGGTACTCCTTTCTCTTTCATTATATTCCACAATTTATTTCTGTTAACTTTGTCAAATGCCTTTTCAAGATCTATGAATGCACATAAAAGTTGGTAGATTATATTCTCTATGTTTCTCAATTATTTGATTGATAGTGAAAATGCAATCTGAACAGGATCTGCCTTTCCTGAATCCATTCTGGGCTTCTAGAATAATACTTTCCATAATTACATTTAACGATTCTCATTATATATGGCTTCCTATAAAGACCATGACACCTTTACCTTGTGGTGGTGGAGTGGCTTGCGTGCTTAAAAATGATCCCGAGAGCTATGCCGGCGGTAGCATTGCTGTCGATAGGGTTACCCATGCCGGACTGGTCGAAGGTGATTAGCCAGACGAAAAAAGTAGCCTACCTTGGTCGATCTTTCACCGTAAAAATACAACCGTCAAGAAATGAGAACATAGGTAAAATTTTCCGGAGGTCAAATAGTCTCCATTTGCTTTTCCGGGCGGGAACCACTTTAGGGAACCCATGTCAAAGGCCAAAGACTTAGGGCCCAACGTTTCCCGAAAATCATCCGGCCATCATCATTATCATCATCATCCTTTACCGGTGTGGAAAGTAACGGGAAGGTACCACACGTATAATTCTCTAGTAAAACTGCAAAGCATAGCATGAAAATGCTATGGTTGCTGTGAAAGACCTGCTCTCGGGCAGAATTACTATGGATGGATGGATATTTCTTACATAGGCCTATATAGATAGATCATCGGTTGATTAATGTCTTTGATATCGTCCGATTCCAAATAGCCAATTTTGTCGGTCCATCCAATCTCCTGGTTGTAGATGTTTCTCCTTCATGTATAAACATATTCCCTGACTCCAGGAGGTTTTAGGTCTTCCTCTGCCTCGTCTTCCCTCGGGTTTCCATTCTAAACAGATTTTGGTAGTCGATCCTCTTCCATTCGCTGGACATGTCCGTACCATCTTAATTGCTGAGTTTTATTATTTTATTTAATTCACTAATTCACTAATTTTGTATTTTACTATTTTATTAACTTAGCCTAATATTTAACTTATAAGACTCATAAAACGGAATACGAAATAAAATTAAACTGTAACCTTGATAAAGTAATTAGTACCTTATTCACTAATTCATTAATACTAAACTGCGGGTGGATTAAGTTGAGTAGCCTGTGATACATTTCCTGTGCGGTAAGATTATTTGCAAGACAGGCGCGCCCATTCTGTGTAGTACTCGTCAAAGTACCTGATTTTAATGCTAGCAATGTGATGTCGCGATTCGGCGATCTCTCTGTGTAGTTCGCCAATCAGCGACAGTCTTCTTACTGGACACCACGTAGGGGGCCTCGTAATACCAATGCAATCCAATAAAACCCCACGCAGAGTTCAGTAAATCAGAGCTTGGCTACTGTACTTACTTACGTCCTATTACCAACAAGTCTTTTGAGAAACAGGTCTGAATTTCAAAACATATAACAGTCGGTTTCGCAATTTGTCAGCTTTTTTTACTGCCATCATTATTGTAGTAACTGTTATAATGAATTTCACATCTTAAGACTACTTTAAAAGTCTAGCGATAGCTCGTCTTCATTTGGATTTGAACTTCTATATTAGGCCAAGGTATCTCCTTCGGATGGGTAATTAATAGAGTTGATCCCATTGCAGATACCGGAGGAATATTAAAAAATCCATCCGTATAAAAATCATTTTGTGGCATGTATCTCAGGTCTAGGAGCTCTTGCGTTTAATTTTATGGCCGAAAGGTAAACGAAGTGACATATATTTGCGATCATTCCATTAGCCTATGTCATTTTTCATACATTTTCTCAGAGATGCTAAATAAAGATAGTGATCCCACTACAGGCCCCAGGAGGCCATTAGGGTAGTAGGAGTTTAAGGCTTCCACTTTTCTAGACAATCGGCACGAAATGTCAGCTAGTTGTGAACCTTGTGTGACGGCAGCCTTTACCCCCAGAACAAGTGTCCGTTAGAGGCTAAGTCGACCCCATGGTCATGGGCCGCCAGAAGGTTTAGGGCAGTTTTTTAAAATTCTGACCTCATCTGGACTCGAACCTCCGATCTTCTGGCTTGTTAACCTACTATGATACCGCGTGCCCCTAGAGAAGGTAAATAATGTGTTCAAATTTGACTACGAGGTAAGGTTCGTCGTAAATCATAATTACACAATATAGAATTAAAATTAAATGAGGGGATGCTAAAGAAAATTACAACATGATCATAGGCCTACTTTATAGGCCTATAAATACATAGTTTACACGATAAATCCGAAGTTTTAAACACAATTGACGGTATATATTCTTTTATTCTCCTTAGTAGGTTAATCTCTCACCTTATTTGTACATTTACAGGTCCCATATCGCCCGGGTCTTACAATAATCCGACCTATAGGGAGAGAGATTATTTTTTAAAGTTTGATTCACACACATTTTTTGACCACACAAGGAGTCACCGAATAAGTAATAGGCCTAAGTTTAATCCTTCTCCGAGATAACACGAACATTTAAGACGAAAAACATTATTCACTCATACATGCTGTAGGCCTGCATGGTGAATATATTCCATCCATAGTGATTCTGCTCGAGGGCAGGTCTTTCACTGCAATCATAGCATTTTCATGCTATGCTTTGCAGCTTTGCTAGGGAATTATAGGTGTGGTAGCTTCCCGTTACTTTCCGCACCGGTGAAGGATGACGATGATAAGGGTGATGATGATGATGATGGCCGGATGATTTTCGGGAACCGTTGGGCCGTAAGCTCCCTGATATTTGTCTTACAGGTGAGGAAAAACCCCGTAAAAACCTCACCCAAGAGCCTGTTCCGACCGGGAATTGAACCCGGGCCGCTGCGTGACAAGGCCGCACGCTTCCTCGAGACCACAGCGGTGGACCCTGGGAATATATTAATGACGATTATAATGGCCAGATGTAGTTAGAAGTCTTAACGTTTCCTGGCTTTTATCTTAGGCCAATAGGCGAGGGAAAACTCCGAAAAAATCAATTAACCTTCTTAGATGTTCAAGTGTCTGAAATTATCTCATCCATAAATCTTTCAACTTTTGTGTTTTCCCAGAACCCATTGAATAATATTTTCAAGTGGATTCTAATGAATGTCGGCCGCGTTCGTCTAGTGGTTATGTTCCTTTCCTCTAGACTCGCGGGTCCGCGGGTTCAAATCCGCTAATAATAAAAGGATAATGTCTTAGAAGGAGTAAATCTTTACGTTTTTCAGGGATTTAAAAGTAAATTCTAGGTATTTCTAACTTTTTCTTTCTCTTTCGCTTTGTATAATGTTATGGCGGATGTAATTGCAGAAGAACCATTCTATAATACGTACTTTACGCCACTGGCAACGATCCGAAACCCGGAGGTTCATGGCCGTGCAAGACATACTCCTTCCATACATCCCTATCCTGAGCTAATGCTTTCCAATCATTCCTTGTATAATCTACTTCTCTCTAATCATAGTTAATGTTATTCTCCCACCTCCAGTCTTGGTTTACCAACTGGGCGTTTTCCCTCTGGCTTTCCTACAAGAAAAGCTTTCCATGCAGTTACTCTTCATTCCACCTACGTACCACATGTCCTGGCCCATGGCAGTCGACGAGACTTAACTGTTCTATATTATATCTGGCTTCCTATAAAGACCATGTACGAACCACGCTATAATAATTTTATAAATATAAATAAATATCTTAACTCGTGTCCAACTCAGGGTCGGGTCGAGGGGTGAGATGAGATGAAGTACCTTATGTAGAGGTCTGTGAATGACGAGGATGACGACCGATCACTCCTGACGCACCATCACAGGGGCAGATGAATGAAATGAAACGAAATGGATCAGATGAAATGTTGGAATTAAATTGTGGCAGGGGAAAACGGGAGAAAACCCCGAGAAAAACCTGACCAATAATAATTTTATACATTTTGCATATTCAGATGTTCGTTTATTCACGCTTTTCGTGTCCCTCCATTATTGCTAATAATAAAATCTTACAATATGCCTACAGCGTATTTGAAGTGAGTTGTAATTTTACGGAACTAATTAAGGAGATAAATATACAATTTTTTGCAGCGCCTACACGTAGGTGAGAGTGTGAATGATGTATTACTGAGTGATTAGGATCTGGGCCCAAAGGTCTGACTCATCACATGCATACAGTAATTGAAGGGGCGATGAACCAGAACACTACCGTGCAGGCGTGGTTTCCAATTACTCCTCCGCTCTATTTTCTGACCTCACATTCATTACTTTTCGCATTTTATAATTTTCTACAACTGTAAAGTTTAAAAAGCTGCTGGAAGACAAGTTTTATTTAATCTTATATTTTAATTTTCATAATTTTGTTTATTTAACCTAGCTATAGTTCGGTAGCGATCAAGAACTTACGAGAGGTCCCAATTAAAAACCAGATGGCGTCTAACACGATTTGAATTTTCTTGGCGAATTCGGTCGTTAAGGCTAATATTGATTGGAATTTTATTAGCAGCTACCGTTTCATCTCAATCGACATTTTATAACGTTAAAATTAAACGTGAGATTCTACAGTAGGGCTCTTAATAAGTGCTCACACTGTGTGTAAAGACGCTCCGCCCCTCCTATTAATAATAATAAAGGAGAAATGCGCACAAACCGTGCAGATATTACATGTGAAGTGCTTAATTGTCTTTGCTATAAGCACTGATTGATTCAAGTCGTTTTTTTACAATTCAGAATATGGTACTTTTCACATTTTTGTGAACACAAAACACATAATACACAAGTCGTTAGGTTCATGAAATGTCTTGTTGCAGCGTATCTTGTGATGGAAGCCATGGACTGCCAATCTGGTAGTGACATGACGCATTTCACAGTTCGATTCTGTCCATCGTCTGTCTTGCATCGCATAGGTCGCATAGAATGATGATGGTATGTCCTTCTTCTTCTCTTGCAGGTCTTGCAAGAGTACATTGTAGGCCTTACTAGATGGCAGGAGTAGTGTTGTCCGAAGATCTATTAAAAACGTCTCTCTGGTGAGTTCGCAAACCAGCCTCGATCTCGTACTCTTGAGGTATCTTGACTTCATTTTCTCCGTATCTTCCAGTTGCTTATTTGTGAGGTATTCCCATATCAATTCGAGTCCATACACAAGTACGGGTAGTACCTTCAATCTGAACAAGTCCATAGCGGTGCTGATTGACAGTAACCTGATGTTCCGCCCCTCCTATTGCATCCTACGTCGGATAGGCTGACAAGGTGCGACACTGCTACTTAATTGTCACTCTTGTTACTTCTTTGGAAGTGCACCTACATGCGGGTAGGAGGTGGAGACTGTCTTTTAACAACTAGTGAACACCTATAAATAGCCGTATTCTACAGGTAACATAAGATAGGTCTAATAGAAAATGCTACATAGGCATATTGGATAAAACCTATTACACTGGTAAACATGTTTTTTGTCACATGAGAACCAATAGTTGTACTTCATGCAGTTTTTTTTATCGTGTTTTCAAATATGTATTCGGAATTTATCCACCGTCCACAGTTTTTTTATTTCAATTTCAATTAATGGATTTAAATAATTATTTTTAATAAACGTTTTTTTCGTCCATTTGTTCATTGTAAAATAAAATGGGGAACACTTTCATCAAGATATTTCAGCTATGGAAAAGAGATATCAAGGCAAATGGAATCCTAATATGCTGGTCGATTATTGTTGGACCATCAAGAGGGATGCTCCACAGCTGAAATATAGCAGAAAATCGTAATTTCTTACTTTCTAGGCGAGTCCGAATGTTTGAATATTGTGTAGTTACGAATGTAGAAAATATTAAAGTATTTGAAATTATAAATTCCTGTCTCTCGGAAACCTTGCGTGATGGAGAAAAACCGATATTATATTTGAATTCAGGAGAAAAAATACAATCAGAATCACATATTTTTCTTTCTGAGACAAATAGAGTTTCTTTTTTTGTTGTTTAGTATTATTCATAGGCAAGATATAACCTTAGATATTTAAGCGTCTATAGAATAGTATTAAATAAAAAAACTAAATTTAATTTGGATTAATCGAAGATCTCTGGGCATATATGTAATATTTAAGAGAGAAGTGGTTGGAGAAAAGTACATAAGGTTGAAATAAATTGAATGGGAAATCATATGTAGGGCTATTAAGAACAATTAAGACTTATAGACTGCGATATGCTGTTAATTGGCATGATTGGGAAGTGAAAGAAGGGCACGGAAACTTGTGTGAGAACGATAAGGAAAAGCGCTCAGTAGTTAGGCCAATATTGAGGTATGAAATTATTTGAGGGAGGTGTAGGGCACTGATGCCCACCCAGCAACGTGAGGCATTTGGGTAGCTACAATAAGTAGCGGCTCCAGTTTGAGAAGACCAACTATAACGACTGGGAGACCGACATGCTGACCTCATGTCACCCCTACACTTCCTAGATAATCGTTTTACCCCTGTGATGAGCACATGTGGATATAAGGTCAGCAGTCGGCTGGTAGGTCAAGGGCCTTCTAGGCCTGCAGCGTCATGGAGGGGAATATTACAGAAAATGATTATAAAATGTTAATTCAGAATAGGGATTTGTGAAGAGTTTATGTCCGCGTTGGCAGGAATCTCCAGATCCGGTAGTGGCAATATGTTAATGAATTATATACATCGTGTCCACAAATATAGTATCATACTTTAAACTACTACTACGTCGCTTTGGATAATCGTATCTAAATGATGGTGACAATCAAATGAGAAACTCAAAAAGTTTTTGCTATATCTCATAGACATTAAATTTATATACAGTATATATCAGAAGACCGTATATTTTTAAATATAAATAAGTTATTTCGATTATTCATTTTTCTTGTATAATTTCACTGACAGGTAAATATAGTGATTTTTCTTCTTCTTCATCTTCTTCTTCTTCTTCCTTCCAAGTATTAGGCCAAGGCCTGTTACGATCCTATAGAAAATTTTCCCTCCAGCGTTTCATAGGACGGCCCAGTGATCTTCGTCCTCTTGGTATATAATTATAAACAGCTTTGGGGATCCGATTTGAACTCATTCTTTCAAGATGGTGTTTCCAATTTAGTTGGTACTGTTTAATATATTCCAAAATTGGCGTAGTCTTCAATTCTTTTAAGATATAATGAAATTCATGCTCAGCATTATGATAAAACAATTGAAGAAAATCAAGAAAAAATACCAGTGTAATATAATATTAGTCTGCAGGGAGTTTTGTATTCTGTACCTACCGAATGCGGGCTTAAAAAGCTATCGTCTGTGCCAATTAGGTCGATAGAAGAAGTTTTACAATTTTAGCACATTTCATATTCTCCGGCTGTATTTTTGATAATTATTAGGTCTAGTTTTCTAAACACAAAATTATGCAAACTAATTCATTGGCATTGTCGAATCCGAACGGTTAGGGTAACAAGGTTATGAGCTGTTCATACATTCTTAACCAGAGATAATATTTTCTAATTATTTTGTGTATAATACACATCTTTCAAATCGTGGTTAATTCTATTATTCCCACCTCATTCCAGCTTACCTTCTGGGCACTTGCTCTCTGGTTTTCCTACAAGAAGTTCTCCTTCTCTAAGTTTGACTAGCTTGTGTGTAAGTGTGCTCCCTAGATGGAGTTTCTTAATCAAGCTAATTTAGTTACGCTTATTTACCTTCATATGCCAACGATTCGCACGTAGTTAGCACATCTCCTCAATGAAACATTTAACAGGTAACTAAGGTATTACTTGCACAGAGACCTTTTTATTCAGGCTTGCGGTTCTTTTACGAGACTTACGAGACTAAAAATCTTCAGACTCCCGGAGGACTTATTCCTTAGATTTTTCCATCCTAAAAATCTATCGACCCTGGCCGGGTTTGAACCTGCGACCCTCGGGACCAGAGGCAAGGGATTAACCACAAGACCACCGCGACCAACTTCACTAAGAGTGAAGTCTACATACCGGTAGACTATGACCGTTGACTTCATTATGTAAATAAATAAAATTAGGCTTATATATTACCTAAAGTCATTTATTATTCCACAATTACAATGTATTTTAATCCCATTAAGAGTTTCTCGGATAACATATCATTCTTCATTAATTAAAAATCTAAAGCTTCATTAATAAAATTAAGCTGAAAGTGGATATGTTATCCGAAAAGGCTTCAAGGAAATAAAATACATCGGAATTGAGTGAATTATTTTGATAAATATAAATTTATTCATTCACGTAAAATACATAGCCTAATATTAACTTAGTTGTATAAGCTAGAGGGGTGTAGTTGTGTGGGACGGCCAAGAGCACAATGGAGAAATCAGTTTTCTGCATGAGACCGGAACGAACCTTTTGCATTTCAATCGGCAAAGATAGTGATGATGATGATGATGATGATGATGATGATGATGATGATGATGATGATAACTTCAAGTAGCCTAGTGATTAGTGCACAAAAATACAAAAATCAGCAACACTATAAAAAGTGTGTTAAAAATTAGGTTGTAGTGGACAACATTTAGCAGTTGGTAACTTACAGATAGGACTATTTCCCTTTATTTATATATTCTATCTGATGGAGTTAAGGCCGTAGGTCTTCTCTTTCATTTCATCAGAGTTAAATTATACCTATTATAACAATTATGAATTATCTACATGTTGATTAATGATTATATATATATATATATATATATATATATAAACTATAAGCTACACAATATAAAGTTGCCAAGGGAAAGAAAGAAAAAAAAAGTATTATTATTATTATTATTATTATTATTATCCGAGATATTATTTATGGTTATAAAGTACCTATATATTACACTGGTCAACATGATTTTTGTCTCATGAGTACCAATAGTTGTATTTAATGCAGTTTTTTTCATCGTGTTTTCAAATATGTATTCGAAATTTCTCCATCACCCAGAGTTTTTTTATTTCAATTTCAATTAATGGATTTAAATAATTATTTTTTAATAAACTTTTTTCGTCCATTTGTCCATTGTAAAATAAAACGGGGAACACTATCATGAGGAGTTTGAGCTATGGAAAAGATGTATCAAGGCAAATAGAATCCTAATATTCTGGCCGATTATTGTTGGACCATCAAGAGGGATGCTCCACAGGCGAAATATAGCAGAGAATCGTCATTTCTTACTTTCTAGGCGAGTCCGAATGTTCGAATATTGTGTAGTTGCGAATGTAGAAAATATTAAAGTGTTTGAGATTATAAATTCCTGTCTCTCGGAAACCTTGGTGATGGAGAAAATCCGATATCATATTTGAATTCAGGAGAAAAAATTCTATCAGAATCACATATTTTTCTTTCTGAGATAAAAAAAGTTTATTTTTTGTTGCTCAGTGTTATATACAAGTTGATTAATGGTATATATAATATATATATATATATATATATATATATATATATATATATAATAAGTATAAGCTGCACAATATAAAGTTGGCAAGGGAAAGAAAGAAAAATAGTAATAATAATAATAATAATAATAATAATAATAATAATAATAATAATTATTATTATTATTATTATTATTATTATTATTGTTATTATTATTATTATTATTATCGGAAACAATATTTATGGTTATATAGTACATATTATTATTCAATCTATGTTAACAATATATTTTAGTAATTTACTAATGTTAAGGGCGACGTCGATTTATATTAACTTAACTACCAGTAGTTCTCAAATTAAAATAAAAATCTCATTAAAGAAAAGAAAAAAGTAAACCCTCTTAGATAAGCAATATGGCTACTTGTTTCATTCTAGAACATACGTGAACGTACCACCCATTGGTTCCTCACCTTCATCTTCCGGCCAGCTGCATGCTACTTCTACATCTCAGTGGGAACCCTTTTCTTTCAGCTCCTTTTCACCCATCCCAAGTACTCGCAGGATATGACATCACATGAGTCCATAAGGTTCAGCATTGCTGGGTTAAGCAATCTCTTCTCTCTAGTTTAATCACATGGTTAAAATATTTTGAAAAATAAATATGAAATTCTTTAAAATAGATCCAACTTCGGGGCTTCATTAGAATTTGATTGATTGATTAATTCATACCCTTTCGTCCCGCTTGGGATATGGGTGCTCCCTAGCGGGAGTTTATTGCCAAGCTAATTTTGTTACGCTTATTTCCCAGCATAGTTGATAAAATCAGAGGAGAAAAATAGATGGACAAGATACATCGGTTACTTAGTATGATTTGGGTAAAAGCAGCTCTTCCATATGAATGGAAAGAATCGATTATCGTACCAATCTATAAGAAAGGAAATAAAACTGATTACGACAACTATAGGGGCATCTCATTACTCTCAATTTCGTACAAAATCCTAACAAATATATTAGTAGCAGACTCATTCCCTATATTGATGACATTCTAGGAGATCATCAATGTGGATTTAGAAGAAAAAGGTCTACAACGGATAAGATTTTTAACATAAGACAGATTTTAGAAAATAAATGGGAATATAATGGCACTGTACATCAACTATATGTAGACTTTAAAATGTCATACGATTCAGCTAAGAGAGAGTAGTTACACAGTATCCTTCTGGAATTCGGAATTCTTAAAAAATTAGACTTAGTATACGAATGTTTATCGACGACGCCTCAGGACAATTAACATCTAAAGCGTCGAATTACAACAGTTAAAAGCACGTATTTATTCTGCTGATGATGAAAATCGACTTCCGAAAGGCCTACAGTTAATAATTTTAAATTATTTTTAACATAATTGAGGACGATGGCACCTGCCAAAAGGCATATATTTTAACATTTTACTTTTTTACTACTACCTCAACGGAATTTAATATGCATTTTATTAGTATTGAAAATATTCAATTCTTTCTTGTTGATGGTATTTTTCATCCGGTCTGCAAGTGTATTAACTGACTATTCCTCTTAATGTCTTCTCTGCTGTTTCTATCTTCCTTCTATCTGATCTTTAATGAACTGATAAAAATAAATAAATGTAAAAAAAAAATAAAAAAAAATTCTTTACAATTCTTGTAGTCTGGCTGCTTAGTTGATAAAACTCTCACAATGAAAGGGAAACTTAACGTATTTTATAAAAAATTTTGCAACATCATATCATATATGTCACTTCATATTTTATGGCGACCATTTGTTCACATAATGAGAAACGTTATTTTTCGTAACCTGTTATTACCCTAACTGAGAGAGAGAGAGTTGTGACTGTTAGTGGCATGTATGTTGATGATGTAAAGAAGGGCGGTTTGGTGACACTAGTTGACCAACTAAACCTAATCCTTCCTCCTCCACCCTCCAAAATTTAAGAACAGTACTAATATGATTAAGTGCACGCGAGATTGGCGGAGTAGAACTACATGATTTGTAAGTACGCCTAAGGTTTTCCACAAATGTAACTCGTCCTGATATTCTATTTTGTGTCAATAAACGATATAACTAGTAGTGCCTCTTTTTTTGAAGATCATAGGTTATTTTACACGCTTTATATTAGCTTGACCTATATCTGTCTATGTAACGGAATTTTTCAACACGATTCACACCCACTTAAAAACATTGGATCGACTTGAAACTTTATATTACTTGTAAAGGACCAATGACAGTACAATAATCATAAATAGTTTCTAAGATCCTGGCCAGTTTCATGAGGACATAAAAAAATAAATATATGTATAATAGGTTGCGAACTTATCGACTTTTTAGTCCATCGTTGTAAGAAATTTATATTATATCCTCTGGGTAGCTCAGTTGGTAAAGCGGTGGACTGTAATGGTATATAATTTCACTGATCCATAGGTCGCTGGTTCAAATCCGGCCCGGAGTACTTTTTTCAGAAGAGTATTAAGCAATTAAATTTTCATGGGATTCCGGTTTATGACACTCAAACTGAAAATTAAAAAAATAAATAATAGTTTTAAAAAACTAAAACAACACGCTTTATTAGAAAACCAAACCAAAAAATAAAAAAATAAATAATAAATAATAGTTAAAAAAAACTAAAATAACACGCTTTATTAAAAAACCGAACTAAAAATGAAAAATAATTTTAATTTCCAACATGCTTGGGATAAAATTAAAGTGGTCAACAAAAAAAATCATCTCCAACACATCTAGAATAAAACTACAGTTATCTACAAAAAAATAATTTTATCATCAAAAGCGTGAGGTGCTTTTTATGGTTTTTACGTTTTATTCTTAGAGACTTTACTTTTACCAATATCTGTTTATTATTATCATCAAATATATTAATTGATATAGAGTACCCCATGCTTTTGATGGTATTTTTTTTGTAGATAGCTCTAGTTTTATTCTAGAAATGTTGGAGATGATTTTTTTGTTGACCACTTTAATTTTATCCCAAGCGTGTTGGAAATTAAAATTATTTTTCATTTTTTAGTTCGGTTTTCTAATAAAGCTTGTTGTTTTAGTTTTTTAAAACTATTATTTATTTCAAACATTTATCACTTTATATTTTCATTATTTACTACAATTACAATATTCTATTCTATAGTATTCTGCCCTAGGGTAGGTCTTTCATTGCAATCATGGCACTTAAATGCTATGCTTTGCTATGATATCATAGCGTTTTCATGCTTACAGGTGTGGTAGTTTCCCGTTGCTTTCCACACCGGCAGATATGATAATGATGACGGCGAGATGATGTTCGGGGACCTTTTGGGCCTCAAAGCTTCTTGATATTTGTCTTTCAGGTGAGGAAAAACCCCGAACAAAATCTCACCCAGGAAGATTGTCCGACCGTGAATCGAACCGGGCCCGCTGCGAGACAAGGTAGCACACTACCTCGAGACCACAGCGGTGGACACAATCACAATAGGCCTATCGAAATATAATTATTTCCTATCATTAAACTGTTATCTTTTTCCTTTACACAGAATATGTAGTTTAATACTCTATTCCATTTTTTTACGCCTTTAATGCAATATGAATGACAAAACCGGGAATTAATGGTTATCACGCTCAGTTCTAGTTCCGGAGGATAGTGTAGTACGTAAAAATCATGAGCATGGCTTCCACCGGAAGAGAATTAAGGCGTTTGTCCCGTGATGTGATTTACGGAATGAATAAACTTAAGCCTGAAATAAGAGGGTGTGAGGAAAATTTGAATAACATAAACTGTTAAAGAGCTTCGTTAAATAAAATTCTAACAATTTTTTGTAGCTGTACTTATAATATTTATTTTGGACATACACTGTTAGAATTGATAATAAATACAACCTATACAACATTATATATATATATATATATATACACATTAAAAGGTCGATTTTTTAACGGATTGTATATTAGTGCGAGTAAAAATATTCAATTATACACATACTGTAAATAGGCCCTATAATTTCAATATCTTGCATATATTTTTTTTAACAATTTATTGCATAAATGCCCCAGAAACATTTCTTTCAAACTTTAAAGTTGTAAATGTAACTTATAGGCTTACAGTTGTCATTATATTATTATTATTATTATTATTATTATTATTTATTATTATTATTATTTATTATTATTATTATTTATTATTATTATTATTATTATTATTATTATTATTATTATTATTATTATTATTATTATTATTATTATTATTATTATTATTATTATTATTATTATGTTTGTAATTACGATAGTTGTACAGTCCCTTCAGATTTATTCTTTAACGAGTTTCCTTCCTCACAACAGACTTTTACCAAATCTACCACATAAATACATTCTAACATTGAAATTAGATTGATTGAGAAAGAAAAATAGTGTAAACATATTATATTACTTGTAAGGAAGGATTTTTTTTATTAAAGAGTAATCATGATTAGATAAAGACCTTCTAACTAGGGCTGAAAAAAAGTATTGGTTATAGGCTAGGCTGCATCGTACGTAGACCGCTATGTTTACAAATGCACGTTAACAGGCGCTACTCGGGACAGACTTTTAGTACAGTCCGCTTTGTGTAGGAATGGAATCATCTTTGCACAATTTTTGTTTCGGCATTCTGATACAACCACACGACACGTCTATTACTGAGGAGAGTCGAACATACATACTCTCCGCTCCGAGCAGGCAGTGGAAACGTTCGACAAAGACACGCATTTTGTAAACAATGTGTATAGAAATTAGTTACTATCCCGATACCGCTACTTTTTCTCAGCCCTACTTGTAAGTATTCTAAAATTCTCGAGTAAATGTATGCTTTTATGAGCGTTTTATGTTGTATAGGCTTCGGCACAAATTATTTTAATTAAGAAACTCCCATCAGGGACTTATGGGGTAGGCTATATATAGACCACAAAAATAACATTTTAGTTACAAAATATCTATAGGCCTATATTAATACGTGAAGAAAAAATGTTGTACCCCTTTTTAAGCAGATTGCGCGCAAGGAAGAGTGTTATATTTGGCATAATTAAAGTTCATATAGAGAAGGAGTGTAGAAAAATAAAATTTATGTATAATATGTGTTATAAATAAATTAAATCAAACAAAATAAAATAAATTGTCTGTAAGGAATTTATGTGTATTATTCATTTGTTTACGTTCATACTGAAAGTGCATTGTTGTAAAAAGATAATTGTGCAGCAGCAATGAGAATTGACTTAATGTCACGTATTTGTTGTTAGTGGTTAAAAAAAAAGGGAGTACATTTTATTATTTAAATTAAACCCTGTCTAATCTTAATTTTAGTAATTCCATTACATTTTTTTATATTTACGTATTTGCATCTTCTTCCATTAGGCCTCGACATAGAACATTGACGGATCGGATTGATAGACAAAGAAGAAGGGATAGCCTATATATACCCCGTACACATAATAATAGGCCAAATGCTAATTTAAATAGTATAAATAGTATACAACGGAACGGGCAATTGCCTAATCCCTGGAGTGATGATGATGATGATGATGATAAATAGTATACAAATGTTAAAGGACGCATTATTGTTTTTTAAATATGTTTTGCCAAGCTATACCACATATTTCCTATCGTTCGTATTTTAAAAATAAATCGAAAATTAATGCATAATGACGTATTGTGACAAACTTAAAAAAATGTAATGAATTGTGGTCAAATTTCGACCGCTGGGCGACCACTAGTACAGTGTATAGACTAAAGTAAAAAAAAAAAAGTAAAGTGATCCCACAACAGGCCCGGAGGCCCTTGGGGTAGTAGGAGGTTAAGGCTCCCACTTTTTCTAGACAATCGGCACTTTATGTCAGCCGGGTTGTCAGCCCTGCGTGACGGCCGCCTTTACCCCCAGAACAAGCGTCTGGTACTCTTTCCGTTAGAGGCTGAGTCGACCCCAGGGCCATGGTGCCGCCAGAGGGTTTGGGTCAGTTTAAAAATCCTGACCCCAACGGGACTTGAACCCTCGACCCTCCGGCTTTTAGCTCAGTGCCTTAACCACTACGCTACGGTGTGCCCCAAGTAAAGTGATCCCACAACAGGCCCGGAGGCCCTTGGGGTAGTAGGAGGTTAAGGCTCCCACTTTTTCTAGACAATCGGCACTTTATGTCAGCCGGGTTGTCAGCCCTGCGTGACGGCCGCCTTTACCCCCAGAACAAGCGTCTGGTACTCATTTCTGTTAGAGGCTGAGTCGACCCCAGGGCCATGGTGCCGCCAGAGGGTTTGGGTCAGTTTAAAAATCCTGACCCCAGCGGGACTTGAATCCTCGACCCGCCGGCTTGTAGCTCAGTGCCTTAACCACTACGCTACGGCGTGCCCCCATAAACTAAAGTGCATAACACAATTTCTTAGTTTAATTATATTCCTGTCGATGTTGTTCACTCTTAATGAAGCAACGCTGTTACAGTGATCATATAGATATTATTATTTTAATTATTCATTTGAACTAATATAATTAATTCCATATGACCTTTTCTTCTACTCAACCATTAAAAAGTATAAATACCAAAAAATTGTATGACATCGTATACAGAATAAACAATCATAAGTAAACATTTAATAAATTAAAATGTATTAAATAAATAAAGATATATATAGGTATAGGCTTATATATTTACTTCGTCTTTATTTATGCTTCTAGTTCATATTGCTAATTTGTATAGTTGTCACATTTTCTGATCTTCATCGATTTCAATTTTACTGGTGTAATGAAACGGTGAATATGGCCCTAATGAAATTGAAATCAAACGTTCTCCTTGGCCAGGAAGAAAAACAGGAATAAGCATAGTTCACATAACTAACACCGGTATTTAAACCCTGGCCTCCTGAATGTATCTCAAACAGTACCGCCTGAGCCAACTCGCTTGTCTAACTTGGCAGAGCAACACATAATTTGTTTTGCAATTAAAATTGTGACATAATAGTCTAATCTATTTATTTTATCTGCGGCTTGTAGGCTACTACACGCTATTAAGAACAGACAAAGAATTTATCGACTTTCAGGATTTAATAGTCTGATGGAAGCTAAATATTTAGTAGAAAAATATAATTAAATATATTGTTTAGTTTTGGTACCATAGTACTTAAAGCAACTTATTTAATTAATCTTTATTTAAAAAAAAGTTATTATTTCTTATAAACACATTTTCTTAAATTTAAATATTATCAGTGTATGCGCTAGTTGTATATATTAGGCCACCCCCTCGCATGATCCACCCTGCTGTGCCCCGCCAGCATCTGGTTCACACTTCAACATCTTTGTTTTCTTTCTGTCGACACCTCCCGAACTGTTATTCCCACCAAGTGGGGTGAGGGAGAAGATATTTAGTGTCATCATTGCTTTGGACCTTGAGTCCGTTGGTTGATATTGTAGAATATCTGGACCATAAGAACCTGTCTTGTTGTTTCCCCTTTTCGAATCTGTGATCCTGCCAGAGATCCCTACAACAGACCTTCTCACGCACCTCCGTGCATTAGTCATATTTTTCTCTATAGTATAATGCGCTAAAGCCCTCTCCAAATGGGATTGAAGAAGATAGAAGACTTCCACTTAATCAACTCCTTGTGTATGAATGGTCACGAACTTGATACATTTGCATAACGTTTAGAAGATATTACAAGAGAGAGCAAGAGATAAAAAGAGAGGAAGAGAGAAGCTTTTTCTCTTTGCCTTTCCAAATCACTGATTCCTTTTAAAATGTTAAGGTACCAGCTAAAAGTTTCTTGTAGCATGTACAAACATTGCATTTGAACATTTATAAAAACGTTGTCATTAACATCATCATTGGAACAACCGTGTAACGATTGCAAGCTAAAGGGTACCTTACCCCGCCCTTTACATGATCATACAGTTACATTGTAGCTGATTTGTCAGTTGCTGCTTCATTTGGAAGATTTTTTGCAATGCTCTACCTACTGGATGTGCTTGTCTTAGGATTTGACGGTGTATGCACACTCTTTTCTTCACATGTCATATTCTAGCAAGAAATGAGACTTGACAGATTTGATGTTACTGGAGTGTACTGCGGTTAAATTTTCATAAACTTTTTCATTAGTCTGAGGTGAAGGTCATCTATTACGTAAACAGTTTAAAAGGCTTTGGATAACTTCAGTATCCCTCGTTAACTTTTATTTATTTTTTTTTTTAGTTAAGTAAAGTAATTTAATTGTCCCGCGCCGTAGCCGAGCGTTAAGGTAGGAAGCCTTGGCGCAGAGCTACGGGACTTGCGCTGGTTCGAGTCTCCATGGGGGAAGAAATTTTCTCATGGTATTTCCGCCAGTATGGGACCGGTGCCCACCCAGCATCGTGAGGCAATTGGGTAGCTACAATAAGTAGCGGCTCCAGGTTGAGGAACCAGCTATAACGGCTGGGGGGCTCGACATGCTAACCACATGTCACCCCTACACTGGCTGTTGATCATCTACCTCTGTGATTGACACATGTGGATGTGAAGGGCCAGCAGCCGGCTGGTAAAAGGGCAACCGCTGAAAAGTGGAAAGACCCTCAATCGGAAAGTAATTTAATTTATTATCAAATGCGGGTGGAGAGTTAACTATTGTTATATTGGGGAAGAGGGAATAATACGGTAATAAGAGTGGCATTATTTGGAAATACAAATACATATTTCCTAGACAGTATAAACTGGGAAGAATTTTGAATTTATTTTCTCAATTTGAAATGATAACTGAATATTAAGAAATAGTATTATACACGATAAGCTTTGAGATCCTAAATAACGTGGGACTCACTTCTTGTAAGTTTTCAATTACACACATTTTCCTTAACAAAATATTTATTATAGAAAATATAAACATATTCAAATGAATCTATAATTAAGTAGGCCTATAAAATAAATAATATTTTATCTTAAAATATTATACATTGGATATGTACATATCGTTCTTCAATTTGTCATTAAATCTGTATCATTGACTCTGTGTAAGTTTATTAGATCTTAGGAACGCTTAAATAATTATTGAGAAAGTATAGTGTCACTCATTCGGGGAGGCTTTACATGTCCTTGTGAGGTCTAAATAGTATTGTGATCCATAGTTTAAAATCTCTCTCCCGACAGGTCGTGCCAGGTTAGCATGTTGTTCATCATAAAATATACCTATAGTGTTTTTGATCTAAGGTGAAGGTCATCTATTACGTAACAGAGTTTAAAAAGCCTTTGGATAACTTCAGCATCCCTCGCTTAACTTTAAATGTTGTTTTTAGCTAATGGCATTAATATTCGTGTCTACACATATACGATCATACTTGTTCGAACCTCATACTACCGTCGCTTTGGATAATCGGTATCCAAATGAAATTGGTGACAACACTGAGCAACACAAAAAAAATCATACTTTTTTTTTGTCTCTGACTCAGAAAAATATGTGATTCCTAGTATTATTATTTTTTTCTCCTGAAATTCAAATATGAAATCGGGGTTTTTCTTCTCCATCACGTCAAGGTTTCCGAGGAGACAGGAATTATATATTTCAAACACTTTAATATATTCTACATTCGTAAATACACAATATTTCGAACATTCAGGACCTCACCTATAAAGTAAGAAATTAGAGTTTTCTTTTCTGCATATATTTTCGCCTGCCTGACGGGGAGCATCCCTCTTGGAATGGTCCAACAATAATCGGGCCGCAATTAAGGATTGCCAACGGTTTGCCTTGATATATAATTTCTCCATCATACTGAAATATCTTGAGTTAGCTCATTGGGTTTTAGTTTTACAATGAGACAAATGTGACGAAAAAAGTTTAGTAAAAAAATTAATTATTTACTATCAATTAATTGAAATAAAAAAACTGTGGGTGTATGGGGTGAGGTTGATGGAGAAATTCCGAATACATATTTGAAACACACGATAAAAAACTGCATTAAGTACAAATATTGGTACTCATGAGACAAAAATCATGTTGACCAGTGCAATCAAACGAGAAACTCAAAATGTTTTTATATACCTCATAGACATTGAATGTGGCCCCCACGAGTGACGCTGCAGACATCTAAATATCTAATAAATATAACAATCAACTCATATCGAAAAAAAGATTAAATTTAGTTTAGTTTCTGTATCGTTGTCCATTATTCTCCATTGTTAACATGCACAAAACTTTTTGAGTCTCGCTTTTGATTGCCAACAATTTCATTTAGATACGATTTTCCAAAGCGATGTAGTAGTAGTTTAAAGTATGATACTATATTTGCGGACACGGTGTATTGTAGTGTACATATTATCTTTTCTAGAGTATACCTAATGTATTTATTAGAATTATGGTCTAGGTATTTTGTCATGATTAGAATATGTTTCTACAAAACAATTTTATTGTAAAAATTATTATTTAAAATACATCGGCTCATTCATATTTTTCCATCTTTACCAATTGTACATTCCGGTACTTTTCCAATAGTTTTTTTAATGATACTGGGATACACTATTTTTTTTCACTGAATCATTAAGGCAAACGCATTGGTTTGATTTTTGCTATAAAAATAAGGTTAACATTAATGACCATTTAACAATTTCACAAATAAACAAACAAAAAAGATATTAACAATTAAATTCTGTGAGCACAATATATAATTTCAAAGCCAACTGGTCTAAATCCTGTGATTATACTTATGAGCAAAATTACAAAATATTCAATCGGCTATAAATAAGTTATAAAATACAATAATTGAAATGCAAAAGGAACGTGCTTTTGTTTTAAGTTTTTTTGTAGATTTATTAAATATTTGTTAGCATCGGTAATATTTATCATTTTTAATTAACAGTTAGTTGAAATGTTATCAGTTTGACCTTGAGTTACTTTTGCTACTTCAGTATTTAATAGATCCATCATCTTACACAAAAAAAACTATTATTAACTTTTATACAAATGCGAGCTACATCGTTTATCAGTCATCGATGTTCACAATGAAAATGCTTAGGTCCATTTGTAGATTTAGGCCTACTCGTCAAGAGCTGAATTATTCACATTATAGAAAGTATTTATTATGAAAAAACTATTATCTATTGTACCTACTGTAACTAATACAAACTGGATAGGTTTAAGAAATTTGAAATCCTCGTCTTGCAAAGATCTAGCTTGCACACCTTAGCTGCTACTTCGTCTTAATATTTTATGCAGGGGCTTAAAGCACTCAGCATGAGTTCTTAACTCCAGTTGGGGGTTCACCATCACATATCCCCCTTTATCCATTAAGTTATTACTTTTTCCAAGTTTGATGTAGGGGATGCGACACAGAGCTCAAGATAGACAAAAAAAAGGTTGCTACTGGATCGGAGCAGCATTGAACTCAAGACTCTCTGCATGGGAAGCCAATGCGGTGTCCTATAACGTCTAGTCTCCCCCTTTTACAACATCTCAGCGATCGTTATAAACAAATTTTTATTTGCGGATTTATGTTAAATACCTTTGGATTCCTGTTCCTTTCACTGGCAGCACGTTTAACGTGTTTTGAAGTGTTTGTGTAAATCGTCAAATGAAACATTTTTCAATACTACTACCTGTAAATTGATTTAAAAGTTTTTACCTTACGAATATTATTTTACTGATACGTATATTACTTTGTTACAGACTTTTAGGTATAAGGTCATATTCTAATTTACAGGATTTTTCCGGATTCTCCTCAATCTTCAAAGCAAATGCTGAGGTGGAATTGCATTACTCTTCTTCTTCTTCTTCTTCTCTTCTTCTTCTTCTTCTCTTCTTCTTCTTCTTCTTCTTCACGGTTTAGGCTTATTTACTAGTCTGTTCCGACTCCAAATTGCGTGTTCTTTCCATCTTTTCTTTGGTTTCTTCCCAAACTTCTTCTTCCTCGTGATGAATAGCTGTATGCTGCTTTTGGGGAATTTCATTACAAGGCCTCATTTCATCATATTCGCCGTTTCACATCATTCAAAAAATGTGTCCTATACATTGTTATATTACACTGGTCAACATGATTTTTGTCTCATGAGTACCAATAGTTGTACTTACCGCAGTTTTTGTCGTGTTTTCAAATATGTATTTGGAATTTCTTCATCACCCACAGTTTTTTTTATTTCAATTTAAATTAATGGATTTAAATAATTATTTTTTAACAAACGTTTTTTTCGTCCATTTGTCCATTGTAAAATAAAACCAAATGAGCTAACTCAGGAGATTTCAGCTATGGAAAAGAGATATCAAGGCAAATGGAATCCTAATATGCTGGCCGATTATTGTTGGACCATCAAGAGGGGTGCTGAACAGGCGGAAATATAGCAGAAAATCGTAATTTCTTACTTTCTAGGTGAGTCCGAATGTTCGAATATTGTGTAGTTACGAATGTAGAAAATATTAAAGTATTTGAAATGATAAATTCCTGTCTCTCGGAAACCTTGCGTGATGGAGAAAACCCGATATCATATTTGAATTCAGGAGAAAAAATACTATCAGAATCACATATTGTTCTTTCTGAGACAAAAATAAAGTTTATTTTTCGTTGCTCAGCTAATTTGTTTACCTTTTGTTTACATTCTATTGCTTGGTTACATGTAAACAAATGTTTACATAGTTTGCTATATACACATAGGCCTAAATAATAAAATTATATTTATGACATTTGTCTGAAGAAGATACAGTGTATTGGAACAGCTGTTACGAATGTTAAACAAAATAAATATTTATTAAAATCACATAAAACTTTGATAGTTTTATTTATTAAAATGTCATGGATTTTCATCAAGTAAACACCAAACCGATTGATTACTTCATATTATCAAATATAAATAAAAGAAAACAATATAGCCTAATAAAATACACGTTACATGAGCTAAATGTTAAAGACGTCTTTTAGTAAGGAAACAATTCATATACGTCTAAAATCTTTTGTTATATCTGGTAGGCTGTGTTGGATTTTTCAGTTTTTATCACGGTTTTATGTAACAATTCATTAATTTCATTTTAAACTTTCATTCTTTCTTTGTTTATGTTGATTTAATCTAATCCTTTATTGTATTTTTACATGACCCACGCAACCCGAGTCTTATAGGAACAAGACAGTCGGGAGAGTTTTTTTTTTTTTTTAAATTCTGGGTAACACACACATTTTTTAAACACACAAGCATCCAGAGGGCTTCCCTGGATCAGTGATCAGCTTATTATAACCCCAACTGGATTTCTTAGGCTTAAAGGACCTTCGGGACTTGGAAAATCTGGTAGCGTTTATCTAGCCGAGCGTTGTTAGTATGAGGATGTACAGTTATACATGTGTTGAAATAAACAAAAGAAGTCTTATTTTAAACTATTTTATTACTAAGGTATAAATAATTAGAATCCCTAAGTATTCTAGCCCTAAATAACTAATCTAAGCCTATATTAAAAACTACAGTACTTTCTGGGGTTTGAGAGACTGGGAGTTGTGGAAGTTATACATTTACCCTAATCTACATGTTTAAAAATGTTATATCCCTTTTTGAAAATATAGTATTAAAATAATCTACATTGTTTAGAATTCTACTATCCCTTGAAAAGCATGTATCAAAATAGTTAAGGTAATTGATTCTTTTTACAAAAAGTCCCTGACACATATTAAGAAAAATGGTAGCTTACTCACCCATCAACACCTCTGGTTGTCACACATCAACAGACACGAGACCCTAACTTCTCAAGTATTATATACTCAATTTGACCTCTAGTTACCCTAACTGTACTCACTAACATTCCAATAAACTAAATGTAGGGATGTTTACAGTTAGCTAAACAAAACTTTGCTCTGAACTATACCATCTCTAAACTCTATTTCAACAGACTTTGCTTGAATAATTAAAATAATCTATAAAACAATTAAAAATCTATATAAAAGACTATGTATTCATAACAAGCTCAATACCAGGAACACCTCTGAGACATCACAAATATTTAAGACACACATTTTCACTCATACCTTCGTACTAAACAAGGTGATTACGATATATATATATATATATATATAATTTTATGATCAGATGTTCTGGCATTAATTGGACCTTAACGTTACCTGGAATTGTCTTACAGATGAAGAAAAAACCGAAGAAACCGCTCCCGCTCCCAGGACATCTATCCCCGACCAAGGATCGAACCATTGTGTACTGCGTCTGAGGCAAAAGCGTTTTATGTAGACCATTAGCGGTGGACGGTCTAATTTTAATACAATTATGAAATAGCGTTTATAGTAAAATAGATAAACCTACTGGTAATACAATTCAAATCCAACATTTGTCTGACTACAGAATAAAATCAGAACAAAAACTATAGCTACGTTGGTTGGTCGGGAATTTGAATTGGAACCTACCGAGTATGTCTCTCAACAACCGAGCAAAGTCTCTTGGTGAAATGCTATTTTATCTCCGAATGTTCCAATAAAAATTTAACTTCCTTTTCATTCAAAATATCTTTAATGCGTATATTTTGTTTATACCATGCATCTATATTTGTAGATTCTTGTTGTATACCTAGATAATGTTTTTTTTTTAATTTAAAAAAAAAGTTCTACTAACTGACACAAGTGACATTGTCTGATAAACTGCAGCGTGTCCATAATATGTGTATCAGATTCATATTAAATGTTCGAAAATAGGATCACATTTCTCCATTATTCCACGAATTGTCATGGCCACATCTAAAAGAGAGAAGAAAATCGTACTATCTAATTCTCTTATTTAAGATCCTACATACCTCGATTCCCAATTATTTATCATCCCGTTTCCAGTATCTATCCTCAAACCATAACTTAAACACAAGATCACAACATAGTCTCTTGCTTAATATACCGCAACACAGGACATCACATCACTCCATGTCATATACTATCTTGACTTCTCGCAACTGGAATTCCCTACCACAAGAAATAAGGGGCTGCCGGACATTGGCATCTTTTAAAAGAAATCTAAATTTATATTTGCTCTAACCTCGACTTCATTATTACCCAGTGTAAGGTATATGTATTAATTGGTGTTTCTCGTATAATTTATTATATTTATATTATTATTATTATTTTATTATTATTATTATTTTAAGTCCACCGCTGTGGTCTCGAGGTAGCGTCCTGCCTTGTCACGCAGCGGGCCCGGGTTCGATCCCCGGTCGGGGCAGTTTTTCTGGATGATGTTTTTATCGGGGTTTTTCCTCACCTGTAAGACAAATGTCAGGAAAACTTTAAGGCCCAAACGGTCCCCGAAATCATATGGCCACCATCATCTTACTTATCATTATCATCATCATCATCATCATCATCATCACCATCATCTTTCACCGGTGTGGAAAGCAACGGGAAGCTACCACACCTACACAATTCCCTAGTAAAGCTGCAACATAGCATGAAAATGCTATAATTGCAGTGAAGGACCTGCCTTCGGGCAGAATTACTATGGATGGATGATTTTATTATTATTATTTTATTATTATCGTAAGTATTATTATTGTTATTATCCTATAAAATGTTGTTTGTACATAAAATTTATATTGCTACATTTAATGTATCTTTAACTGTTTATAATCAGTATAGTGTATATCTATATGTGTCAAATATTTATTTGTATTTGTGCTGGTTGAGTGGAAGAGAAGGCCTTATGGCCTTAACTCTGCCAGAATAAATAAAGCATGATTATTATTATTATTATTATTATTATTATTATTATTATTATTATTATTATTATTATTATTATTATTATTATTATTAAAGGATATAAAATTGGGAACGGTTAACCGTATGCAAAGGTAAGAGTAATGAGTTCTCATTATAGCCCTTAGAGGCCCTTGTGGTAGTAAATCAGTTAAGGATACCACTTTTCAAGACAACTGACACAAATTACACTGAGCATCAAAAAAAATATTTTTTTTTGTCTCAGAAAGAGAAATATGTGATTTTGATAGTACTTTTTCTCCTGAATGCAAATATGATATCGGTTTTTCTCCATCACGCAAAGTTTGAAGAAGATTCCATCCCTTTAGTCAGGAACCAAGCATTTAAGACTGGTTTTGGATAACTTTAAATCTCGTATGAGATCGTTAAGATCTTCTTGAGTCAATAAATGAGGCTTAGATGAGCAGCTTTGTTCAAAAGTTGTATCACCAAAATCTGTTTCTTCTTCTTCCTTACTTCCATTAGAATCTGAGCTCTCTTCATCTAATGTCACATGTTCTGGAGGCTTTGGTATGGGCAATTCTTCGCAGTGTGGAACTGGTCTCAATGCAGATTGCAAGTCAGGGTACACAACCGTATGTTTTCATTTTGACGTAATCCCTTTAATACTTGTTAAGCAGAAAATAATTATTTAAATCCATTAATTGAAATTGCAATAAAGAAAAAACTGTGGGTGATGGAGAAACTCCGAATACATATTTGAAAACACGATAAAAAACTGCAATAAGTACAACTATTGGTACTCATGAGACAAAAATCATGTTGACCAGTGTTATCAGCCCTGCATGGTGACTGATTTTTAACCTCAAAACATAAGCTTCCGTCTTTTCGGATAGAGCTGAGTCGACGCCAGAACACGGTGTCGTCAGTAAAATTTTGTTCAATATAAAAATCATGATCCATCTGGTATCGAAACCGCGACCTTCCTTAACCAACAAATCCACGGAACACCATATCCGTAATCAAATACTTTCTAAAATATAATTTCTTTACTACAAAACTTTTTTTTTCCCATTTTGGATAAGCCTGGATTAAAAAATAATTACGTTTTTGCTGTTCGTCTAAAGTTATTTTCTTTCTACTTGAAAGTTCTAATTCCCCTCTTGCTTCTACCCTCAGGTGAAGTTCCCATCACACGAACTGTGAATATATTATGTAATACAATAGCGATAACCTTTATGAATATTATAAATACACCTATCTTATTACAATTAAGGCATCAGGTTACACATAGGACTAAATTAAAGAAACTAAATTCATTTACATTAGACCTAATTGCGAACGAGATAACTATTTTTTTATGCTGTGTATGACAAGGTTACAAATTTACATATACAGAAAGGAACGTCTATTTTTGCATTCGTCTCATACAGTAATTTTTACTTGTTGGAATAGTTATTCTCATGTCTTTTACTTAATAATTGTGCGCCTTAAAGTTAAATCTTTGGAGTTTTTTTTTTATTGAACCTCCTATAATGCGAACCCTATTTCACCATCCGGCATGTTAGGGTTTTAGTTACAATACAATTAATTATTTACAATAATTTAGAGTATAGTTAATTTCTAGCGTTACATAATAACGTAATATGAACAAATAAATAAATAAATTAAGTAACCAAGAAACTAACTCAAAGTCTCTTAAAATATGATGGATAAAGTCACACAACTTTCTATAGCAACACTTCTTACAAAAATGTTTGACAAAGGCAGTTGAAATCTATTATGGCAGTAACCTAATTTTTTTAATAAATTCATGTATTTTGGAATTAAAATCGGGACACTCAAATAACAGATGTGAGATAGTCTGGCTGGAGTTCTTGCAAATACGGATATCTGTACCTATTTTAAACCGTTCAAAATAATGTCCAAATTCATCGTGTCCAGTCATAAATTGTGTTAATACACAAAATTTGGTTCTACGTATTTGCACTTTATTCGATCAAAAACAATTGGAAAAAATGATGTTCTTGTCAAAGCACCATTAATACTGTTTAACCACTCAGCATTCCAATTTTGTATGAGATCGTTTCTTAATACTTCTTTAATATATGATAGAGAACAGAAGGAATAAAAGTAATCCATATTTGAATTAGCAGCTGATTTGGCAAGAAAATCTTTCGAGTTTAAGTTCAGTATTTTGATAGCCGTACGAGACTTCACAGATAAGTAAGTTCCGTCAGTTATTTAAACGTTTTGGACCTCAGTGAAAACAAAATCGTGTATAACTCTAAAGTTATTACTTTGTAGGCTAAGTACTTTTTACTCCATTTATCTAACGTTTTATTTAAAATATTAAATAAATTAAACCAATGTATGTTATAGATATAAGATACGTTGCCAAGTTAGGGGCTAAAAAAATACGCACAACGCAAGCTGCAAGTCGATAATAGTGAAAATTCTATTGGAAAGTACATGAAAGTAGTACCTCATTAAATACTTTTGCAATCTTGAGTTGACTTAAAATTGTTACCTTACAGAAGTTAACCTCAAAGGTCCAATGTGGTAAATCATAACTAGTAAGCTAAATAAACCGAGACTTAAATTAACAGCTTCGGCTGCACTTTAACCTCTCGCATTACTCGGAACATTAGTTTGTGTTGAAATGAACCTTCCTTTGTTCAATCATTTTATAAGCTTCATTGCATCAATTTATTTTACAAGTGGTGCGCAGAAATATGTGCTCACGAAATTAGATTCAATTATTTTTTAGCTCACAAGGAATTAGTATAATCGTATTCTCTCATTTTATTGTGGCAAAGTCGAATATCAACTACTGAGTTCCGTATTGACAAACCATCGTACGACATAATGCAAGAGTTTATAAAGTTTTAGTATAAAATGAATATATATTTACTTTAGAAATCGCAATCTTCGCCTTATAATATCCCACATGAGAAAAATTGGTTTTAAAGTTACTTTTATACAGAGTTTATTAAATTAAAAACTCGCTAATTTATAGTTTAATCGAAAAAGTATATTAATCATAGTGAGTAGATACTGGATGGAGTAAAATAATATGTTCTAATAAACTATATTTCGGATATCAATATTAAATTTCCATTAAATTTCAGATTGACAATAGGCCATGGGCTATCCTCTGAACATTTTTATGAAATGGAAATAGTTCTAGTGACAAGTGCATATCCTCATGTAGTGCTTTTGTTCGTTTCTCTTGTTCTTCGGTTTTGGAAAGGATTTCCGGAGGGAGGGTAATGTTTGCGAAATGTGCTTGGATGTCCGGAATTATTTTAATTTAATTTATAATGATTTTACTATGATTTTTAAATTGTAGCAGTTTTAATATTGTAACTCAACTACTCATTTCATTTTATATATATAGTCCACCGCTGTGGTCTCGAGGTAGCGTGCTGCCTGGTCACGCAGAGGGCCAGGGTTCGATCCCCGGTCGGGGCAGTTTTTATGGGTGAGGTTTTTATCGGGGTTTTTCCTCACAAATGTCAGGAAAACTTTAAGGCCTAAACGGTCCCCGAAATCATATGGCCATCATCCTTATTATTATCATCATCATCTTCATCTTTCACCGGTGTGGAAAGCAACGGGAAGCTACCACACCTAAAATTCCCTAGTAAAGCTGCAAGCATAGCATGAAAATGCTATGATTGCAGTGAAGGACCTGCCTTCGGGCAGAATTACGATGGATATATATATATATATATATATATATATATATATATATATATATACATATTGTGGAAAGGAACGGGAAGCTACCACACCTACAATTCCCTAGTAAAGCTGCAAGCATAGCATGAAAATACTATGATTGTAGTGAAGGACCTGCCTTCGGGCAGAATTACTATATGTATATATATATAGCCTATACATACATACACATATTCATGAGAAAAACACCATTATTCAAAATTTCAAATACTCTAATGCACTTGTTGATTTACCTACCTTCTAATATCAGAAGATGATGATTAGGGCTGGGATTTGTATGTAATAAAATGTAAGATTGCAATACAGATAGTATATATCATTTAATCAACTTTTATAAGATTTCATAATTTTATATTTTAATTTTTGTCCACCGCTGTGGTCTCGAGGAAGCGTGCTGCCTTGTCACGCAGCAGGTCCGGGTTCGATCCCCGGTCGGGACAGTTTTTCTGGGTGAGGTTTCTATCGGGGTTTTTCCTCACCTGTAAGACATGTCAGTAAACTTTAAAGCCCATACGGTCCCCGAAATCATATGGCCATCGCAGTCATCATCATTCATATTCATCTTAGATTAAGCTTAGGATTAGGGACTCTCCTGGCGCACCACTATCATCATCATCACCCATCATATCATCTGGGCAACGTAACCCCGCCTTCCAGGCGCCCCAACCTCAGAAGTGGCTTACAAGTACGCCATGCCAGGAGAGAACACCAGGAATGTCGAAAGACAACCTGGGGCATTTGAAAAAAAAAATTGTATATAATTTAACAGTTTGTATGGGAAACAAGATAAAAGACAGTCAAAAGTCTAACTTTTCATTATACTTGTCAACTGTTTATATGTGAAACCAAAACAAAAGACAGTCATAAGTCTAACTTCTCGTTATACTACGTTGCAATCTTACCTTTTACTATATAATGATGACTTTTGGATCCCTTCTAGAAGGAACACTATTTGATACTAGAAGAATAATATTGAAAGAACTATGAATCAATCCTTCGACTGAATTCCTTCATGAACATGTCTATAGATTGAAATAGAAAAACTGTTGAAAGGGTTGTCTGTTATTAGAAGGTTCAAACTAATTTAAAATATGGGGAAAGATAATTTGGAAAGACATAAAACTGTCTATAGTGTCTAGATCGTAACGAATCATTTGGTTAAATGCATGAAGTGGTTATTGATGGTCATGATGACGAGTCTTCGATAATTTGAGACCTCTCTCGAATAAGGATCTAACGAATAATTTTGTGTGACTTTCGTTTTAGATGGCACACTCTCTGATAATCAAGTTCAATCGAGTGGTAAAAGATGCCACGCAGTTCGAAGTATTCCAATTACTTACTAAGTAAATGTTAAGATAATGGCAGTAAACAATTTAAAATTTTCAGTAGGACCGTTTAAGACTTAAAGCGAAAGTAACTAACTAACTAACTAACTCACTGGCACTATCGAACCCGTAGACTCATGGCCGCGCGGACATAAGCTCTCCATATATCCCTATCTTGAGCCAATGTTTTCTAATCATCCCCTGTATAATCTACTTCCCTCAAATCATAGTTAATATTATTCTCCCACCTCATTCTTGGTCTACCAACTGGGCGTTTTCCCTCTGGCTTTCCTATAAGAATCTTTCATGCACGTCTTTCATTCCCCGTTCGTGCCACATGTCCTGCCCATCGCAATCTACGAGACTTAACTGTTCTTATTATATCTGGCTTCCTATAAAGACCATGTAATTCACTGTTATGGAGTGTTCTCCATTCACCTGTCCATCTCTCTCTCTATCTTCGGGTTTTTACAGCTGCTGCCGTCTTCCCGTGCCAAACCTCCAAAGCCTACGGTCTTGGGCATCTTCGATCTCTCTTTGGTCAAAAATTTTCCTAAGAACTTCATTCATTCTCAGATACGCGTAATCTCCTTTCCTGCATTAAAGTAAGAGTCCATGTTTCGCATCCATATAATATAACTGGTAGAATAATAGTTTTATATATTTTCAGTTTAACGTTTTTTGAAAGGAGTTGGGAAGTCAAGAGTCCCTGTAATGCATAATAGCACGCATTTCCAGAATTGAGCCTATGTTTAATTCCCTTGTGCATCTCATTACTTTTGTGATTATTGTTCCTAAGGTATTTGAATTCAGCCACTTCCTCAAAAATTTCCCTCATTTGTCATTAGCTTTCCATTTCCATTATATAATATATTTTTATGTGTGATCATATATTTAGTTTTATTGATATTTACTTCCAGTCCCAATTTCTTAAAGCGAAAGTATCACATTATTATTATTATTATTATTAGGCCTATTATTATTATTATTATTATTATTATTATTATTATTATTATTATCATAAATATTACTAAACTATTGGTGACAGAGATGAACTTTTGGAGGAGGGCTTGTAGAAACTCTAGAAGAGCAAAAATTAGAAATACGAAAATCAAAGAAATAATGGATGTTTTAAATATGTATTGAAGGAAGAAGATTGAAAAGCTTTGGCCACGTAAAGAGAATGCCAGATAACAGGATATCTAGGATGATATTAAATTTTGAACGCAGGGCAACAGGATAAAGGAGAGACCAGAAGAACAGTGGATTCAAGGAGTACATAGGAGTATGGTATCGAGAGGATTAAGAAAGTGATGGAGAGAATAGGGATGTAAGGAGGAGTATAACTTTTAAAGTGTTGTAGAAAAACAACTGTATTGTAGAGAAATTCCCAATAAATATTATTATTATTATTATAATTATTATTATTATTATTATTATTATTATTATTATTATTATTATTATTATTATTATATCGGCCGCGGTGGACTAGTGGTTATGCTCCTTGCCTCTGGTCCCGAGGTTCGCGGGTTCAAACCCGGCCGGGGTCGATGGATTTTTAGGACGGAAAAATCCAAGGAGCAAGTCCTCCGGGAGGGACTTTAAGCCGTGGGTCCCGAGTCTGAAGATTTTCAGACTCGTAAAAAAATCCTTAAGCCTGAATGAAAAGGCCTCTAAGCAAAATTTACCGAATGTTCCCGTCCTAGTACTACCTTGGTTTCCTAGATGTCAGTATGAGGCGGAACGCTGACCATGGACCACCCAAAATGACATATATACGAAAACAAGTGTAACTAAATTAGTATGGTTCAATTTCTTGCCTGTAGGGGGAAAGCGCCTAAATCTCTGTAAAGGGAAAACATAGGCTTACAATACAACTATTATTATTATTATTATTATTATTATTATTATTATTATTATTATTATTATTGTGTTGTACACATTTTTAAAGGAACAAAATCGTTTAAATTGTTAGCAACAACAACAACAAAATGGAAAATAAAATGATGGAGGTTTGGACGTAAATTTGTATCTCAGTACAATATTTAATTAAAATGATATTGCCACCTACAATATTTTGGAAACTAAATAAAATAATGAACTCTAATAACTTACATTATGCCTGATTTTATGTGTCAATACTATATAACTGTAAGAAGACAATAAAAAAATTCACTGAAATATATTTTTACCAGGAAGCTATTTATTTGTGAAGAAATGTTAATTATTGCTATTACATTTATCATCATCATCATCATCCGGTATCATGGCAGCTGCCGTCGTCTTCCGGAAACCAAACGCCATTCCTCTCTATCCATCCATTGATCTGCCTCCATTCCTCTGATATTCATAGCTGCTTGTACCCCTACTATCCAAGTTTTCTTCGGTCTTCCTCTCTTCCTCCTTTCAATTGGGATCCATTCCATAACAATTTTTGGCAATCTTTGCTCTGGCATTCGTTTCACATGACCATACCACTGCAATATTTTCTTTTCTATGATGTCCGGCTCCTCTTGTATACCTATAATTTCCCTTATTTCTTTATTTCGTATTCTATCCATTCTAGATTTTCCAGCTGATCTTCTTAAAACATCCATTTCTGTACTTAAAATTCTTTTTATTTCCCTGGGAGGAATTTGCCAGACTTCAGCACCATATGTTAAAATGCTCTGAATTATGGTTTGATATATTTGTAATTTTCTATTTGTTGTAATATTTTTATATTAATTTTATTTTTATATTAATTTTATTTTATATTATTTTTTATTAATTTAGTAGCAGATGGTATAGCATTTCTTCTTAATTCTTGAGCAAACAATTTGGCTTTGTACTAATAAATTATTAGAGGATGTATCTTTGTAAAGGCGAGACGTGAAAAACACCTGCAATACATTATATAAAGGTTACCTATAGATTATTATTTAAAGTTTCATCTTCAAAGAAGGCCAAGCAGCTCACGTTTTAATAGCGGTGTAATTGTATAGTTGCAGCGGGAGATTTTTCCAGAATGTGCGGGTCAATAGGGTCTTCTTAGATATTAGCAATCCAGGGCGTAGCTTCCGATCAGGGAGTTACATTGGCTACCTGTAACATTTGCAACTTTTCCTCTCGCCGAAAACGGTATTCATTCGACCCACCAAACTTAAATGGCCTTTAGAGAGAGATTAATTACTTAGATCGTTAATGGAAATGTCCAAAATTGAATTAATCTAACGACCTCCTTACTTACATAAGACTACGTATTAGGATGCTCACTTTCTTCCTTGCCATAATCTTATCATAATTAATGCCACGAGTGATTTCCAATTTATCTAGAGAGTTTTGAAATCAAGAGTGGCATTTGTTAGGACTATCTAACGAATAAAATTAAGCTGTTTACTCACAAATCATTATTTAACTATAGTTATTTAAAATATATATATATATATATATATATATATATATTTAATGTAAACGGCGATGTTTGAAAACAAATGAGAAACGATTGGTACGCTTAATTTACTTAATTTGTTCATCACGGCAACCAGATCATATTATTTATTGCCAAAGGATCGCAATATTGTAAGAATGCACCCTTACTTAATTACTTACTTACTCACTGGCACTATCGAACCCGTAGGTTCATGGCCGCGCGGACATAAGCTCTCCATACATCCCTATCCTGAGCTAATGTTTTCCAATCATTCCCTGTATAATCTACTTCCCTCAAATCATAGTTAATGTTATTCTCCCACCTCATTCTTTGTCTACCAACTGGGCGTTTTCCCTCTGACTTTCCTACAAGAAGCTTCCATGCAAGTCTTTCATTGTGCAACATGTCCTGCCCATCGCAGTCTACGAGACTTAACTGTTCTTATTATATCTGGCTTACTATAAAGACCATGTAGTTCATTGTAATGTAGTCTTCTCCATTCACCTGTCTGTTCAACCCTAGTGGAGAAATTTATAACCAACATTATAGGTATTAACAAGCGAATGATGACAAATCAAGAGCTTCAGAACATTTGCATACTACTACTACTACTACTACTACTACTACTACTACTACTACTACTACTACTACTACTACTACTACTATAAAAGTATTGATTAATTTCTGATGTCCTATAATGTAAATATGTCAATTATATATTTCTGTAACGTCATATCCTGGAAAATAATTCGTTTAAGAAAGTGCAATCAGTGTTTTTTGTGGTATAATCAATTGCTACAAATGTTTTTATATTATCTCCCGCATACACTATGAGCTAAAATTCATGCACTATATATACAATCAGGAAGCCGTATTTCTTAAGGAGTCAGTCACTGCAAAAAAAAAATGTTATGACCTATTCAGAATGTTAAAAAGGAGGTGCTCACTGTAATATGATAAACTTTACTTGATAAATTCGAGGCGAAACACGACTGTGATTGGTTGTAAATAAAAAATCATTGAAATGTGATTGGACATTGACTCCCATTTGGGGCATGAGTTAAATAATCATCATGAAGAAACTTAAGTTTAGACGAACGTTTTTCGTTCCTCTTCATCCAGAATAGAAATATATTCTTTCAAGAAGTTCTTGGTCTGATTATGATCCATTTTCAATATTAAATGCGTTTCGGAAACTTTAAAATTAATTTGAATTGGGATTATATTTACAAATTGTTAGATTTCTCCTCATAATACGTTATTATTCAAATTATAAAATGTTTCAAGTTTATAGGCCCATTTATTTTTAGTGTTTTTATTTTATAATAGTTAATACCGGCGTGCGTTCTTACGCCTAAGTAAATGAAAATTAATGTGTTTTTATGTTTAGTTGAATAAGTAGGTCTATAAGAAAAATAATAATAAATTTATATTATTAGATACCCCGTGGTGTTTACCCGGCGTTGTCCGGGAATCTACTTCCTCCCGATCTTCTTGGCATAAATGAGCTTAAAGACAAAAATGTATGTACTTCTTATGATTAGTGGAATAAGTAAAATGAAAAATAACTATAAATGTATATCGTAATTATTTTAAGATTCCCCGTGCTGATTACCTGGTGTTGCCCCAGAATCTACTTATCTCGATCTTCTTGGAATAAATTAACTAAAAGACAAAATTCGTTATTGTGAGTTATCCGTAAAAGTACACCCGCCATGTGCTGCTATGCTTACACACGAATCTACGTACTTGTCTCGATCTTCTTGGCATCAATGAAATACAAAAATTGTTATTGTGAGTTATCCGTAAGAGATAAACATATGCTGTCGCGGACTTTTTTGTAGAGATTTTTGAGATATTCAATTCTGTGTACAGTAATTTTGTTTATTTGTTATGGTTTAGGTAGCGTAAGCCATTTAATCGTCCGAAAAGCTACTTTTTCACGTTTTCCACTACAAAGGGTGATTTTTAAGGGTGTATGAGTTGAGTATCACAACTCTCTTATAGCCTATGTTGATCCCAGGAATCTAGTGAACATTTTGCAAAAAGCCCCATCACAATCGGATCAACGGTATGGCCGTGCATAAAGTACAAACAAACTAACTAACAAACATTCATTTTTATATATTAAATTTTGTCAAAACATTTGCTCTACTTGAGAATCTGAATACGGTTAGTGGTGCTTATTGTCTTTTTTCACGCGTCCAATTTTAATCCTGAAAAAAATGCTATGTTGGTAATATTGTATAATTTTAGTTTTACATAATTTTTCCGTTTATTTATTAATTTGATTAGGCCTAGTCCCTATATTTTGTAATATTAAATTATTCTTCTTTTGTAACCGAAAATCATATTCCTATAGGCTATATTGAAACTCTAATAACTAATTTGTCTTTTAATTATATTTTAATATCTTGAATATTGTTTTCGTAATTGTCATTGATATATTATTGTTACTTGAAATTCTTATGCCATATCTGCATGTAAAAGCAAAGTGATCAGACAACAAGCCTTAGGGCAGAAGGAGGTTAAATCTCTAATTTTTCTAGATAATCAGCACTTGTCAGCCGGGTTGTCAGCACTGCGTGACAACCGCCTTTACTCCTAGAACAAGCGTCTGGTACTCATTTCTATTAGAGGCTGGGTTGACTGTAGTCAATAATGTCTCCGAAGATTTGGGTCAGTTTAAAAATCCTGATCCCAATGGGATTCGACCCTGCGACCTTCTGCTTGTAGCGTATTGCTTTAACCAACTACGCTACGGAGTGCCCCTACATATTTAAGTAATGAAGATTAAATATGATTTACCCCGCGTCTTAAAAAAATCAGTAATAATAAAAATTAAGTTATCGCTTTAAAAAGAAGTCTGCAATAAAGCACCTAAACCAATTAATAACATATAGGTATTTACCTTTAAAGCCAATATGAGGTTCTACGAAAATGAAGTCAGAAGAATGAAAGGCAACATATAGTGCACTGCAACCTTTCTGGTATCTGATATTTAGAAATAAAATGTTAATAGAAACTTGGAAGTTCGTGTATTGATAATATTTTCTGTATTAGACAATTACAAGCGAGAATCCTGGCAAAAAATAAAGAACCACATATGACCTTTATTGATTTAGAGATGGCATATGATAGTGTACCTCGACAATTGTTATGGTCGGCAATGAGAAATTAGAATATACGTGATTGTATTGTATTATATTGTATTGTAAGCCTATGTTTTCCCTTTACAGAGATTTAGGCGCTCTTCCCCTACAGGGAATAATTTTAACCATACTAATTTAGTTACACTTTTTTCGTATAGATGTCATTTTGAGTGGTCTGTGATCAGCGTTCCACCTCATACTGACATCTAGGAAACCAAGGTAATACTAGGACGGGAAAATTCGGTAAATTTTGCTTAGAGGCCTTTTCATTCAGGCTTAAGGATTTTTTTACGAGCCTGAAAATCTTCAGACTCGGGACCCACGGTTTAAAGTCCCTCCCGGAGGATTTGCTCCTTGGATTTTTACGTCCAAAAAAATCCATCGACCACGGCCGGGTTTGAACCCGCGCCCTCGGGACCAGAGGCAAGGAGCATAACCACTAGTCCACCGCGGCCGACAATATACGTGATATATTGAATAATATTTGCAGGATCTATAGTAATACAAAAGCTAATGTAAAATACAGAATAAATTAACAGAGGAATTCACTGTGAATAAAAGCCTTAAGCAGGATAGCAGTTCATCACCAATTTTTTAATAATATATTTAGATCAGGTTCTTAATGTATGGTATAAAAAATGTTCTGAGATGGGTAGGTATTATTCCTATAGGAGGAAAAATACTACATTCGTTATTGTTTGCTGATGATCAAATAATTTTTGCAGGGGTAGAAGATGATATGAGGTATATGATAAATAAATTAATGGAAGAATATACAAAATGGCCTAGTGTGCGACCACTTTTCCCATAAATATGTGTAACTATAAATAGGCGTAAACATTATTTAAGTCAGTAAAAAAGATTAGGCAATTTAGGCCTTTTGTTGTAACATTAAATTGTAATAAATCAATTCTTCATGACGCATTGTTACAGCTGTCGCCCACTCTCGTCCCATGATGCAATCTTTATCTATTCTGGCATTCTAAAATATGTGTCCTATTGTCATTGCCTCGTCAACGTTGTCTTGGGTGACCTCGATATCTTCTTTGAAATGGTATCCACCTTAATACCTTATTAGGGAGTCTCTCTTTCTTTATTCTATTGGAATAAATCAATAATAAATAATAGTTTTAAAAAACTAAAAGAACACGCTTTATTAGAAAACTAAAAAATGAAAAATAATTTTAATTTCCAATACGCTTGGGATAAAATAAAGTGGTCAACAAAAAAATCATCTCCAACACAGATAGAATAAAATTAGAGTTACCAACAAAAAGAAAATAATTTTACCATCAAAAGCGTGGGGTGCTCTATATCAATTAATATATTTGATAATAAAAGTAAGCTCTCTAAGAAGAAAATGTAAAAATCATAAAAAGCACCCCACGCTTTTGATGGTAAAATTAATTTCTTTTTGTTGATAACTCTAATTTTATTCTATATGTGTTGGAGATGATTTTTTTGTTGACCACTTTATTTTATCCCAAGCGTATTGGAAATTAAAATTATTTTTCATTTTTTAGTTTTCTAATAAAGCGCGTTCTTTTAGTTTTTTATAACTATTATTTATTTTTTATTTTTTAGTTTTAATATTTTACAGAATAAGATAAAATTTAAATATGTTTAAATTCGTTACTATTGTAGTATGAGCTAAAAGTAATGTTCTTCTATAAAAAAACCCTCCCAGCCGGATTTGAACCAGCGACGTATGGATTACTGAAATTATATACCATTGAGTTCACTGCTCTACCAACTGAGCTCTTACAACGATTGACTAAGAAGTCGACAAGTCAGCAACCTATTATACCAGTTTTCATTTTTTTGATTTTCGGATGATTCTGGCCAGGATTTTAGAAACAAAATATGAAATTATTGTATTGTCACGGGTCCTCTACAAGTATACAAAGTTTCAAGTCGATCCAATGTTTCTAAGTGGGTGAAAATCGCGTTGAAATATTCCGTTACATTGATACAAAAACACTTTTTTTTATTTTCTGATGATTATGGCCAGGATTTTAGAAAATAAATATGAAGTTATTGTATTGTCACGGATCGTCTACAAGTATACAAAGTTTCAAGTCGATCCGATGATTTTAAGTGGGTGGAAATCGCGTTGAAAGATTTCGTTACATAGATAGATAGATAGATAGATAGATAGATAGATAGATAGATAGATAGATAGATAGATAGATAGATAGATAGATAGATAGATAGATAGATAGATAGATAGATAGATAGATAGATAGATAGATAGATAGATAGATAGATAGATAGATAGATAGATAGATAGATACAGGTCAAGCTAATATAAAGCGTGTAAAAAGTAAAAACAGTAACTCATGCTTATACCTATGATCATGAAATATATAATTTAGCAAGTCGTCTTATGGCTCTAGTATAGCAGACATATTTCAAAACATTGCATTAGATAAATTTATCATAAGTAATGCCACGAGTGATTTCCAAATTATCGATAAATTCACGACTCACAAAGTGTGGAGTGAATTTATCTAGAGAATTTGGAAATCAAGAGTGACATTTGTTAGGACTATTTAACGAATAAAATTAAGCTATTTACTCACAAATCATTATTTAACTATAGTTATTTTAAAATATTTATATATTTAATGTAAACGGCGATGTTTGAAAACAAATGAGAAACTATTGGTACGCTTCATTTGCTTCTTTTCTTCATCACTGCAACCAGATCATATTATTTATTGCCAAAGGATCGCAATATTGTAGGAATGCACCCTAGTGGAGAACTTTATAACCGAGAATATAGGTATTAATTAATTTCTGATGTCCTATGATGTAAATATGTCAATTATATTTTCCTGCAACGTCATTTACTGGAGAATAATTCATTCAACAAAGTGCAAACATTGTTTTTTTTTGTGGTATAATCAATTGCTACAAATGTTTTTATATTATCTCCCACATGTGTTATCTGCTGACATTCATGCACTATCTATATACAATCTGGTAGCCGTATTTCTTAGAGACTGTCACTGCAAAATAATGCTGTGACATATTCAGAATGTTAAAAAGGAGGAGCTTTCTTTAATATGACTATTTAACTCATGCCACAAATGCTAGTCAATGATCAATCACGTTTCAGTGAATGTTGTTTTACAACCAATGACAGTCGTGTTTCACCTCGCTCTTTATCGATTTCTCTTTATCAGCTCCTGCTTTTGTGATAAAGAAAGCTCCTCCTTTTTAATGTTCTGAATTGGTCAAAGCATTATTTTTCTCCAAAAAATACATTTGAATATAGCAAATAATGAAAAGATTCCTTGATTTTACCGAGTTGTTTACTAAAAAATAAGTGAATAACCCGTAATGTTGATTATGATATGTAGTTTGATGTGTTTCATTATTTCTCCACTTGGGTGCACTCTTACAATATTGCGATTCTTATTTGGCAATAAATAATATGATCAAGCAGCAGTGAATGAACATAACCTCAATTATCGATAAATTCACGACTCACGAAGTGGGGAGTGAATTTATCTAGAGAATTTGGAAATCAAGAGTGGCATTTGCTAGGACTATTTAATGAATAAAATTAAGCTGTTTACTCACAAATCATTATTTAACTATAGTTATTTTAAAATATCTATATATTTAATGTAAACGGCGATGTTTGAAAACAGATGAGAAGTGATTGGTATGCTTCAGTTGCTTCATTTGTTCATAACTGCAACCAGATCATATTATTTATTGCCAAAGGATAGCAATATTGTAAGAATGCGCCCTAATGGGGAAATTTATAACCAACATTATAGGTATTAATGGATTTCTTATGTCCTATTATGTAAATATGTCAATTATATATTTCTGCAAAGTTATTTCCTGAGAATTAATTCGTTTAAGAAAGTGCAAACAGTGTTTTTTTTGTGGTATAATCAATTGCTACAACTGTTTTATATTATCTCCCGCAAGCACTGTGTGTTAACATTAGTGCACTATATATGCTACCTATTCAGAATGTTAAAAAGGAGGAGCTTGATTTTAAAGTGATAAAATTAAACTGATAAAATCGAAGTGAAAACGACTGTGATTGGTTGTAAATAAAAATATATTTGAAATGTGATTGGTCATTGACTCCCATATGGGGCAAGAGTTAAATAGTCATAATTAATGTGACGAGTGATTTCAAGTCACCGATAAATTCACGAGTCACAAAGTGACTCATGGATTTAACTAGAGGATTTGGAAATCAAGAATGTCTGGCATTTGTTAGGACTATTCAACGAATAAAATTAAATTGTTTACTCAAAAATCATTATTTAAATATAGTTTCCGGTATTTTAAAATATTTATATATTTAATGTAAACGACGATGTTTGAAAACAAATCAGAAATGTGAGGTTATGTATGTTCACTGCATTTCCGGTATTTTAAAATGTTTATATATTTAATGTAAACGACGATGTTTGAAAACAAATCAGAAATGTGAGGTTATGTATGTTCACTGCAACTTGATCATATTCATTGCCAAATAGGATCGCAATATTTAAGAATGCACCCTAGTGGTGAAATAATGGAACACATCAAACTGTATATTAAAAGCTAAATCACTGGCACTATCGAACCCGTAGGTTCATGGCCACGCGGACATAAGCTCTCCATACACACCTATCCTGAGTCAATTTTTTCCACTCATCCCCTGTACAATCTACTTCCCTCAAATCATAGTTAATGATATTCTCCCACCTCATTTTTGGTCTACCAGCTGGGCGTTTTCCCTCTGGTTTTCCTATAAATAGGTTACATGGACGTATTTCATTCCCCATTCGTGCCACTTGTCCTGACCATCGCAGTCTACGAGATTTAACTGTTCTTATTATATCTGGCTTCCTATAAAGACCATGTAATTCTCTGTTATGCAGTCTTCTCCATTCTCTGTTTATCTCTATTTGGTCCAAAATTGTCCTAAGAACTTTATTGTCAAATACTCGTAATCTCCTTTCCTCCCTTAAAGTAAGAGTACATGTTTCGCATCTATATATCAACGTCATAGGTTATTTATTTATTTATTTTTTTTAGTAAACAACTCAATAAAATGACGGAATCTGTTCATTATTTACTAAATTAATATATTTGTTGGAGAAAAATAATGCTCTGACCTGTTCAGAATATTAAAAAAGAGGAGTTTTCTTTATCACAAAAGCAGGAGCTGATAAAGAGAAGTCGATAAGGAGCGAGGTGAAACACGACTGTGATTGGTTGTAAAACAAAATTCATTAAAATGTGATTGGTCATTGACTACCATTTGGGGCATAAGATAAATAGTCATGTTAATGGTTTTGATTTTTTTTATTAAATATCCGTCTGGATATCTAAATAGCCTACAGAGCCAAAGAAGTCATAGCGATATAAACAAAACGACAATTTCTATATAATATTATATTAACTAACTAACTCACCGGCACTATCGAATTTGGGGGTTTATGGCGGCGCGGACATAAGCTCTCCATTTATCCCTATTCTGAGCTAATGTTTTACAATCATCCCTTTTATAGTATACTTGCCTCAAATCATAGTTAATATTATATTCTTGGGCTGCCCACTGAGCTCTTATGAACTACCCAGATTTATTAAATAAGGACGTCTATAACTAGTACATATCGTTTGAAATATTCATACTGCTTTATAGCTTAATTATTATTACAAATCGACAAATCCATTCTTTGTAACAATATTTTTTTTATTATACTCTCAACATGGTTATGTAGCTACCCACATACACACACACACATATAGGCCTTCCCATTTTTCCTGTATATCTATTTTTTTAGGGCAATAGCCTATATTATATACCTTATATATAAAATACAACGTTTGTTTGTTTCTTTGTTTGTTTGTTTGTTTGTTCGTATTCTACGCATGACCATAGCGTTGATCCGATTTTGATGGGGTTTTTTTTGCAAAATGTTCAGAAGATTCCCGGGATGAACATAGGCTATAAGAGAGTTGTGATATTCAACCCTTCACCCCCCTAAAATCAACACCCTTTATAGTGGAAAACGTGAAATAAAGTCCCTATTTTAACGCTCAAATGGCTTACGCTGCCTAAACCATTACAAATACACCAAATTATTGTACACCACTGTGGTCTCGAAGTAGCGTGCTGCTTTGTCAGGCAGAGGACCCGCTTTCGATCCCCGGTCGGGGCAGTTTTTCTGGGTGATGTTTTTATCGGGGTTTTTCCTCACCTGTAAGACAAATGTCAGGAAAACTTTAAGGCCCAAACGGTCCCCGAAATCATATGGCCATCGTCATCATCATCCTCCTTATCATTATCATCATATCCTTCACCGGTGTGGAAAGCAAAGGGAAGCTACCACACCTACAATTCCCTAATAAAGCTGCAAGCATAGCATGAACATGCTATGATTGCAGTGAAGAACCTGCCTTCGGGCAAATAATGTGGATGGAATGTACACAGAATTGAATATCACAAAAAAACTCTACAAAAAAGTCCGCGACAGCACACGTTTATCTTTTACGGATAACTCACATTAACCATTTTTGTCTTTCATTGCTTCCAAGAATATTGGGATAAGCAGATTCCCGAACAGTGCATTGCTTGTGGTAAAACATATTAGCATTTATTTATGAGTAGCAGCATACGCCAGGTATTAGCTAGTATATATATATATATTAGTTTCAATAAGTAATAAGAATATAGCATCCTTATTAGTAATATTACAATGCACATATGTAACAATTTATATATATTGCCCTAATAAAAAATAGGTCTACAGGAAAATTGGGAAAGCCTATATACGGAAATAAGGCAGGTTTAGTTAATGTGACTGGTAAATATACCATTAATTTCTGTTTTTGTTAGCTAAAAATAGTTTTATATGGTTTCGTTTAAATAGCCATTGTAATTTTAAATATAAACAAAATCAAGATAAATGAAAATAAAGACAAAAATAATTTTATATTGTAATACTAGTTACTAATACTCGGCGTCGGCTGTTATGCCTAAATTAATTAAATATATATGTATATATATATATATATATATATATAGTTGAATAAGTAAAAAGAAAATTAAAGGTTGCGACGAACAAAATATGACGGTTGCAAGAATCAATTTTTAAATTTGGATTTTAGATAAACCCCCACATCTAATGACCGAATGTCGCTGAGTTTTGGACAATACCTACCTCGATATATTTTAATAGCATAAACTGAGTTACGATGTAAATCATCGAAAATTGCGACCGCAAGAGCAATTTTTAATTTTCGTTTCAGTGAACTCTAACGCCTTATATATTTAGAGCATAACAGATAGCGACTAAACAATCTCTGAAAACATGTTTGTACAAATTTTCATGAAGATCTGTTGAGTGATTTAGAAGTCCATAAACACAAACTTGCCCAGGCTGATTTTTGTATAAATATATATCATTGAATTTCTTACTTTACTTTTTTTTACTTTTGAGGGCCTCTCCACTTTCAGCGGTTACTCTGTATTCCCATTCGCCATTCTTGCCGATCACGCCATTCATCCTCCTCCAGACCTCGGTCGTTCATCAATCTGTGGATCTCTCCTCTCCAAGTTGTTCTTGGTCTGCCCCGTTTCCTTCTACCAGAAGGTGACCAGTCCAAAAGAGTTTTGGGCCACCTTTCATCATCCCTTCTCCTGACATGGCCATACCACTGAAGAGCTCGTCTTTCGATCCTTTCCACCACTGTCTCCTCCATATCCATCATCTGCCTCACTTCTTCATTTCTTCTTTCCAACCTGGACACCCTGGCACTGCGTCTTATTGAATTTCTTAGTATTATATTAAATTCGTAATATGAAATTTGCATCCAGTTATATTATTCTCAAAATGCAGTAACTAAAAAAAGTGATGCAACAACTGAGTCGATTTAAAATTTTATTTTTAACAGTTAGTAAATAATCGTTGCGTGTGTTTATTTCCATTTTTTAGTTAGAGCGTCTTGAGAGAGTGATAATTATTTTGTCTTCACTACGTGAGTTAACAAGAGGCAAAGTGATTTATAACGGAGCACAGTTTGCGAACCGCTGATTTATTAAGATTCGTGGCAGCACATAATGATTTATGCGATTTCTTGATAAAAATACGATCTCATAAAATAAAACCTAAAAATCGTTAATTTTTTATTATAAAACTATAAAGTACAGCCTTTGAAAAAAATGATGGCCCAACTCTTGATGATGGAAAGTTAAAAGAGTTTTAAAGAGCGATTCACACCAGTACGTTGTTACATGATCTGACTCGTTTGAGTATAAAGCGGACGGCGTAAGTCTCTCCTCATACAGCATTCGTATCGTTCGCTTCAGTGAAGCAGTCGGTAAGATACTTTTCTTTTACTCCGATGACGCGGGTCCATGTTCGATTCTGGTCAGTTAGGCCTATATATATATATAATAATAATAATTATTATTATTATTATTATTACTATTATTATTATTATTATTATTATTACTATTATTATTATTACTATTATTATTATTATTATTATTATCATCATCATCATTATTATTATTAACATCATTAATTTTCGTAATGCCTCCATGTTTACCAGGCTTCGTTATATATATATATATATATATATATAATATATATATATATGGAAATATTTCCGGTTGGGACAGGCTCCTGGATGAGATTTTTTCGGGGTTTTTCCTCACCTGTAAGAAAAATATCAGGAAGCTTAGGGCCCTACAGGCCCCGAAAATCATCCGGCCATCATCCTTATCATTATCATCAACATTCTTGTTAAAAGAAACGGGAAGCTACCACACCTACAGTTCCCTAGTAAAGCTACAAAGCATAACATAAAAATGCTATGATGCAGTGAAAGACCTGCCCTCGGGCAGGACTACTATGGAATGGTGGAATATATGGCAATAAATCAAAGGAAACAGCTAATTATATATATATATATATATGTTATAATTAAATGTTTAACATTGAGCAATGCAAGCTTAGTATGGTATGATAAGAAAAATAAATGCCTGGACGGGATTCGAACCCGGATCTCTGAGTCTGTACCTCAGCGTGATATCCATTACACTACCAGGCGAATCCAATTCAAACACTTATTTTTCTTATATATGTATTATATTCTCCATTATTACTAGATGTCGCGAGAACTCGGTCTTCACTACCATCTAGTAGCTGACTGTAACAAGTAAGCAAATTAAAGAGAATATTTTTACCTTATAGCAGTGACGCTTTATAGATGTTATAATTAAATGTTTAACATTGAGCAATGCAAGCTTAATATGGTATGATAAGAAAAGTAAATGCCTGGACGGGATTCGAACCCGGATCTCTGAGCTTGCATTGCTCAATGTTAAACATTTAATTATAACATCTATAAAGCGTCACTGCTATAAGGTAAAAATATTCTCTTTAATTTGCTTACTTGTTATAGTCAGCTACTAGATGGCAGTGAAGACCGAGTTCTCGCGACATCTAGTAATAATGGAGAATATAATACATATATAAGAAAAATAAGTGTTTGAATTGGATTCGCCTGGTAGTGTAATGGATATCACACTGAGGTACATACTCAGAGATCCGGGTTCGATTCCCGTCCAGACATTTATTTTTCTTATCATACATATATATATATATATATATATATATATATATATATATATATAATGAATAACGATTGTAACGTCTCATTACTCTGTTTACAAAACACATGGCATAATAAAATTATTTATTTCCATCACTAATACGAAATGTGTCTGATTAATTTAAATTAAGTTAATATCTAATTTCATTATACAAGTAAGTCCTGAAGAACTGAATCGCTTCATACAGACAATTTCTAGGAGAGATGGTTGTGGTCTAGTGGAGGGAGCTTCTGTTTCCCTTGCGCGAGGTCGCGTGTTCAATCCTACTGTCATGCTTTTTTTTTGTCTCGTCCTTATTTCAATTAATTTTCTTTCTTTTGTTTTATTTTCTTTTGCTTTGTTTTATTTTCAATATTTACCGCACTACTTATTTACACGAAATTGTTTTTAATTGCACGACACGCAACGAAATAGAACGATTTAGTTTGTTAAATAGTTGCATACTTGTGAATCAAATCACAGTGGCTTCGTTCTAAGACTTGAAAATTATCTTTGCGCCATCAATTATTTCAAAGGCTGTACGTTATATCAAGGTATTTTTATGAGCTAAGTTCAAATTGGGAACTGGTATTTAAACTCATTATCCTTTTTTTATTTATTTTTTGTTTTGTTTTGGTTCAGTAGGTCTATAACGTTATATATAGAACATTTTATGTGAAGCAGGTAACTAGGAATTTCAACTAAAACTAATTTAATTCTATGTTTTTGTTTTTGAGTAGCTTGTTAAAGATTATTAAAATTTAATTAAACGTTTATCAATTTAGTTCTATTAACTCGTTTTCAAGGCTACATCTGCTTAATTCTGCAGATAGTTTCTTTTTCAAATAATGTGATGAAATTGTGTACTTATATCCTGTATGTGATAAGTTTTGAAAATTTCGTGATCTAAGATTATAATTGATTATAATGATTAGCACTCTGCTAAATTGATAATTATTTCAGCTACCTTGTTACATTATTTTCTTTGTAATCTTTTAAGTGGAATTTTCACAGTTCATATTACAAATTTGTATCCTAATACTATAAGCAATTGTTTATCTTTCATTATATCTAGACTCTAATAGATTATTAACATTTCTGGTGTAATTATAGTAATGGACAATTTAAAAGTTACTTTATTTCTAAAACATTGTTACACAGTAACAGCTCCAAAAATTGAAAGTATAATTCACGAGATTTAAAACAATCATTATTTTGAGATATGAAACTTATCCGAACTACATAACTTTAAGATTAAGGTGCGTTTTAATATACCTAATTGGAATTTGATAATGATAAATCAACTTTAAACTTTAAAACTAACTAACTCACTGGCACTATCGATAGCTTAGACTGATGGCCGCGCGGACATAAGTTCTCCACACATCCCTATCCTGAGCTGTTGTTTTCCAATCACACTCTGTATAATCTACTTTCCTCAAATCATGATTATTCTTCCACCTCATTCTTGGTCAACTAACTGGGCGTTTTGCCTCTGATATTCTTACAAGCTCCCACCCCATTCTTTGTCTACCAAATGGGCGTTTTGCCTCTGATATTCTTGCAAGAAGTTTCCATGCCCGTCATTCATTCTCAATTCGTGCCACATATTCTCCCATCTCATTCTTGGTCTATCAATTGGGCATTTTAGCTCAAGCTTCCATGCCCCTCCTTCATTCCCCATTCGTGCCACATGATAAATCAATATCTGAATATAATTATACATTAATTATAATTTAAGTCAATAGACATACCATGTTAAAAACACTAGTTCTTCGTCTGATAACCAATCAAGTTTAGTACTTCGATGAGTGATCGCTTGGGAACACCACGTGCTGTTTTAAAATTAAGGGACACACCGTAGCGTAGTTAAGGCAGTAATCTGCAAAGCAGGAAGGTCGGGGATTCGAGTTAAGGTTTGGTCAAGGTATATAAAATGCCTAAACTCTCTGACGGCAACAAGGCATTGGAGGGGTCTCGGCTCCTACGGAAATGAGTATTATAGCCTACTCTTGTTTTTGGGGTATGTACGGTCGTTGCGCAGGGCTTTACAACGAAGCTGACATTTCGTGCCTTTTTCTAAAAAAGTGCTGGGCTTTTCCTCCTACTATCTCAAGACCTACTAAGGCATCTAGTGGGAACACATTACCTTACTTTTGGTCCTAATAGAAAATGATTACTTTCTATATCTAGACCTAATTAGATAAATGCTAATCGTCTAGGCTATCGTTTTACAACCTGTGGTCGCGAACTCGCAAAATATTTCAAAGGGTTCGGCAAAACTTTTTCTGTAATGGCGGGTTTCGAGGTTAGGCCTATTAGTGTTTTTCTGCCCGAAGGCAGGTCCTTCACTGCAATCATAGCATTTTCATGCTATGCTTGCAGATTTACTAGGGAATTGTAGGTGTGGTAGCTTCCCGTTGCTTTCCACAATTGTTATAATAATAATAATAATAATAATAAAATTGTCGTTATTATATTATTATTACTCGTATTATTATTATTATTATTACTCGTATTATTATTATTATTATTATTTTAAAATTATATCAACCCTATAATGCCCCTTGTTACGTATGTATACCCCTATTTGTGCGAAAAGTATTTTTTTCATATGCCTATTTAAAAAGTAAATAAAGAAACAGCCTTTGTGCTGAAAGCGATTAGAGACTTTATTTGACTTCTGTGGTTCCTGACTTCAAAGCTCTGTGACATGGAAAGCAGGTGCAACCTTCTCACTCAATTCCAAGAAGAGGTGAGCAATTACAATAAAAACTTGTATTTATTATTGCAACTAGCCTACACTTTGTGTAACTTTTAAGTCGTAACTAGAGTAACTTTAGGTTTTAACCGTTAAGGGCCAGTTACGTCTGTTGGTGAAACCGTCCCTCAGCTAATTTAAGATTATTAAACCTTTTGCTTGGAATTAAATTTTATGCATGTCTACTGTATTTTCATTCAAAATTTAGTGCTTCACCCAATTCATATCGTTGTAGAATGAGTTCGCGAATTGAAAAAAAGTTAGAAACTGCTTTTCTAGGCCAAAGTTGGATCTAAAATTGTTTTCTAATCTAACTAATCAATAAACATGATTGTTATAGAATACAAGCACAGTGTGTAATTATGACAGTCACATACGCGATAATCCTAAAACTAATATTAATAAGGTATAGGCCTATGCGCCAAATTATTTCAACTTAAGGTTCAATCACATATACAAATTTGAATAAGTAGAACAGTGTAACTTTTATAAGTTATTTTAATTTTCAACATCAGATGGCAGATGTGTATTAGTAAATGTCGCAATAGAGACGGCGATTTGGAGAACTAACGCGCTACTAAGTTGTTTTCAATTTGACACCCGCTATAGCAATGCCATCCATCTGATATAATCCGAGCTCGGTTGACCATTACTATGCATTATAATTTTATAATATTATGTTCACTGCCTCTATTTTCATATAAATGAGTACTGACGCTATTCGTGGTGTATATGACTTAGGTATCTTATATTGTACGTAAATTAAAGAAAAAAGTATTAATATCTTATGCGATAGTCAACAGTGAGATTTGCGAAAGATCGTACAAATAAGCAGGTAATGTTAACTGCAGAGACTCTTGATATCCCAAATCATTTCAAAAAACGTTAAACTGAAAAAATATAAAACTATTATTCTACCAGTTATATTATATGGGTGTGAAACATGGACTCTTACTTTAAGGGAGGAAAGGAGATTACAAGTATTTGAGAATAAAGTACTTAGGAAAATTTTTGGACCAAAGAGAGATGAACAGGCAGGTGAATGGAGAAGACTACATAACAATGAACTACATGGTCTTTATAGGAAGCCAGATATAATAAGAACAGTTAAGTCTCGTAGTCTGCGATGGGCAGAACATGTTGCACGTATGGGGAATGAAAGACTTGCATGGAAGCTTCTTGTAGGAAAGCCAGAGGGAAAACGCCCAGTTGGTAGACCAAGAATGAGGTAGGAGAATAACATTAACTATGATTTGAGGGAAGTATATTATACAGGGAATGATTGGAAAGCATTAGCTCAGGATAGGGATGTATGGAGAGTTTATGTCCGCGCGGCCATGAACCTACGGGTTCGATAGTGCCAGTGAGTAAGTAAGTAAGGAAGTAATGTTAACTGCTATATAAAAAATAAATAAGCATAAAATAAAGTTAACATATATATTAGTTTATTAGTGGAATGTAAAAGTATAATAATTTCGAATCTAATATTATTGTGATTTCTGTATTTTAATGTAACGGATATGTTTGTCCTGGTGACTGGAAGAGATTATAATATGGCTTAACTCCACCAAGCTAAATAAATAAATAAATAAATTTTCATGAAATGGGTAAAATATAACTAACAAGCATGGACACTAAAAAAGACAACATGAAAGCAGAATAACGGCTTATGAAATGAGATTCATGCGTAGAACAGCGGGTTACACTAGATGGGATCGGAAAAGGAACACCGATATCTTAAAAGAATTGAAGACTACGCCAATTTTGGAATGCATTAAACAGTACCAACTAAATTGGAAACACCATCTTGAAAAAATGAGTTCAAATCGGATCCCCAAAGCTGTTTATAATTATATACCAAGAGGACGAAGATCTCTGGGCCGTCCTATGAAACGCTGGAGGGAAAATTTTCTATAGGATCATAACAGGCCTTGGCCTAATACTTGGAAGGAAGAAGAAGAAGAAGAAGAAGATAACTGACAAGGGAACTGTCAACCATTGTATACCGAAACCTATCTTGAAATTTTTCCCACAGAAGCGTTGTGATGTACAAAGGCCGTGTCCAAAAAATCTGCCGCTTTTAACTGCAAGTCACTAAAATCCAGCGCCAAATCTCTTATTTGAATAGCAGGTAAGTAATACAACTGCTGACTTAGTGAATTGGATAACCTTGTAAACCTGCCCCCGCGCCGCGTCCCGACACAGTTTATCACAATGTTACACAACATCTTCCTCGGCCCAATTAATTTACTGTTATTTTCCTTCACATCTCTCTGCCATTCCAATTTCCATCGTTCAATCCTTTTTTCTCTCATGCAGCTCAAAATATCATCAATCCACGTTATTTTTGGCTATCCTGTTCTTCTACCAAGTTCCACCCATTCAATTATTATTTTTGGGAATCTGTCTTCTGTCATTTTTTACATGACTGTACCATTGTAATTGTTTGTTTCTTTTATGAAATCCACAATTGTAGTTTGAACATTCATATTTTATTTAATTATACTGTTTCTTATTTTATCTCTTGTAGAAATTCCAGCTGAACGCCTCCAAAAATCTTTTGTACATTCCATGTTCCTAAAATAATGGTCCTGTTCCTTAGCGTTTTTCCTCAATTATTAAATCCGTCCGGCATTTTTTTCTTGGGCTGTTTAGCACTGTACATTTTTTCAAACGAACAGGAATCTAGCCTGATGTGTCAACCTCCAATCTGGAGGACCAGGAGTTTTTAATCAAAGTTATCTTCCTTTAACCCTTCACGAACCAACACCTAACTGCAAGGCAGCAGTACCTGCAGTCCGAAGCAATGGCCCTCACAGGGTACTATCAACCGCGTATTCTGAACTCTGGCATTTTTAACGAGGTTACTCCTCTCCCTCACCCTTCTCCAACCTGGCTGGATCAGACTTTGAGGGTTTGATATGGTATATGGTATAATTAAAAAATAATAATTACAATTTTTTTTTAAGTTTTTCAACTTTCCAGTTATGATTTCAGTCAACTAATATTAAAATTAATATTGATTACAACAATGTTAGTCTGATGTAATTGCTAACTAACTAACTAACTAACTAACTCTCTGGTACAATCGAATCCGTAGATTCATGGCCGCGCGGACATAAGCTCTCCAAACATCCCTATCCTGAGCTAAAGTTTTGCAATCATTCCCTGTATAATCAACTTCCTTCAAATCACGGTCATTCAAGAAGTCTCTCCATGCACGTCTTTCATTCCCCATTTGTGTAATATGTTCTGCCCATCGCTGTCTACGAGACTTAATTGTTCTTATTATATCTGGCATCCTGTAAAGACCATGTAGTTCACTGTTATGTAGTCTTTTCCATTCACATGTCTGTTCATCTCTCTTTGGTCCAAAAAAATTTCTAAGAACTTTATTCTCAAAAACTCAAACTCCATTCCCCCCTTTAAAGTAAGAGTTCCTGTTTTGCATCCATATAATATAATTGATAGAATAACAGTAATTTTTTTTCGGTTTAAATTTTTTTGAAAGAAATTGGGACGATAATAGTCCCTGTAATGCATAATAGCGTGCATTTCCAGAATTGACCCTGTATTTAATAACTTTGTGCATCTCATTCCTATTTGTGATTATTGTTCCTAGGTATTTCAATTCAGCCACTTCTTTAAAATGTTCCCCTTTTTTTAGCAGCTCTCCATTTTCATTTTATAATGTATTTCTATGTGTGACCATATATTTACACATAAAACAATGTAAATCTGATGCAATTGCTACCGGATACATTTAGTAACGTAAATTTTTCCTCAAGGTGGAGAACATGAAGACTACTTTTCAGGTGCATTACATGATCCATAATCAGGAGAAGGCGGATGGTTCAGAACAACTCTGGTTGTTCTGGCGCATACTGAAGACATATAATTCTTAAATTATCATAAATCTGACATTCACGCAAAAATAAATAAGTCCCCTTAAGGTTTTATTTTTGGAGATGAGTGATATCCTTTAAATCGAGTGCCGTCTTTGGAACCTGTTCCATACTATATTAACCGAAATTATATTGGAAGCATTATATCACAAGAACGGTGGTTGTTAAAGTGCTATTTGGTTCGGAAAAAAGGGGTGGGCCTGATACAATTTGAAATATTTGCTAGGGGATTGCATGCTGTGTGATTATTTGTTTTGTTTAACGAAGTCGTCCTGCTTCCAGGCTTAATGTTATTGGTGATACATGATACAAGTTCTGGAAATGGCGTATTGTTTCAGATTTTCGGAGCGGGCGGTCTTCGCCTTGAGTTAATAATTGGAAACTCTAGTAGCACAGTACACATTCATCTTAATACCTCCTGATTTCGAAGCATCCACTTTAAGTTTGACTTATCTACAGAAACATGTTTTTCTCACAAGGAATATTCAACAAGAACACTTTTTAGGACACTAATACTACTATATGCTCTCATATGTATAAGATTTGGTAAAAATCTAAATATACTACAATATTAAAATTACAAAATAAAATTACAAAATTGAAGATCTTTCTCCTCAGTTTCATTGACTATTAAACAATTGTAGGCCTTTCGGGATTAGCCACATAATCAGCAGAAGGTGTCGGGTCTATTGTCATGATTCTGTTCATCGAGGGGCAACGACAATAGACCCGCTACCTTCTGTTGATGATGGGACTAGTCCCGAAAGGCCTACAGATGTTAATTAGTCTTACAAGGGAACTGTTAACAATTACACGCCGAAACCTGCCTTAAAATGTCTCCCAGAGAAGCGTTGGATATACCAAGACCATATATATTAACTGCAAGCCATTAAAATCCAGCTCTAAAGCTCTCATTTAAACCACAGGGAAGTAATATAATTCCTGAATTGGTGAAATGGATAACCGTGACAACCTGCCACTTTCGGTGTCCCGCCACACTCCAACCCTGAGAACCTGCCAGCACACCGCGTCCCATCACACTACATTCCGCTTTACTCAAGCAGGGAGTCCAACTGCTTCGCACAGTAGGTTGCCATCACTGGATCCTGGCTTCAATTTCTGTGCCTTGCAGTTAAAAACGGCAGATATTTTTTTGGACGCGGCCTTGGGACATCACAACGCTTTACTAGGAGAAATTATAAGGTTGGTTTTGGCATATAATCGTTGACGGTTTCCTAGTATCTTAAGTAGTTGAGATGACGGACCTTCAAGGTATTTTATATTATTAATATTGTGACTAACACTTCCACGACGTTTTACTATGAATTTTATTAATGTTGACTCGAAGGATGTATAAAAATCGAAAGATATTGAAACGATGAGATGGCAGTAGCTTCTGGCACACAAATCTGATGAATAAGAGTAGTTTTTTTTTTTTTTTTTTTTTCCATTCCAATGATCTATTAAAAAAAGGAACAAGCTAAATGCATACCTAATTGTTTCTTTTAGCATGGTCATCATAATCATCGTCTTTTATATTCGTCGCAGATTAAGGGCGGAATTCATGAAACCATCTTAACGCAAAGAGCGACTCTTTCCCCCTCTTTATGATTTAGAGAGTATTCATAAAACCGATTTTATGAATACTCTCTACATCATAGAGAGGGAGAAAGAGTCGCTCTTTGCGTAAAGATGGTTTCACGAATTCCGCCCTAAGTTTAGGATTAAGGACTCTCCTGGCGCACCACTGACATCACCCATCATATCATCGGGAGAACGTAACACCTTCCAGGCGCTACAACCTCAGGAGTAGGTTACAATTACGCCAATACCAGGAGAGAACACCAGAAACGTCGAAATAAAAACTGGAACATTAACAAAAATGTTTCTTTTATCCTTGACTTTTTTGTTTGTCTTTTACCTTATTGTTTTTCTTATTGTTAGTTGAATATTTTTATTTAACTAACTGGCCGACTGGCACTGTCGAACCCATACGTTCATGGCCGCGCAGATATAGCTCACCATCCATCTCTATCCTGATTTATAGTGCGTGAGATTCAAGTATGTGATTGACAGCAAATAAGTATTTGTCTGCTGGGCAAAAGTTTTTGTTTTCAAATCTCAGGGACTTACGTCTGAATGTGGCATAATTATTGTATCATATCTTGTAGTAAGAAATAAATTTTAAAGTTGGAAGCAAGTGACAGCCATTAAGATTTATAAATCTTAAGTAAATAAATAAATAAATAAATATATATATATATATATATATATATATATATAAAGTAAAGTGATCCCACAACAGGTCCGGAGACCCTTGGAGTAGTAGGAGGTTAAGGCTCCCACTTTTTCTAGACAATCGGCATTTTATGTCAGCCGGGTTGTCAGCTCTGCGTGACGGCCGCCTTTACCCCCAGAACAAGCGCCTGGTACTCAATTCCGTTAGAGGCTAAGTCGACCCCTGGAGGAGTACCAGACGTTTGTTCTGGGGGTGTAAGGCGGCCGTCACGCAGGGCTGACAACCCGGCTGACATAAAGTGCCGATTGTGTAGAAAAAGTGGGAGCCTTAACCTCCTACTACTCCAAGGGTCTCCGGACCTGTTGTGGGATCACTTTCCTTTATATATATATATATATATATATATATTTATTTATTTATTTATTTATTTACTTATATATATATATATATATATATATATTATATATATATATATATATATATATATATATATATGCGCCTTGTCACGCAGCGGGCCAGTTAGTTAAATAAAAGTATTCCAACTAACAATAAGAAAAACAATATGGTAAAAGATAAACAAAGGCTCCTGGGTGAGGTTTTTCTCGGGGTTTTTCCTCACCTGTAAGACAAATGTCAGGAAGTTTAGGGCCCAACGGTCCCCGAAAATCAGCCGGCCATCATTATCATCCCTATCATTATCATCAACATCCTTCACCGGTGTGGAAAATAACATATGATTAAGAAAGTTTTCTTGGGTTTTCGGCGTCATGGATTCAAGGTCGGCCTCTGGCCACTTCCGACGTTTCGGCACGATCCACATGTCATTATCAAGGCATGAATATATCTTTCTTAATCATATTTATATCCGCGAAAATCTACAGTATATATTGTTTACTCACAGAGTAACATAACATCGGGCTCTGATTTACTGATTACTCTCATTAGAGACAGATCCACATGTCCAATGGAATCGATTCCGCAACCATTTGTTTTATATCTAAGCAGGCTAACATAATATCAGAAACAGATTATAACAAGTCTAGGCATGCGCTATAGTAGGCCTATTAATAATTTTAATGTGGTCTGCTCTAGTTCACTGTTACCAAGTCTTCGCCATTCACCTCTCTGTTCATCTCTCTTTCGTCCATTTTTTCCCCTAAGAAAAGCCACAAGGTCTTCATAGGAAGTCAAATAACAACAAGTTAAGTTTCAAAAACTGTTATGGGCAGGACATGTGGCACGAATGGGGAATGAAAGAGGTGCATAGAAGCTTCTTGAAGGCATACCAAAGGGAAAACGCCCAGTTGGGAGACCAAGAATGATGTCGAAGAATAGCATTAACCATGTTTTGAAGGAAGTAGATTATATAGGGGATGATCGGAAAACATTAGTTCAGGATAGGTATGTATTGAGAGCTTGAGTTTCGATAGTGCCAGTGAGTTAGTTAGTTATAAGCCCAGTAGGTATGCCAAGAATTAAGAGGGAGAATAACATTGGCCAAAAATTGAGGGTGGTAAATTATACAGAGGATGATTGGAAAGCATTAGCTTTAGGTTAGGGACGTATGGAGAATTAACGTCGCGCGGCCATGAACTTCCTAGTTCGATAGTGCCATTATCATTTCTTTACAGTCACATATACTTATTGCCCTGTAAGTTCTCAGCTTGCATAGTGTAAGTTTAGTTTCTCTTTAAATTTTGCTAACGCATTTCACCCTTAACAGTCACTTGATTTTTCGCTTCTCAAATTACAATTTACTCTCGAGCGTCTCGTGTCGCTTTATATAACGCGAGGATCAAACCGTCTGAAAAACTCCCCCTTACCGGAATCCTCGAGGCATAGAGTAATAAATCATTCTCGAATAGAAAACTTAAGAGAGGGATTCTTCTAGAAAGCGATGCATGGACGTATTTGGAAAGCTCGCTTCAGGAGTACGAATACTCGTGATTCTCGATTCACGAATTCCATATATACCTTATAAGCTGAGTCACGTTGCAACCCGCGACATTCAAAAGGCGACCCAAAAAATAAGGAGCATTTCTTAAAACTTATGTAAATTGTAGATCTGTAATTTCTAGATATATTATTCATTACAGAAAATTCAGCAATGAGTAGGCAAAAATACCTTAATTCTTCATTAATATAAACAAATAAAATAAAGTATAGGCCTAAATACATTACTTATTTTTCTGCATATGGACACAGTTTCTTTTCAAATATACCTATAATTAAGACAAAATATCGTCATATTACTAAATTTTCCATCGACTTTTATAGGTTTTTATTATAGAATATAGAAGTTACAAACTAAGACTAGTGTGTAATAATTTAGAACATTGCCTGTATTAATGTTTATATTCACATCTGTATGTGAGTGTTTAGCCAAAAAAAAAAAATAATAATAATAATCTTGGTTTGAAGCATTATCTACGTACATAAGTTATGCATAACACGACATTTAATCGGAAACTGCTGATAGGTTTGCAAATTATGAATGAATATGAGAGTTGAATGCTATAAATATATCAGAATATATCTCGAGTGTGATTTATTCGATAACATTTTCTTCAACGAAGCGTTTCGCCGATACAGAGCGTAACGAATAGGTATTTAAGAAATATGTTCTGTACATACTTTTGACACACCTTTGTTATTCTCATTTTAACTAACTTATATCGGTTTTAAAAAATTCTAATAATAATAATAATAATAATAATAACAATAATAATAATAAGCCAAGTGATGAATATATCAATCTATCTTTGGGCTTTTAAAGCTGCTTACAGCTTTCCGTGCCAAACTTCCAATGCCTACGATCTTGGGAATGTTCTGTACTTAACACTCTTACTTAAATTGCTATCCTCATGCTTTCCTTCCATGTTAACTTTGATCTTCCTTATTTTCTTCTTTCTGGTCTGTTGCCATTGATATAGTTTCTAAGGTCATCCCTCATCTTCCATTCTTAAATATGTCCTAACCATTTTAATTCCTTCTCCTCAATTCTTTCAATTATGCTTTTTTTCTGCTTCCATTATGTTTCTAATTTCTTTATTTGTGACATGTTCTAATTTTGGCTTTCTGACACTTCTGCGTAAATAATCCATTTCTAGAGCTATTAGTCTATTCTTGTAGAACTTATTGATTGTTCATACCTCATTTCCATCTATTTCAATAGATTTCACCAATGTTTTATCAATACATGAAGAACATAATAAATAAATATACATTTATAAATCCATCAATAGTAATTCTGCCCGAGGGCAGGTCCTTCACTGCAATCACGCTATGCTTGCAGCTTTACTAGGGAATTGTAGGTGTGGTAGCTTCCCGTTGCTTTCCACACCGGTGAAGGATAATGATAATGATAGGGATGATGATGATGGCCATATGATTTCGGGGACCGTTTGGGCCTTAAAGTTTTTCTGACATTTGTCTTATAGGTGAGGAAAAACCCCGATAAAACCTCATCCAGAAAAACTGCCCCGACCGGGGATTGAACCCGGGCCCGCTACGTGACAAGGCAGCATGCTACCTCGAGACCACAGCGGTGGACACATTTATAAATAATACCCATAAATGAATATATTCTTACAAATTCAGAGTAAATGCTAAAAAAATGGTCGTTAAGACCTGATAAAAATTTCTGGTAATAATTAGAAATAATTAATATAAATTGAAAAGGAAACATCTACAAATTGTAATTACTAAATTAATATTGTTATCGTTGACATATGAACAGTTAAGTCTCGTATACAGCAATAGGCAGGGCATGTGGCACGAATGGGGAATGAAAGACGTGCATGGAAGCTTCTTGTAGGACAACCAGAGGGAAAACGCCCAGTTAGTAGAACAAGAATGAGGTGGGAGAATAAAATTAACCATGATTTGAGCGAAGTAGGTTATACAGGGAATGTTTTGAAAACATTAGCTCAAGATAGAGATTTAAGGAATGCTTATGTCCGCGCGGCTATAAACCTACGGGTTCGATAATGCCAGTGAGTGAGTGAGTTAATTAGTTAGTTAGTTAGTTATCGTTGACATATTCACTAATATTTTACTTACGAATTCCGAGTAACAAAATGTAGTAAAGAAACTTAAGTATGTTTGATAATGATAGCCTCATCTGTAATTCTAAAGGAGACGAATACTATTTAATGACTTTCATATGTTTTATTATGTTTGTCTTTAATTTCGTAATACAGTATTAATAATCTAGCCCTTGAATTATTTTCTCATGACGTCATTAAATCACTTAATGGTCAGTAAATACGGAAGTTCCATCTATATCTTGTTCTTTGTGAGCAAAATGATGAATGGGAAAGAGATATCCCTCCTGCAGTGGCCCCTTAGGGAGCTCTCCCGGTGGCCCAAGGGGCAGACATTCAGGCACAAGTAAATCGTGACTGATATCACTCAAGAAAGTGAGCAGTTAAGTTAGCCAAACCCACCAACTATTACTTACGCTAATGCTAATCGCATTTAGCAATTTGGTATAACCGCCCAGACAATAACTTTAAATTGATTATGATTAGTGAGTTAATTAATGACTTAACATTAAGTGTATAGTAAAGTTAAACTCTATTTTACATCCGTTAAACCACTTTCGGTCTTGCTACATACAACACTTGAGCAGGAATTACGTCACATACAGTAATGTTTATATTCAGCACAATATACATAACAAGTAAAAGATACAGAATGTGTAGAACACTTATTTATTTATTTATTGTGTCAATATTAATTAATTTTCCTTTATGATACATATCTAAAGAGAATAATATGTCTGCATTAATTGAGAGCAATTTCTCCGCAAATATATTGATTCTGAATTCTAAAGGATCTTAACAGAAGATCATCTCGAAGCTCATCTAAAGTTTAAAACAATCAAATCTGCAGAGAAGCTAAATTTATTAAAACATAAACGAACTTCAGGAGAGAACAGCAGGAATGTCGAAAGACAACCTGGGGCGTTTTCAAAAAAAAAAAGTTAGAAATATTTGCGTTCATTATAAACAATTGACTAACGTTAACAGCGTGGACAATGTTTATTAGTTGAAACAACAGGACGCCTTGATAACATGGCCACAAGTAAGTTTTATATCGTTTCAAATAAAGTTCTTCTCATTTAAAATGCAGTGATTTGTTTCATATAATGTATATTAATGGATATTTTCTGTATATATATTGTACGTTGTATTCATAGAGGGCAGTGGTTTTACTTCCCACACGTGGGTGTAAATGTAATAGTTATTTAGGTTGGCAACTCCGAAATGTAGGAGAAGTTGACTTTCAATAATGGTCGCCATTGCTGGTAAGTAAGACAAAACGCACTATCGCGCAAAAATATTATTTTCACACATGGGTCGCACGGGCAGCAAGCCGTACGTGCTGTTGACAGTCCGTATCAGTAAATAACGTATAGTATTAATGTAAAATAGAACAAAACAAGAAAATAACACAATAGATACCAATGCAATTTACGTTACACATAATTAGGTTACGTAGAGTAATTAAGAATTAATTATATTACACTTAACTCACTAGCACTATCGAACCCATAGGTTCATGGCTGCGCTGACATAAGCTCTCCATACATCCCTATCCAGAGCTAATGTTTGCCAATCATTCCCTGTATATAATTAACATCCTTCAAGACTAAAAAATAAACTATTTTGAAGTATTGGCAGTTCCATCTCTTATCTATGGATGTGAAACCTGGACATTAACAAAGGCAGATAGTAAAAAAGTAGAGGCTGCTGATATGAAGATGTTGAGAGCAATAGCAGGATACCAAAGGACCGATAAAAAGAAAAACAAAGGTATAAGAACAGAACTTAATATATTTAATCTCTGTGAAAGAATAAATTATTATCAAAATGCTTATCTTGAGCACGTATTACGAATGAATGAACATCGCATACCAAGAAGAATGTATAATTATAAACCAAAAAGGAGAAGAATGTTGGGAAGACCATTGAAGAGATGGAAGAACCAATTCGACCTATAATGAGATCGGAACAGGCCATTGGGCTTAATCCTTGTTGTTGATGATGATGACTCCCTTCATGACTATACTACATAGAACAAGGTAGTTTATATCCTAAAATAGTTTACCAGTGTTATTTACACATGAATAATTTTAAATTCTAGATTAATTCGTAGTATTGAGATTGCCACACCCAGACAGATTTTTTTTAAAACCAGAAGGCTATTTCATGAAGCATTTTTATCTAATGTACAAAGTTGGTTATGTTTGTAAATTTGAATGGGTGAAATGATAACATAAAATTAGTTTATGAATAGCCTGAGGGATGGATGAATATTGTTCTACAAGATCACGCTAATTCTTGCAAGTGGTCAGTCTGGTAGCCAAGTTCCATTGTCTTTATAATGCTACTGGCAGGCTTCCGTCTCGCTCCATGGATCAATCATGTTGGCAAACATTTCGTGATAATATTATAAATGTCCTTCAAATTACCATTCAAAACTTACAAATAGAGCTTCGAAATCTTTGGAGAAACTACATTTTTTCACTAGGTATTAATGTGTAACACTTTCTCTAGTATCACTACGTAAAATTATAGAAAACTGTAGAAAAGTTTCACCAAACATTTCGTTAGAAGTCGTGATCAATGGATATATTCTTCTCTCTTTCTTAATTTGAAACTTTCCATTTGTAGATACTTTTACATGCCCCACCTCACCCGTTAGAAGTTGTGTTCAATGGTATATTCTCCTCTATTCCTTTACCATAGTTTAAACTCGCCCTTTTTAAGTACTTTTATGTGCTCCATGCCACCTGGACTCTACAGGGACACGACCCGTTGGGAGAGGATTTGACCACATAATGATATGGTGGGTCTCTCTGGATGAGTGATCAGCTCAATCTTAAGGCCACCTCCGAGACAACATGACCATATAGGGACTCGAACATCTGATTTTTTTTCGAATTACAGCTTATTACCTTAACTAACTACGCTACTGCGTGCCCATATACAAAGAGTTATTTAATATTTAGTAAATGCATATTTTTTATATCAAGTAAATCATCCAAACTCGATTTTCTCAAGGAATTTTGATTAATATGGGACTCCTGACCACAAAGAATGGTGAACAATTTAAGTACGATTCCAAGTTGTGAAAATCAGCTATTATGGTTGTGGGACCCGATATGCCGACCACATGTCACCTCTACACGATATAGACGATAGTCCACCTGTATCATTAACATATGAGGATATGAGTTCAATACCCGGCTAGTAGGTCTAGGGCCATGGTATGTTTTTTATTACCTGTAATTAGTGATTTGGACAGAGATTATCATAAGTAATGCCTCGAGTGATTTCCAAATTATCGATAAATTCACCACTCACTTATCTAGAGAATTTGGAAACCAAGAGTGGCATTTGTTAGGTCTATTTAACGAATAAAATTAAGCTGTTTACTGAAAAATCATTATTTAAATATAGTTATTTTAAAATATTTATATATTTAATGTAAACGGCGATGTTTGAAAACAAATGAGAAATGTTTGTTATGCTTCATTTGTTCATCACTACAACCAAATCATATTATTTACTGCCAAAGTATCGCCGCAATATTATAAGAATGCACCCTAGTGGAGGAAAAAATGAAACACACATCAAACTAATTATAACCAATATTATAGGTTAATAATTAATTTCTGATATCCTGTGATGTAAATTATATATTTTCTGGAACGTAAATTCCTGGGAAATAATACGTTTAAGAAAGTGCAAACAGTGGTTTCTTTTTATTGCGGTATAATCAATTACTACAAATCTTTTTCAATTACATCCCGCAAGCAGTACCTGTATGCATTCGTGCACTATATATACAATCTGGCAGCCGTATTTCTTAGGGGGTCAGTCACTGCAAAATAATACTCTGACCTGTTCAGAATGTTAAAAAGGAGGAGCTTGATTTTAATATGATAAAATTAAACTGATAAAATCGAGGTAAAAACAAGTGTGATAGATTGTAAATCAAAATTCATTGAAATGTGATTGGTCATTGACTCCCATTTGGGACATGAGTTAAATAGTCTCAGAAAAAACCGATGACAAAAACACAATCGTAAGTTTTCCTTAACACTAATGCTGAAGTGGCGAACTTAAGGATATTTGCAGCATTTAATAGATATAGAAGAAAGTAATACATCACTATAGAAAATTTATTTCTAACACTGTAGCTATAATGTATGAAGATACAATTTTCACTGATATTGTATATTACACTCCATGTAAGCTTTTATTTATTTCGTAGTATACAATAGGTGGTTAAGAAATGAGGATTACTTCAGCAATCACAAGTAACATGTTGGCAATTTCTATCTCAATCACCATCTCAAGATAAATTATTCTAGCAATTTATTTCTTACTTAGGCTAGATGTTCAAAATTCGAAGACACCTTCCATCAAGTCAATGCAGACCTATTTGGTTTAAATGCCGAATCTTAAGAAAATGCATGGTTGTGAACTTTTGACAACTGGCGAAGTTACGGACACCTTCCTGATGTTACTTTCATTGTTTTTTTATTTATTTTTTATTTTAAGATATTCCTAATAACGTGAACAATCCACACGAGCAAGTTAATTGTAAGTACAATTTAGGGGTGCGTTTAGTATCAGTTTTTAAATTTGGATTTGACATTAAAAAATGTTGGGAATATGAAGAGAAACTGTTAATTATACATCGGTAATATTATTGCTTATTTATTTTTGATTTATTAACTTATTTTATTTTACCTGATGAAGTTAAGACCTGAAGGTCTTCTCTTCCACATCACCCTTATATGCTTCCCGTTAGCTCTCAACTAACTACTCTCCGGTCTTGTTGCTGGGCTATATTTACATTAAGTTATTTCTTAGTGAAAATGCAGCACAAATGCTGACCAAGATTGTATGAACATTAACAGTTAATTTTTTTGCTGTATAATAACCGTATTAATATCGGACCTATGTATTTTTGTGTTACTACATTCATAGCTTGTGTTGAATTAAATAATATAGATTGGATGATAAGGCACACAGTCCTACATATATTCTTCTGTTTTCAAGACTGCAATGAACCCAGATCCAATACGTTTTAATGTATCTGAATATAGCCTACATGTTTTATTCTATTCCATTAATGCAGTTTAATCAATACCTTTACATGCCTCACGCCTTTCGGGAATTACAGTGGCACGACCTGTCGGGAGAGGGATTTTTAAATTATGGATCACATACTTTTTTGACCAAACAAGGACATGCAGGGGCGTCTCCCCGAATGAGTGATCAGCTCAATGCCAGGGCCTCTTCCGAGGCAACACAACATTAAAATGTAATACACTATTCATACACACATTCTTACTAAACTAATTGTATATGATATGATGATTTATGGCCAAATGATGTTCGGGGACCTTTTGAGCCTTAAAATTACTTGACATTTGTCTTACATGTACACCCTTTGAAATAATTGATGGCGCACAGATAATCTTCAAGTCCCAGAACAATCATGGCTGGGTTTATTCAATGATATCCATTATTTACAGGGCTTTTCATAAATCCTAAATGATTAAAAATCCAATTTATAATTATTTTTTCAGGAGAAAACCTAACTTTTTTTCCTCACTTCCTAGGCCACTGCGCATGATCAGAGATCGGCTATTTGGTTCACAAGTATACAACTATCGACACTTTTGAAATTCATATTAAAGCACCGTTGAGGTTATGTAATAAGGTGTTAATTATATAACTTTTACCTGGTAAGTCAGTCGTCCTCAACTAAATTATTAAACTTCAAGTTACACTAATATAGAGGCCTTTCGAAAACGCAGAAGAAGAAACATTGTTTTCGAAAGGCCTCCATATTAAAATAACTTGAAGTTTAATAATTTACTTGAGGACGACTGACTTACCAGGTAGAAATTATATAATTAACATCTTAAGTATAGTCCCGCGCCGTAGCCGAGCGGTTAAGGTAGGAAGCCTTGGCGCAGAGCTACGGGACTTGCGCTGGTTCGAGTCTCCATGGGGGAAGAAATTTTCTCATGGTATTTCGGCCACTATGGGACCGGTGCCCACCCAGCATCGTGAGGCAATTGGGTAGCTACAATAAGTAGCGGCTCCAGGTTGAGGAACCAGCTATAACGGCTGGGGGACTCGACATGCTAACCACATGTCACCCCTACACTGGCTGTTGATCATCTACCTCTGTGATTGACACATGTGGATGTGAAGGGCCAGCAGCCGGCTGGTAAAAGGGCAACCGCTGAAAAGTGGAAAGACCCTCAATCGGAATCGGACATCTTAGTATACATCTATTAGAAAAATTAAAATCCATCCCATTTCGTTATGTGTGGTGCAATGGAAAATAAATTCGCGTAAATATGTAGTGTGGTAAATGCTGTAAATAAAACAAGGAAAACAAATAATAAAACAAAACTAAGAAAATTAATTGAAACAATTAAGAGACAAAAAAATGTCTGCGAGATTGAACACGAGCCCTCAAGAATGAGAAATAGAAGTTCCCTCCACTAGACCACAACCGTCCCTGCTATAAACTGTCCGTATGAAGCGATGCAATACTCCAGTACTCATTTGTATAATAAAATTAGATATTAGTTTAAATTAATCACACGCATTTTGCATTAGTAGTGGAAATAAACAATCTTGTTATGATTTGTATTTTTTTAAACAAAGTACAATTCATTTTCTGTATGTATGGGCTGTTTCGTTTAATGTATTTATTTCCTTATATATATATATATATATATTATATATATATATACATGAATTTATTTATATAACGAAGCCTGGTAATGTAAAGCTATTATGAAAATTAACGACGTTATTGAAAAAAAAATCCTGACCAGGATCGAAACTTTACCTACGTCGTCGCAAAAGAACATCTTAACGACAGCTCTACTAAAGCGAACGATATAAATACTGCATGAAGAAAAACTTACACATCGCCGGATTTCACCTCAAAGGAAACAGCACATGTAACAACTTAGTAGTGTGATTCGCCCTTCAAAACTTTATCTTTCCATAATCAAAAGTTGCGCCATCATTTTTTTTCAAAGGTTGTACATTTTAATAAACCGGTATTAAAAATAATTAACTTGGGGATAGCATTAAATAATATTACGTACGTGGCAAGGAATTTTTTTAAATTTTTTTTACGGATTCGTTTCTAATTTCATCCTCAGCTTTCTCCACTCATTCGTAACACCTCATTTTCAATCCTTGAAACTAATAACAATTTTGAAAAGTCGTTCTAATAGCGTGTTATTTTTAATTATTCTATAGTTCCAATATAAATCGATATTATTTCAAATGGGCCTTGATATTTGAATTATGTTGGTTATTAATTTAATAAGAATAATGCTTTTTCCCTTTGTACATAGCCTCGAGGAAGTCAAACCCGTAATTTTAATGGATCATAGAGGAATTAATACCAGTTCCTAATTATATATAAAGAAAATCGAAGACCTAACATTATCATTATTTTATTTTTAAAAAATATTTACAAGGACTTAACGATGCGATATTGACATGATTACCTTTCTATTGGTCCCCTTGACTCTTGATTTTAATGACCATGGGGAGGTCACATACTCTGGTACGTAGCGATATTCCGCGTTACTACGTGAGTTCAGTTCCGGGTCACGGTTTTACAAATTTCTCACTCATGATAATATTTAAACATATTACATGTCTACATTTGACTCCTTGGCTGCTAAAATAGCATTGCAATTAGCTTCAGATACTTCTGCAGGTGTGTTATACCATTATGTTGCTATGATTGCTTCGACCTGCCGGTAGTTTATAGTTGTTCTGCCATTGTCTTTTTCCTATAATGTAATCACCAAAATGAACTAACATTATGGCTGTCTAACCATCGAGAATGCTAGAAAAAAACTTCTAACGCTAACAAACACATATTTCTAATAATTTTTAACATTTTGTTTTTTCGAACATGGTGGGCTTAGTCTGCTTATGTTCTGAACCATACATTTATCGGCATATGTCTGTGCAAAGGCAACTGATACTAATTAATTGTGAAAATTACTTGATTAATAGTAAAGAACGTGGAATAATGAAATTATAACAGGATTTATCATATATATTCCTTACTTAATATTTCCATTACGAAATGGAAGGACTTGATGTCATGGACCACAAACTATATATATATTTTTTTTTTCAATTATGTAATGTGAATTACAGCAACTTTCAGTGAATATTAGTCCGTAAAATATTTTATCATTTTTGTGAAAAACTGTTAGTTACAGCTATTACATAATTTAGTCCTGGTGAAGTGGGAAAGAAAAACCTTACGGTCGTTCTTCTTAAGATAAATAAATTATTAATGCTTTTATTTTTTAATATCATTACTTTTGCTATTAATATAGTTATTATTATTATTATTATTATTATTATTATTATTATAACCTGGACAGTAAGTAGAAAACTAGTCAATAAGCTGTTAGCAGTAGAAGAAGATTTTTGGAGGCGATCGACAAGAATTTCAAGAAGGGATAAGCTCAGAAACAGCACAATTAGGGAAATTATGCAAGTTGATAAAACATATTGGAAAAAAACAGAAGAAAAACGTGTGAAATGGTATGGGCACCTCATAAGAATGGAAGAAGAGAGAATACCAAAGAAGATCCTTAATTGGAAAGGTAATGGAAGAAGAGGAAGAGGCAGACCTAGAGAACGTTTGATGAATGGAGTGAGGAGAAGATGGAAGCTAGAGATCTGAGGGAAGAAGATACTTTAGACAGGAACCACTGGCGACAAATCACTTTGGGTAGAAGGAGAAACACTCTATTGTGGAATATTCCTAATTTAAAAAAATATTATTTATTATTATTATTAGTTGTGGTAGTACGTATTATTATTCCCTATTATAATTATTATTATTATTATTATTATTATTATTATTATTATTATTGTTATTTTATATTATTGAAAGGTAGAGGGGGAAAAAAAGGCACCGTAAGTCAATTTTTTGTCAAAACGAAATTCGAGATACCATACGATTCTCCATGGAAAGACTATATTTTAGATGTGGAAGCAAAAGTTTACCTTCAAAATTACAATTATGGGGCTTGGACATCAATATTAAAAATTGCTCTCTAGGGCTCTGGATTGCTGATTATGTGTCTGTCATTTCGATATTTTTTAAGACTGCAATTAGTTTAACTCAAAATCATTTATGGATTATTGTCATATTGACCTTGAATTTTAATTTAAAAAAATGATTTTTAGTCTTCTGAATAGCCTACAGCAACTTTGATACAATTTTTCAAGGCTGCAATTGAACTGTAAGAAAGGTCACTTTTCCATGAAATTTAGAAAACTAACTTTTAATTATGCAACGTATCTACTTCTTAACCTCATTAAAAATAGATGTTATTGCAACCAATGGCCATGTAGAAAGACGGTGTTTATGCGTTCAATTGTTTTCATGTCTTACAGAAGTCTAATATCGAGGTTCCTATGTTTTTACACTGTAACAGGTGATTCGGTTGCAATGCGATCCACATAGTTTGCACTTGCATTATCTTCTGGGTTATGGCGCTTCACTCTGGAAGAACAGAAGAAAGCAGCAGGGAGAAACCAAATAACCAGATTAATTGAGAACATCCTCTCCAGAAACAAGAGCAGATAGATCGGACAAACGGCGTACTCCAAGGTGATCCGTTGAATCCCCTTAACCTTATTACTGTTTGTCTGTTTTTTATTTACCGTGTTATCTTCTTCTTTCACCTTTTCTCATTACACATAGATTCAGATACATTAAAAAAAAATTCAATGCACCAGAACCTGATGGAATGTGGACAATTTCCGCATAAAAAATCTACATGTTCAAGATTCGGAATCGAATCCTGAGCCTTTTTTTCAGCAACCAGGAATGCTGACCACAAGACCAAGAGTCTTGTCATTTTCAACACCACAAGCTTGACAGTCTTATAAGAACATCGCCTTTTCTTATATTCTATCGCAATGTTTCACATTTTATTTCTCTTTATCCTCATCCCTTCTCTTCTCTTTAGTCGTTCACAAATATTTAATATTTCAGTCAAGGTCGAATAACTTTCTTTATGCATTCAGTAGGCCTTCTACTTCCATATAATCTCTTTGCTCTGTTATCAATATCCAAATGTTATGCCCCATCATTTACAATCTGTTTCCTAAATTAACTAACTATTTGGCATTATCGAACCAGGAGGTTCAAGACTGCGCGGACACAAGCTCTCATTCCGTCCCTATCCTCAACTAATATTTTCCAACCATTCACTGTACAATAAATCAACTCATGGTTAATATTATTCTTCCATTCTACGAAACTTATCTCTATACTTTCATAAATAATTCCATATAATCCATATAGGCCTACATTATTATAGAAATCATTTGTGGGCTAGGGATCTCAGACGGCAAGTTGTCTGATTATAGGCCTTCTGATCCCGTTTAATTCAGGCGGTAAAGAGGAAAGGTTTTCACTTACTATTTCGTTTACATAGGCTCTAATGGCTCTGGAGATCACTCAGTCTCCGATAAAAGAAATACTTTCCAATAGGCAAAATCTGCCAGAGTGTATAACTAGCTACCGATATAAATTTTCTGTCGCTGGCTGAGATCTTGCATCCTTTGTTTCTATGCGCCTATGGGATGTCATAGCCTTTATTACATTTTATTTGGTTTTCATTTATTTTACTTCATTTTCTTCTTCTTCCTCCATTTCTAATTATTATTTTTTATACAATTTTCATCACTATTATTATTATTATTATTATTATTATTATTATTATTATTAATACTATTGTTGTTGTAATCCATTATCTCTGTCAAGGAGACTTAGGTGTTTTCCCCTACAGGGGAGAAATTCAACCACTTATTATCGTTATTATTGTTACTATTATTATTATTTAATTAAGGATTTCTCAACATTACAATAGATTTCTATCCTCAGCATCTTCTTCTTTGAAGTCTCTGATGATCATATTTCTTCTTGCTTCATACATCCACTATTCCCTGGGTTTTCCCCTCCTCCTTCTGCCTTCAGCATTCCAATCTAGCATCATTATTGGGATTCTATTATTCTCCATCCTCTTCAGATGTTCATACCATTTCTACCGTCGTTCCTCTATTACTTCTATAATATTATCTTTAACATTAATTATTTCTCTAATTTTCTGGTTCCGAATTTTCTCCTTTCTTGATTTTCTTGATGCCCTTCGCTAAAAATCCAGGTCTCTGCACCATACATTATTATTATTATTATTATTATTATTATTATTATTATTATTATTATTATTAAGCACCAAATATGAACGGATCATATATTCAAAGTTTGAATATATGTAAATAATGAAGTTTTTTATATCTCAGTAGCTAATTTGATGTCGAATGTGACGTTAAGTCTGCTGACCCCGATGAACTGTACTAGCACCGAGTATTATCTTTTCATTTCTCTTTATCAAATAATGAAGTGCTTAGGAAAAGCTTTGGACCAAAGGGAGACGAACAAACAGGTTAATGGAGAAATATCTTAACATTGAGTTACATGATCTTTATGGGAAACCGGGTATAAAAACATTAAGTCTCATAGACTGCGATAAGCAGGACATGTGACATGAAATAGGAATGAAAGAGGGGCATGGAAAAGCAAGAATGAACCCAATAGTAGGTGAAGAATCACATGAGATAAAATATTAACCTTGATTTGAAGAAAGTGATTTATAATAATAATAATAATAATAATAATAATAAAATAATAATAATAATAATAATAATAATAGCTTTATTTTACCTGGCAGAGTTTAAGACCTTAAGGCCTTATTTACCACTCAATCAGGTTTTTAAAAATACGAGAAAAAATTATTAATGACTTAGAATAAATTTAAATAAATAGACAAAAATTAATTATTTGACAACATGTAACTGTATGAACGTGAAAGTGCCAAGTGTGCGGCAACCCCTGATATCTTGAGAAAAGAAATTCCAGGAGCGGGCAGACGCTACTGTGAAGGAAGTAGAATAAGAAGTGCTAGGGAATTATTAGAGAACATTAGCTCAGATTAGGGATGCATGGATGGCTTACGTCCGCGCAAGCAAGGACCTCTGGGTTCGATATTGTCAGTGAATGAGTTATTAGATAATCATTATTTACTGAGATCTGATAGAATATTTGTCGAGAGCTGATTTGATGTAATTAATCTATTAAAATGGCATTAATTTCCGAAAGCTGTTGAAACACCCAGTGAGGAATGAACTTCAATCATGGGATTGCTGTTGGAAAACAGACACAGCCAGTAAAACAAATAGCCATCGCCCAAGGAGGTCTGATTTCTTGAAGGCTACCTGAGGCGGTAATCTGATGTAGCAGGTCACGCATGCGCTGGCTTGTTTCTCTTTAAAAATATGATTATTGGACCCCCCATGCATTAGAGTAAAGCACAGACACTTTGTGTTGGTGTAACAATGGTAGGGAAGCAAGTTTGAGTGAACATCTCCGCACTTGTCAGCCACTGCTACCACCGCACTGCGCAACGCGCAGGGAACTTGATCCCACTTTTCCGCATCCTCCATTGTGCTCACGATACTTATCTTGCTCGTGTTTACCATGATATTTAAATTTCTTGAACTTTTTTATATTAGTCCAGAGGAGTAGGCTTAGTGATTGCCATGTTCGCTACTGGTTCTGAGAAAAAACGAGTTCAATTCCAGTCTGGTCGAGTAGTAGTAACAATTCTGAGTATGTTTCCCCCCCCCCCGAAGAAAAGTTATGTCTGAACATTTACGACACGTGAACAAAATATGAAATGAGATGCCTCTGATCAAGTCAGCACTTTAATGTCTATATTTGAATTGCGGCGCTAATGGTCTGAGTTATAAGGAGCGTTGTTAAATAAAATACTAAAGCTAAAGAGAAGTTTGGTAATGGAAACTATTGACAACAAACCTCTGGAACAAGTAACAAATTTTAATTATTTGGGTTGAAATTTTACTATAAACACAAAAACTGAAAGAGAAAAAACTGTCAAGAGAAATTTGGTAATGGAAACTATTGACAACAAACCCCTGGAACTAGTAACAAATTTTAATTATTAGGGTTGTAATTTTACTGTAAACATTGAAAGAGACGTAAATATGAAATTGTCAAGATTTCAAATGATGTGTGGAATTATACATAGAATATTAAAGAACAAAACAGGAAGAGATACTAGATTGAAGTTTTATAAAACATTGGCAGTTCCTGCGTTACTTTATGGAAGTGAAACTTGGGTAATGACCAAAAAATTTACAAAGTAGAATACAAAGCGTAGAAATGAACTTCCTTAGAAGAACAAAAGGCTGCACAAGAATGGATCGGATAAAGAATGAAGATATAAGAAAAGAGTTAAATATATATCCATTGAATGATAAAATCAAAGAATATAGAGAAAAATGGTTTAGACATGTAGAAAGAATGAACGTAACAAGATTACAAAAAGTAGCATTTAACTACAAGCCAAGAGGTTCAAGGAATGTAGGAATGCCAGTGAAAAGATGGACAGAACAACTGTGAGGCGGAAGGCAATTTGCCTAGCCCGTGAAGTGAAGAAGAAGAAAAAGAATCTACTGAATATGTCTAATAAGAGTCACGATTGTAGGAACATATACTCGTTCTCATTATCAATTTTAGAAAAAAAAATCCATATTTTAATGCCTTCACTCTATAGGCTATTCAGTATTTTAAATTTAATGTAACATTTTTTTTTCTGTCTGTTATAGCACGTAAGTTAATATATTTGAACACTACCATACTAATAATGGCCTAATTATCAACATGTTTTTTAGGGAAGTAAGTTAAATTTAACAGAGAGCCTTGGTATCCATTGACAACGGCATGTATTAGCTCAACTTACTTCCCTAGGGAAGAAAAGTAATTGACTTAATTAAATATTGTAAAAATGTTACCTACTTAAATTTTGATTAAGTAAAACGTGCAATTTTATTGTATCACACTTATTTCTCACTTTGATAATTCAAATCTTAGTGATTGAACAGTTGTTATAATCATTAACATTAGCCACAACATTTAAAAGCTGTTATTTAAAATGTCTACCACTATTCAAACAACAATGTACAATTGCAGTTGTTTTATCAACATTCCTTAGCTATCAAACAATTGAACTCTTCAAACCAATATATAAATTCAGACGAAATATAAAAATTAAACATAATTATTAGTATAGGAGTGAACAAAATTATATACGCAATTCGGGAAGTAAGTAGTAAGTAGTAGTAGTAGTAGTAGGACTTTATTAGACAAAAAGTAAGATATTTACAATATTATTTACAAATATGGGTCGCACGGGCAGTAAGCCGTACGTGCTTTTGACAGTCCGTTACAATAAAGAAATAATTGCTACTAGTGTGAAGGAAAATAAACCAAACAAAACAAAAAAAGCAATAACATTACAATTACATAAAGAAAACGCAATAATATTACAATTAAATAATAACACAATAGCATTATACACTAAAAAAAGCAATAACATTACAATTACATAAAGAAAACACAGTAATATTACAATTAAATAATAACACAATAGCACTATACACTAAAAAAACCGTAACATTGCAATTACTTAAGAAAACACAGTAATATTACAATTAAATAATAACACAATAGCATTATACATTAATTACTTTATATATAATTATTAAGAATTAATGTTATTGCATTTGATAACATATATTTATTCATGAATGAGTGTTGTTCTTATTTTCCGCGTTTTGTCCAGAAATTTACCCAAGTTTATCCAATTTTCTGGATTTACCAATAACTCGTAGCATGCCAATCTTTCCCGATTTGAATTTAGAAATCTTTCCGGTAATAACTGACGTCTCCAATATTCTAAATCATTACATTGTCCTAATATATGTATCTCTTCTTCAAATTTTCCGCACATTGGACATATTCGCATATCGTGCTCGTCGCTAATTTTTTGCAATTTCCATGCCCCTAGCCTAAACCAAGCAAGCTCTGATCTCTCTTTAAATCCTAGGTTGAGTATATACGATTCTTTTCCCCAGACGTGTTTTAGGTCTCTTTGTAAACACAGTGAGCGTTTTCCTGCACATTCGGCGAAAGTATCTTGTTGGTTTATATCTAAGTACCTCCTCCTTATTTTTCTCCACACGTTCTTGCGATTTTCAGTCCCTTTTTCCCATATCCAGCCCATCCCAACCTTGTGGAGTTCTCTCCTAACCTCGTCTGCCCAAAATTTAACATCTATGTTTTTAATTTGGTGGTCGTAACAAATTGCTCTAAGCATTGTTTGTTCACCTTGGATTACTCGCAACCAGTATTTGAGTACACGAATTTTACAGTTTGTTTTCCTGGAATGACCCAAATTCATATAGAATTCCAAAGTTAGAAACGGCCTTACTTAGTCCTGTAATATATTTTAGAAAATGCGTATATACCTTATTTAGTATTTCCGTTCTTTGGAAACCCCAAATCTAACTACCATAGTGCATTACTGGCCTGACCATCGCTCCATACATTTTTTCTAATGTGCTGACTGGAATATCAGGCACTCGACCCTGAATGCCGAGTACACTGTTAAGTTGTCCCCTCCTTTTAAATAATGCTATATCAATATGTTTTTTCCACTTCCCGTTCATTTTCAACGTCGTACCTAGATATTCAAAAGTTTCACGTTTTGAAGTACTTGATCTTTGTATTTCCATTCCTCTGCTCTACCATAAACCGTCCCATTTTTAAAGGTCATTGTTTTTGTCTTACTAACATTTACAGTCAATCCCCAATTCCTACACATTTCCAGTGGGAAGTAAGTCTTCTTCAGTAATAGATCTTGGACTACATCTAGACGCAAATTTAACCTGGCAAACACAAGTGAAACACATATGTAAAAAGACTTTCTCCATCTTACATTATCTTAGACGTTTAAAGAATTTTCTCCCAGTTTCGTTAAAACAAATCCTTGTGCAGAATCTTGTGTTACCACACTTCGATTATTGTGACATTATATATAATGATCTAAACTATGACTTGTCGCAGAGACTGCATCGTGTTCATAATGCTTGCGTTCGATTCATTTTCAATATCCGCCGTTATGACCATATTTCCGAACACTTTAATAACCTCTCTTGGCTCCGTCTTACTGACAGACGTAAATTGCACTCTCTTTCACTACTTTTCAAGCTTCTGAATTCCTACATCCCTACTTACCTGGCGTCTAGATTTGAGAAGTTATCCTCTTACCACAATATTGACACTAGATCACAAGATAGCAGTCTGCTAACAATTCCTCTTCATAGCACTTCCTCCTATTCTACTTCCTTCACAGTAGCCTCTGCCCGCTCCTGGAATCTCCTTCCTCAAGATATCAGGGGTTGCCGCACACTTGGTACCTTTAAGTCACGCTTATACAGTTACCTGTTGTCTAATAATTAATTTTTCTCTATTTATTTAATTTTATACTATGTCATTAATCTTTTCCTCGTTTTTTTTATATATATTGTACATATTATATATTTAATTCGTTAAATTTAGAGTAAATCAAAATACATTATAAATATTAATTGTATTGTATTCATAACTTGTAATCGTTTATATATATATATTGTAATTTAGATTTAAGACTATTTTTTTGTTTGTATTTTTTTTTAAACCTGGTTGAGTGGTAGACAAGGCCTTAACTCTGCCAGGTAAAATAAAGCTATTATTATTATTATTATTATTATTATTATTATTATTATTATTATTATTATTATTATTATTATTATTATTATTATATTACTAGCCTCGAACTTATTTGCTAGCCCTCGCTAAAGATCGGGCTCAAACACGTCCTCGACTGTATTATAGTAATGTGCTATTTACTTTCCTTGTTGCGTACATAGCTATTAAAAGATCGTAATTTTTAATGTACACTCACGTTTATTTTGGACTAAATTTTCAGATAAGAGTATAAGTACAGTGATCCCACTGCAGGATTTAGGAGACCTTTGGAATATTAGGAGGTTAACACTACCAGCTTTCTTGCAATTGGCACCAGATATCAGCCGGGTTTTCAGTCCTGTGTAAAGTCCGCTTTTACCCCCAGAAAAATATTAGATAATAATTTCCGTTAGGGGCTTAATCGACCCCATTTAGGCCACTCTGAAATGCCTTCCCCTTTGTGGTATCGAACCTCTGAACTTTCAGCTCACTGATAGTATTCTTTTAACAATTAATAAATTTAATTATTTATGAAAATAATATTAAGATTAACAAATACATTAATTTGTTTTGTTTTAAATATTGTATAATCGTAAAATTAGTTTTCTATACCTCATTATTTTTCTTTGTTTTTTATATACATTAGACAGGGACAATTTAATATGTCTTGCTTGTATACATTTTATTATTAGTTTTAGTCTTAATTTTAACTAACATTAACTGGTTGCATTATATATCGTAATATAATAGATATTATCTTTATGATCAAATTTCTAATTAGTATTTAATATTAGAGTTAATTGAGATTGTTTTATTCTGATGTAATATATGTTTGTCCTGGTGAGTGGAAGAGAATGCCACATGGTTGATCAAATCTAATCTAATCTAATATTGTCTTGCTAACGCTACGGCGCGTCATGCTGTGCGTTTACAGATATATAATAAAAATTTAATATTTGTCTAAATATACTCAGGATTAGATTAATATCCTTTCTGAAAGCAAATTTATATTTTTACATATTTTAATTCTTCATTTTCTTAGACATATCTCGAAGAGACTGAATACATTGAACTTGCTCGAATTTCTTGCTTTAGATCCATATATCATTTTTCCGTTTGCAATGTCGGTCGCAGTGGACTAGTGGTTATGTTATTTGTCTCTAGGGTAGCAGGTTCAAACCCGGCCGGGGTCGATATAGTTTTTTTAGCATGGAACAATCCAATGAGCAAGTCCTCTGGGAGAGACTTTAAACCGTGGGGTCCCGAGTCTGAATATTTTCAGGTATCGTAAAAGATCTTAAACCTGAATAAAGAGGCCCCTAAGCAAAATTTACAGATCTCCTTCATCCTAGAAATAACTTAGTTGACTACTAGATGTCTCATTGGGTCGGTATGTTGACCGCATAAGTTATCATTAATGGCATCTTTAGGGAAATAGAGTAACTAAAATTAACTTTGTCTAGAATTCCTAACAAAGGAGAGGCCAATGTCCAACATTGGGCAGTTATACCTTTGTATATATAAATGGCGTTTAAATATTTTCACTTTTTCTTAAATATTGTTGATTTTAATTCCTCTTCTCTTACTTACTTACTCACTGGCACTATCAAACCCGTAGGTTCATGGCCGCGCGGACATAAGCTCTCCATACATCCCTATCCTGAGTTAATGCTTTCCAATCATTCCCTGTATAATCTACTTCCCTCAAATCATAGTTAATGTTATTCTCCCACCTCATTATTGGTCTACCAACTGGGCGTTTTCCCTCTGGCTTTCCTACAAGAAGTTTCCATGGAAGTCTTTCATTCCCCATACGTGCAAACATGTCCTGCACTGCGCAGTCTACAAGACTTAACTGTTCTTATTATATCTGGATTCCTATAAAGACCATGTAGTTCATTGTTATGTAAGTCTTCTCCATTCCTCTTCTCTGCTAAATTTAATTTATAATCAGATACTTCAATCCAAATTTATTCGATATTATGCTAGTTTTATAGAGTTGAAAATTTTTTAAAATTATTTGAATGCTTCAATGACATCGTTAGATGCTGGAGACTAATGGAAATAAGCAAGAAATCGTAACTGGCCCTTAAGCCCTTATTACCCGAGAGGATTGTGATGATGATATAATTGATTATGACACATTTCCTTGTGCATCCTTTTCTTTAGAATTAGAAGAATAAAGTAAGCAATACCTCATTGTTTTAGAGAGTTTATGAAATAATACACGCTAAAATACTGGGGATTGATATACATATTATTTTGCTGGCAATAAATTATTTTAAATTTCTTTCAAAAACATTCTTAAGCATAGCTACATAATTTGTGAGCATTATCGAAAATTACTTTTACTTTTTAAACTCTTTTGCTATTCGTGTTTTCCATAAACACCTGCCTCTGATTACAATCATAACAGCGTTCAATTAACTATTTGAAAGCTATAGGAAGGTTAGTGTACGTACGGCATTTGACCTTAGAACATTACTTGCTGTAGTTGTTCACCTATAGGTCAGCATCAGGTGAATTATTTCATCAAAATGATAACCATGTTAGAGGGCGATGCTCGCTGCGAGGGGTCAAACACCATGTGACCTCTGTGCCAGCAGCATTTCAAACTGTCAACACATTGAAAGATTTAATTAAGGCTGGAGTATTTGATAAAATACAAGTGAATTACGGTATGTTTTGTCTTCCCGATTACCATCCAAGTTCAATATACTTGGTAAGATAAGTTGCATACATAATCATTGTTTAGATTCTGAGGAAAGTATTAAGTGTATAAAAAATCTACAGCTTTAAATATAATAGGCTACCATTATCATTCTACGTGCTAGAGTAAGTAGTTTGTGGAACTTGATCACCCCAACTATGGACCTTAATCTGGTAACAATAAAATTGTTTTACGGTATAGTCATGAAACTCAATCCAACCCATTACCTGGAAGACCAGGATTTCTATTTTCATGTTGGCAATAACTTCTGAACTACCTAGTCCCACCAGTGGTTACATTATTGCAGGTTTAGCTTTTTGGACAATTTAATTATCAAGTTCTACCACTCAAAGTATTGATACTTTGGGAGACCTATAGAATTCTAAAAATTTTACATTATGGATGGTATACCCCATTTTAATTAACTAAAAATAGTGTTTTTGTAATAATATTTTTATAAAAGTCATATTTTCGTAATTAATTTTTTTTTTAAATTTTGACAGGAATTAAAATTATTTTCTCTATATCTTATTACAAACATAATCCAATATAGCTGAAAATAAATATTCTAGAATATCCTGGTTTAAGAATAAGTGGCGGATTCGTGGCGCAAACGCTTTCACCGCTGGGTTCCCGAGATCGAGTCACTCTATGTGGGTTTCGTGGTGGACGAAACGGAGCTTGGACAGGTCACAGTGTCTCGGTCACTCCATGTGGGTTTCGTGGTGGACGAAACGGAGCTTGAACAGGTTTTCTTGGAGTTTTCTCCCATTTTCCCCTGCCACAATTTCATCCACTATTTCTTCATATTCATCTCATCCATTTAGTTTCATTTTGTTCATCTGCCCCTGTGATGCTGCGCCAGGAGTGGTCGGTTAGTACCCTTGTCATTCACATACCGTACCTCTATATAACGGGCTTCATCTTATCACATCTCATCCCTCGACCCAACCCTAAGTTGGACACGAGTTGAGGATATTATTTATTATGATGATAAGTATTATTGAGTCTGATAATACAAATGCAGAACTTTTGAAATACAGAGGTTTGTTATTAAAATTAAGATTATTACACATCTTTAATATGTGTTGGATAAACAAAGAAATTCCCAAAACATGGCTCATCGCAAATGTTGTAATCAATTTTTATAAAAGGAGACACAAATAAAACAAGTAATTATAGAGGAATCGTATTTTGAACTCTGTTTATAAAATATATGCAGGGATATTACTTCATCATCATCATAGTACATTCACGAATTTAGGTCATTTGTTGACCTGTTTCGGCCTCAAGAGAAACACCATCCAGAAGTCTTTTGAGTGGACGTCCTGGTCTTCTTCTTCCTGTAGGTTGATATCTTAACTTTAGTTTGGGTATTCTGTGATCTTCCATTCGATGAACATGTTGTACCCATCTTGACTTATGATCAGAAATTTTGTTTTCTAAAGATTCCATGTGTAATTCTTCTAAGATGTCTTCATTTTTTTTGTGATCTAGTAGTGTGTATCCTGCAGTCCTCCGAAGATATCTCATTTCAGCAGATCTACGTCTCTGTATATCCTTCTGTTTCAACGTCCATACTTCGCTACTATACAAAAGAGTTGGAAGAGCCAGTGTTTTATACACTTAATAGATTAAAACCAATACTGCATTGCTTTTAGAAAAACAGAATGGTTTTAGACAAAGAAGGCCTTCTATGACAATATATTCACTATGAAACAGACAATAGAAAAGAGACGAGAATTCAATTTAACCACACATTTAGCTTTCGTTGATCTTTAAAAACCCTTTGATAAGGTGATAAGAACAAATTTGTAGTAAATAATGAAGGCAAGAGGGTACCCGGCTCAACTTATAGAAGGAATAAAAAGTCTTTATAATAGCACGAAAATTATCCTTAATTTAGATAATTATTCCAGAGATGAATTTTTAATAAATCAAGGAGTTCAACAAAGGTTTACATTATCATCTACATTGTTTAATATATATATTGACGAGCTAATATGAAAATTGAAAAATTCAAGTCCAGTAGGAATACAAATTAATAAGGAAATGTATATGAATATTTTATTGTATGCAGATGATCTGCTAATTATACAGAAGTCAGAGGATGATTTACAAAGAGTCATTTACAAGTTGAATCAATTAGCACTCTATCATAATCTTTAAGTCTCAACTTCAAAAACTAAAATTGTGGCTTTTCAGGACAAAGTGCCAGTCAGAGCAAAAATAGTAATCAATAATGAAATAATGGAGCAGATAGCACACTTTAACTATCTTGGTTCGGATATAACATATAGCTATGATTATATACATAATAAATTAAACCGATATCAAATGATGTGTGGCACCATTAGAAGAACCCTCCGAAAGACTCGAAGAGGAACTCAGCTCAGGTTTTATAAAATTATGGCTGTTCCTGTTATTTTATATGGATCTGAATCCTGGGTACTTACGAAGAAAGATATCTCACACATTCAAGCTGCTGAAATGAAATTTTTAAGATCCGTAAAAGTATGTACACGCAAGGATAGATTTACATAATGAATCAATAAGAAATGAACTGGATATATTTTCAATACTCGATGAACTAGAAGAACACAAATACCGTTGGAAAGAACATTTGAACAAAATGGACAATACAAGAATACCCAAAACGATCAACACCTACAAACCACATGGAAAAATATCTTTGGGACGGCCAAGGAAACGATGGACTTGAGATCGGAACAGATCGTAGTGACCTAATCATGGAAAGGAAGAAGAAGAAGATAAATATTATCTCTAATTTTCTACATCATTGATCTCCAAATTATTTTGCTATGACCTATTTCGTACCCCCCCACACACACACACATACACAAACAAATGCAATATATACATTCATTATATCTGTGGTCACGTAGAATAAATTAAAATTAAAAATAGCCAAAGTAATTAAGTGCGCTACGATCATCTCACAAGACTTCAGCGCCCTGTGAAACAGTTGGTAATCTAGGACTGTAATTATTTTTAATACAATAGGATATTTCCTTTTTTTTTTTTTTTGACATCTCGTAAGAATAGTCTATGTTCTGGTTAAAAAAGTGATTTTTTTGAAATTTAACAATTTCATACGTTATATTATAATTGTCTACTGCTGTGGTCTCAAGGTAGCGTGCTGCCTTGTCATGCAGCAGGCCCGGGTTCGATCCCCGGTCGGGGCAGTTTTTCTGGGTGAGGTTTTATCGGGGTTTTTCCTCACATGTGAGACAAATGTCAGGAAAACTTTAAGGCCCAAACGGTCCCCGAAATCATATGGCCATCATCACCATCATCATCCTTATCATTATCATCATCATCATCCTTCACCGGTGTGGAAAGCAACGGGAAGCTACCACACCTACAATTTCCCTAGTAAAGCTGCAAGCATAGCATGTAAATGCTATGATTGCAGTGAAGGACCTGCCCTCGGGCAGAATTACTATGGATGGATATTATAATTCGGCACAAAGACGGGAAAGTAATTTAATGGGTCAGGAATAAGCTAGAAGTGACGATATTATCTCGAAAATAAAGGCTACCAAAAGGGAGTGGGCTGAATATATTTTCAAAATAAATGCTATTATGTCGACAAAAATAATCTTTGACAGAGAGTGCGAGACAAATCGTCCTCATGTAAGATTGTAAGCAGAGATCAATAACTGTCCAATAATGCGGATGAGAACCCATATAATATGCCTAGTTGATGAGAATATATTAAGACAACTTCATTCTGCAGTGATTATAAATCGGTTTATTGTAATATAAAGCATGAATAACTACACTGCCCACAAAAAATTAATTGAGTACCCATGATTTCAGTCAATTTAGTACGTGATTTTACTGATGTGGTCATTATGTTTTCAATGAACAAGAACATCTGTTGGGAAAGAAATGACGCATGGTGCAGGGTACTCAGACTGTCATAAGGCCTGCCACCTCACTGAGCTCTCAAAGAGAGCAATAATCACCAAGTTAAATTGCGGCAAATCAACAGTACAAATTGTTCTGCGTAAGTAGAATGTTGATGGATATTGTGATAATTGTGTACATTTCGTGCAACCAACAGATATCGCAGATCACTAAGACTTTAAAAAGGAGAAAACAGAGTACAACTGATGGGTACTATCAGAAAGAAGTTTCAAGCAGTAACAGGAGTTTCTGTTTCAATTTGAACATTGTAAATATAGCCCCCCCCTCCAACTCGGATAATCCGGAAGAGCAGCGATACATATGCCTAATATCATAAAGACGAATAAAGTTCAGAATCTCAGCTGAGGTTTGGGCCGTTGTAACTGGATACTGGAACAATGTAGAAAGTTTCTATTTCGGTCTGATAGACTTCTACCAAAGTTGTGTATAGTGAGTGATTAATGACCTAGCCCATTGTTAAGCCATAGTCCCTCCTTTGTCATAATAAATAGAGCAAGTTAATTTTAGTTACCTAATTTGCCCAAAGATGTAATGAGTGGCATGTGGTCAAGACACCGACTCATTGAGACATCTAGCAGGCAACTAAGGTATTACTAGGATGTTTGAGATCGGTAGATTTTGCTCAGAAGTCTCTTTGTTCAGGCTTAAGGATCTTTTACGAGCCTGAAAATCTTCAGACTCGGGACCTACGGCTTGGAGTCCCTCCGGAGGACCTGCTCCTTGGATTTTTCCGTCCTAAAAGAAATCAATCGACCGCAGTTGGGTTTCAACCCGCGACCTCGGAAGGCAAGGAGCATAACCACTAGTCCACCGCGGCCGGCCAAAGTGTATAGTGCCTATTAGGGAAATTGGCGTTGGTGGAGTGCTGATGTGGAGTGTTTTTCATACTAGGGTGTAGGACCGTCGATGTTTTTTTTAGCACAATGAACTCACAGGTCGCAGTATGCTGTATAATTTTGGATAGGGAAATACTGCCAAAAACATGGCTTTTTATAGAACGAGCCTCGTTTCTTCCAGGATGATATTGCTAAGCATTGCGTTTCTTAGGGCACTATGCAGTGGTACGCAGGCAATAATGTTCACCGAGTGGACTGCCCGCAGAGAGTCGTAACTTCAATTCCATAGAACTTATTTAGGACGAAATGGACTGGTAAGTGAGGTCTTCAGAGATCCGACCAAATTCCCATTTACAACTGAGTGAGATTTTGCAAGAGTAATGGAGACGCTTTCCAGTGGATGCCCTGTATAAAATAAATATGAAATTATTGCATTGTCACGGGTCCTTTACAAGTATACAAAATTTCAAGTCGATCCAATTATTTTAAGTGGGTGAAAAACGCGATGAAAGATTCAGTTACATAGATAGATAGATAGATAGATAGATAGATAGATAGATAGATAGATAGATAGATAGATAGATAGATAGATAGATAGATAGATAGATAGATAGATAGATAGATAGATAGATAGATAGATAGATAGATAGATAGATAGATAGATAGATACAGGTCAAGCTAATATAAAGCGTGTAATAGTGGAGAGAATGGCTGATAGAATGGTTACTGTTACAGAAACGAGAGTTTGTTCCACGAGATTATACTGGCAAAAATAGAAAGTCAAATATTTTGATGCCCAGTTAGTTTATGGTAGATAGCGTGTATCTGCATGTGTATATTTGTGTATGTGTGCACGCGCGTATATGAAGTCTAGACTATACCGATATCTTCATGTTGGAACTAGAGTGCTCATTATCGGGGGTTACTTAACCTAGCATAATTTATTTATGTGAACTTCCCTACAGATGTTAGCGAGTGACATGTAGCATCTAAGGCATATATATATATATATATATATATATATACTTACTCACTGGCACTATCGAACCCGTAGGTTCATGGCCGCACGGACATAAGCTCTCCATACATCCCTATCCTGAGCTAATGCTTTCCAATCATTCCCTGTATAATCTACTTCCCTCAAATCATAGTTAATGATTTGAGGGAAGTTGATTATACAGGGAATGATTGGAAAGCATTAATATATATAGGCCTATATATATGTGACATGAAAAGAAAAATAAATGTCTTGAGTCGGGATTTGAACCCGAATTGCTGAACTTTGTACGTTTTAGCGCTCTAACCATCTGAGCTACTCAGGAATCCTAACACAAACATTTATTTGTCTTATATATATATATATATATATATATATATATATAGTATTCTCAATTTACACGAGAGGTAGCGGGATATTGTTCCAACTGCCATCTAGTGGCCACTACCGAGTATAACAAATAAGCATATTTAAAAAGAATATTTACTTTATAGCAGTAGCGCTTGTATATATATATATATATATATATATAGAGAGAGAGAGAGAGAGAGAGAGAGAGAGAGAGAGAGAGAGAGAGAGAAAGGGAAGGGGGTGCCTATATGACGGGTAAAAACACGCCTGAACCCTCCCACACATGATCATACACACTTATATGGAGGGCCTGATGCCAAAGTGAACCAAACTACGTTTTTAATATTTTTCACAATTCAACTTTAAAGTATATTTTGAAATATAAAAATGAATAATGGCATGATCTTTTTTTTCCTTATTTGTCACCATATGTTAGATGGTGACCAATATGGAAAAAAAAGATCATGCCATTATTCGTTTTTATATTTCAAAATATACTTTAAAGTTGAATTGTGAAAAATATTAAAAACGTAGTTGGTTCACTTTGGCATCAGACCCTCCATATGGTAGTTAAGTAAAGTAAAGTAAAGTGATCCCACTACAGGCTCAGGAGGCCCTTCGGGTAGTAGGAGGTTAAGGCACCCACTTTTTCTTGACAATCGGCACTTCATGTCAGCCGGGTTGTCAGCCCTGCGTGGCGGCCGCCTTTACCCCCAGAACAAGCGTCTGGTATTCATTTCCGCGTTAGAGGCTGAGTCGACCCCAGGGCCATAGTGCCGCCAGAAGGTTTGGGTCAATTTAAAATCCTGACCCAATAGGACTCGAACCCTCAACCTTCCGCTTGTAGCGCAGTGCCTTAACCACTAGGCTACGGCGTGCCCCATACAGTAGTGCAGTTTATATTAAAAAATTGTATAAGCAATGTAAGATAAAATCTTGCGCATTCAGAATATTTCAAAATGTTAAAGTAAGATATATTGTAATGAAAATGGGGCATGCGTATAATAAATATATAAAATACAGTACAACACAAACATACATATTCATGTATATACACAAGTACATACGCACATGTATACACGTTCACTAACGTTGGATGTTTTTATAAAATATTGAAGAATCTTGCTTTTTTAGGCTATAAGAATTAACATATTGAGAGCTAAATTTTAGTTTTGGTTTAAAACTGTAAAAATAATAGTGTAAAATCTTCCATAATTATCTCATTGCGTAGGGCATTACATTGCTGTAATGACTATCCTTAAATAAATAAATATAAACATTAACAGGAAAGATATATTCACATTTTAATACATGAAATCACTACATGGTCTTTATAGGAAGCCAGATATAATAAGAACAGTTAAGTCTCGTAGACTGCGATGGGCAGGACATGTGGCACGAATGGGGAATGAAAGACTTGCATGGAAGCTTCTTGTAGGAAAGCCAGAGGGAAAACGCCCAGTTGGTAGACCTAGAATGAGGTGGGAGAATAACATTAACTATGATTTGAGGGAAGTAGATTATACAGGGAATGATTGGAAAGCATTAGCTCAGGATAGGGATATATGGAGAGCTTATGTCCGCGCGGCCATGAACCTACGGGTTCGATAGTGCCAGTGAGTAAGTAAGTATACATGAAATCATATTAATTTAAGAACACTTAAAAATACCTAAGGCAAAAATTTAGAACATAAAGTAGCAATATTTTAAATACGTTAATCAGATTAAAATGTGATAAAATTCACAAGAAGCTGTGTTAGCTAATAATCAGAAACAACTTAATAAAGATTAATCGTGAGTTTGAGGACTGGCAACTTAGAGCGATCTCGTAACTTACAGGTCACCGACTTTGATTTAAGAGTAGCGATTGAGTAAAATTGGTTTTTAAGTTATGCAAAGCCACCGTAAGACATAAACACTTGCGCCCCAAATATAATACATTCATACAGAACGTTTTAAAAGTGGGTTGTTGTCGATATTGTAGGCGTCAGGAGAACTAGTCACGCATTGGTTTTGCTTGTTATTAAAACAATTTAAACTGACATGTGGAAAGAAAGGATAAACAGAAAAATAAAATTACTGGGGTGGTGGAATATGGCATCGTGCTTTGTTTCCCCTTCATCATCTATTGTCACGCCTTTGACTTCCTCAACCAATAGGTAATTGAAAAAATTAAGGCACTGCATTTTCAGTTGAATATGTGCAATTGCCATTCAAAAGCTATTTGTTTTACTTATGACTGTGGTGTTGGCAATTCTTAATAACACTGGGCGACAAAAATCAACTTGTTTTTTCTTCCACAAGAATAAATATATGACATTTTTAGGAGTATATTTTTCATCCTGAATTTAAATATCATTTCAGTTTTTTCCCATCAGGCAAGAGTTTTCTGTGATATTTATTTACATTCTTTATAATTTTCAATAAAATCCAACCAACTCTAACTCATTCTGACTTGCCTAGAAAGCGGTACATTGTGATTTTCAGGCATATTTTACTCACAGTCAGCTTAATACTGATACAGTGCAATGCAGATTAACAGGTCTGAGCATATTAAAACACGCATGAACCTGCTCAGTCTTGTCTTTTAGTGGTTCAGCATGACATTACATATGATTTCCGTAAATACAGCTTGAATAATATCGCTACATATAAGGTAAAGGTTCCTATGACAGGTCAAAGAGAATGCTAAAATCAGTTTTAAAAAAGTATCTGTCACAAAAAAAAAACTGTGCCTGATGGAAAAATTCTGACTACGTATCTGAATTCAATATGAAAAATGCACTAGATTCACTAATCAGATTTCTTGTGAAGAAAACCTTGTCGACCAGTGTAATCATAAGTAATGCCACGAGTGATTTCCAAATTATCGATAAATTCACGACTCACGAAGTGAGGAGTGAATTTATCTAGAGAATTTGGAAATCAAGAGTGGCATTTGTTAGGACTATTTAACGAATAAAATTAATCTGTTTACTCACAAATCATTATTTAACTACAGTTATTTAAAAATATTTATATATTTAATGTAAACGACGATGTTAGAAAACAAATGAGAAACGATAGGTACGCTTCATCTGCTTCTCTTGTATATCACTGCAACCAGATCATACTATTTATTGCCAAAGAAACGCAATATTGTGAGAATGCTCTCTAGTGGAGAAAAAAGTGAAACATCAAACTGTATATTAATTCATTTCTGATGTCGTATGATGTAAATATGGCAATTATATTTTTCTGGATTATTACCTGGGAAAAAATACATTTAAGAAAGTGCAACCAGTGGTTTCTTTTTTTGATGGTATAATAAATTGCTACAAATGTTTTTTATATTAACTCCTGCAAGCGCTATGTGTTGACATCTATGCACTATATATACAATCTGGTAGCCGTATTTCTTATGGGCTCAGTCACTGCAAAATAATGGTCAGACCTGTTCAGAATATTAAAAAGGAGGAGCTTTCTTTAATATGGTAAATTTAACACTGATAAATATTTCGTGAAACACGACTCTGATTGGTTGTAAAACAGAAATCATTGAAACGTGATTGGTCATTGACTCCCATTTGGGGCATGAGTTAAATAGTCAATAAAATCCAACTAACTCTAACTCATTCTGACTTACCTAGAAAGTGGTAGATTGTGATTTTCCGGGCATATTTTAACTCACAGGCAGCTTAATACTGATACAGTGCAATGCAGATTAATAGGTCTGAGTATGTTAAAACACGCATGAACCTGCTCAGTCTTGTCTTTTAGTGGTTCAGCATGACATTACATAAATAATTTCCTTAAATACAGCTTGAATAAAATCGCTACATATAAGGTAAAATGCTAAAATCAATTTTAAAAAAGTAGCTGTCACAAAAAAAACTGTTCCTGATGAAAAAATTCTGACTACATATCTGAATTCAGTATGAAAAAATGCACTAGATTCACTAATCAGATTTCTTGTGAAGAAAACCTTGTCGACCAGTGTAATTTATATAAATAAAAATTGTAAATGCTCATTTGTTTTAAACTTTAAATCTCCGAAATTGTTCGCAGGTTGTATTGAATGTTTGTACATACAGGTTTTAAGATACGGCGAATGTTTAGCCTCTATCTATTATGTTCTAAAACAATTGGGTATAGGAGTTTACCTGAAACGAAACATTTTAATTCACTAAAGCGGTCCACAATTTTCGATGTTTTACAACGAAACTTAGTATAACCTATTAAAATAAACCTAGTTAGTTATTGTCAAAAAACGAAACCAGCGAAATTCGGCCGTTAGAAGTGTGGGTTTACCTGAAATTTGAAATTAAAAATTGACTAACAACCGCTATGTTTGGTTCGTCGCAATGTATACAAGTGAAGATATTTATTATTATTATTATGATGATGAGGATGATTATTGTTATTATTATTATTATTATTATTATTATATTATTATTATTATTATTATTATTATTATTATTATTATTATTATTAATTATTATTATTATTATTATTGAAGAATAATAATACACAAATAATTTGTTATATCCCGAGAGACTGGGTCCTTGACAGAACTTTGTCACTAGTAATTAGTGTTCACCCCCGCGACGGAACGCGACGAGAACGCGCCTGTCAAGTGTTACCCAACTGCATATAGTTACAGCATTTGCCCCCTGTAAGCGTTCGGCCGGGTTAATAGCCTTGTATAGTTTTCAAGGCTAAAGGCTACTATTATTATATTATATTATTATTATTATTATTATTATTATTATTATTATTATTATTAATATTATTATTATTATTATTAATATTATTAATATTATTATTATTATTATTATTATTATTATTATTATTATTGTTATTATTATTAATATTATTATTATTGTTATTATTATTATTATCATTATTATTATTATCGTTATTATTATTACTATTATTATTTTATTATTATTATTATTATTAATATTATTATTATTATTATTTATTGAAATACAAAAATGCACAAATATTGATACCCCTGTGGCATTTTCTTCCCCAAGGGAACTGTTATTTATTCCAGGATTCTCCCCTGAAATATAATGGAATAGTTTCTATGCTATTTTATGCTGTTTATTCCTAAGAGTTTCATATTATGTTTGTTTCGTTCAAACTTCCATGCCTCACGAAATTCGGACAGAGATGTACATATCCTGGAAATGATGTGATAGGCTATATGAAAATTGCAATAAATTGGAGCTCTTTTTATGAAGTGTAAGAAGTTAAATATTGACTACAGAAAAGTAGCTCCATTTATTTTATGAAACCTCCAATAATATCACCTGAAAAGTAGGCCAAGGCATAAGTGGATCCATAAACTGAATCAGCAATTGTAAAGGAAACTCCCAAGTATATAAATGTTTGTAAGACTATAAAGTAATGACTTAAAATAACTGTGAATAATAAGGAGGCCTAAGCCTGTCTTGGAGCGATAAAAGGAGCCTGAATATTTAAATTACATTAGGGTCTATATTAATTTTTAAAGTTATATTTAATTATTGTACTTACTATTTTTAGATTACTGCTAAATTCATAATATTACGAGGAAATTCAGAAAAATATAATAAATGTGATTGTTTTCGGATTTTTAATTGAAGGATCTCCATAGAATGCGGGTCGGTTGGTCGCAGAAGCAGCAAACAGGCTCCTATTTGCATCATTAATCGTGTACGTGGAGTAAGATTGCCTCGAGCAATCCTGCACCATGCTCCGTAGAAGAGGTGTCATCTTGCACCCCTGCTTCGTCCAGAAGGGGTGCATTTCTACACCCTGTTCCGTGGAGGACAATGGTGCGCTCTTATATACTGTGCGATCAAGCGGCAAGAGAAAGTCAAATCCTATTAATATGCACATAATCCATTTTCAGTTTCGTTTATTTCATGCAGGAATCTGCAGGGAAAACTATTTTTAAATCCAATTTTCATTCAGTCATGAATCAGTAACTGGAACTGAAATTAAAAATTGTATCATCTGAAGAGAGGGATTATCATCCAACCAGTATCGTGGTGAAATGTGTTTAGCATTTTGGGTCCCTCAACCGTTATGGCTAGAATTATGGCGAATACTGACCTAATTGCGAAATGGGACAATTTTTTGTTTGGTATGTTTCGATCTGATTGTCGGTTTCAGCAAAATTGAATTAGGCCTACATAAAACACAAGATGAAATAAACATTTGTCATTTATGGAATTCAAGGGTAATGGTAACATTGCAGTTCTTTATTAAGCACTTTAACAAAAACATTCAGAAGTAAAAGTTGTTATATTTCACGTTCAATATGTAGTCAGTGAAAATCAAGACAATACTACAGTGCCAAATTCCCTGATAGTTTAAGACCGCCAGGAATATTTCATTACACATTTCTGACTTATATTTTGTTAGGCAATTTATCATAAGTAATGCCACGAGTGATTTCCAAATTATCGATAAATTCACGACTCACGAAGTGAGGAGTGAATTTATCTAGAGAATTTGGAAATCAAGAGTGGCATTTGTTAGGACTATTTAACGAATAAAATTAAGCTGTTTACTCACAAATCATTATTTAACTATAGTTATTTTAAAATATTTATATATTTAATGTAAACGGCGATGTTTGAAAACAAATGAGAAACGATAGGTACGCTTCTACTGCTTCTTTTGTTTATCACTGCAACCAGATCATACTATTTATTGCCAAAGGAACGCAATATTGTAAGGAGGAGCTTTCTTTAATATGGTAATTATAACACTGATAAATATTTGGTGAAACACGTCTCTGATTGGTTGTAAAACAGAAATCATTGGAACGTGATTGGTCATTGACTCCCATTTGGGGGATGAGTTAAATAGTCATGAATAAATTAGGCTCTGATATATATATAGAGTGTCCTCAAAGTCCTGCTACCAAAACAATGTAATTTTGCTCGTAAACTATTTTAGATAGAGACATGCGGTTTTTTTGCAACATATTCTACATTTCTCAAAGTTTTGTTTACATTTTCTGCAGATTATGGTTTAAACGACTATGACGACATCACAGGAAAAGGCCCAATGTGTATGGTCGTATGCTGAGTCTGGTAAATCGCTAGTAACTGTTCAGCGAAATTTCCGGCGGCAATATAGAAGAGATACTCCATCTAAATCATCCATAATTTGATGGACCGAGAAATTTCTAGCGACTGGCAGTGCAATGGACTTGCCACTGAGTGGACGATCAGGTGTGAGCCAAGAAACTATCGACAATGTGCAACTTGCATTTGAACTCAGGCCTCAAAAATCTGTTCATCGTGCTTCAAGGAACTGCATTTACAAAAATCAACCATTCATTAAAGTCCTCCATAAACGGCTACATTTTCAGACCTATAAACTTGGAAATTACACAAGCGGTGCTGCCAACTGACTTCCCTCGGCGTGCTGAATTTGCTGATTCCATGCTGAATGCAATTGACGAAGACAGTGAGTACCTGTAGAAGATGATGTTCTCTGATGAAGCGACTTTCTTTGTGTCTAGACATGTTGACCATAAAGGTCGGATATGGGGGTACTGGTGATTTACCAGACTCAGCATACCACCATACACATTGGGTATTTTCCTGTGGTGTCATTATTGTCGTTTAAATCACAATCTACAACAAATGTAAATAAAGCTTTGAGAGATGTAGAATTTTTTTTGTATTGTAAGCCTATGTTTTCCCTTTACTGAGATTTAGGCGCTTCCTCTGAGCAGGGGAGAATGTTGAACCAGTCAGCTAATTTAGTTACCATTGTGTTTCGTATAGTATGTCATCTTTGCGTCGATGGTACTTGGTCAGCGTTAGCGCTGCATACTGACATCTAGGAAACCGAAGGTAGTACACTAGAGGCGGGGGTTAAAATTCGGAACATTTTGCTTAGAGGCTTTTGCAATTCAGGCTTGAAGAACTCTTTTTACGGAGCCTGAAAATCTTCAGACTCGGGACGGCCACGGCTTAAAGTCCCTCTCCCCCGTTAGGACTTGCGCTAGCCCCTTGGGATTTTTCCGTCCTAAAAAATCCATCGACCCCGGCCGGGTTTGAACCCGCGACCCTTGGGACCAGAGTCAAGGATCATAACCACTAGTGCCAGCACAGTGGGCCGACAGAGATGTACTAGATATAATTTGCCAAAAATACAGCACGTTCTGTATCTTCAATATACGTTACCGGAGCTAAGTTAAATTGTTTTGGTAGCAGAACTCCGGGGATCTGGTGATTTAATATTTAAGATATTATGTTACATTCCGCGATATGACTATATATGGGTCCTTAGCATTACTAAAAATTACATTTTTAGTTATCAGAATTAATTTATGAAGGCAGGCAAACCAAATTTCGGATTTTTTGCTCGTGGGCTCAACATAACTCTGATCGATTCATAAAGCTCCAAAGTGCATAGGCGTAACGAAATTAACAAGACGGTATTTTGTCGGCACAAATTTGTATTATAATTAAGAAAATGAAAAATTAAAATAATTGGGGAAGCAAACGTCGTGTCATGTCACAGTCCTGTGTTTTGGACCCTAAATGATCTATAAAATATTCATAAAAAGTTTAAAAAAATAAAATAAAATCAGGATTTTCAAATGAAATGTGGTGATCATCTTAAACTCTTGTTAGGTCTGTAACAATCATTTTAATATAATCTCATTCCAATCTATTCCATTAACCTAGTTTAACCTCTCACGTCATAGGTACTTTTTCCGTGCCACACACCGTCTGGGCCTTACACTGGCAAGACCTTTTAAACAATTGGTTCCACCCATACTTTTTTTGAGCACACAAGGACATGGGCCTCCTTCGAGATAACAAAAACATGAAGACGAAACACAACATACACACACATTTACACTAAACATGGCGAATATAATAATGTTGATTATGATTGCCAGATTATGTTCGGGGAGTGTTTTGGGCCTTAAAATTTCCTAACATTTGTATTTTATGTGAAAAAAACCCTAGAAAAACTTTTCTGACCGAAATCGAACTGATCCGCTGCGTACAAGGCATTATAAAATTATAGCATAATTCGGGAATAAATATCTGTAAAAAATATTTTTCTCGAGGAAACCATATTTGTGATCTAGTTTTTTGGCTATCTTTATAAAGTAAAATGTTAAAATGTATACCGTTTGGCAAGTTTCATCGTCCTCAACTGCGTTAAAAATGTTATTGATTTTAAAAATTAATAACTGTAGGCCTTTCGGAAGTTGACTTCCATCATCAGCAGATGAAATATGTGTTACTAACTGTGGTTATTGTTGTACAACGTTTTGGACGTGGACGGTCTTAAAGCGTCGTCAGTAGTAACTGACTCAGAATCAATTTCACCAACAGAGTTTTCCCCGTGTATAATACTTAAACTGGCGTAATACAGTTACCTTTTACCTCTGTTGGTGAAACCGACCCTCAGTCGACTTCCGAAAGACCTATCAGTTATTATTTTTTTAAATGAAGGACATTTTAACACAGTTGTGGACGACGGCACCTGCCAAAACGTATATATATTTTAGTATTTTACTTTATGACTATTATCGGAACGGAATTTAATATGAATTTTATTAGTATTTTGTTATTTTGCTTTTAAAGTAAAGTAATCCCACTACAGACCTCAGGAGGCCCTTCGGGCAGTAGAAGGTTAAAGATCCCACTTTTTCTGGACAATCGGCACTTGATGTCAGCCGGGTTGTCAGCCCTGCGTGACGGCCGCCTTTACCCCCAGAACAAACGTCTAGTACTCATTTACGTTAGAGGCTGAGTTGACCCCAGGACCATAGTGCCGCCAGAAGGTTTGGGTCAGTTAAAAAATCCTGACCCCACCGGGACTTGAACTCTCGACCTTCCGGCTTGTAGCGCAGTGCCTTAACCACTACGCTACGGTGTGCCCCTTCTTTTACTTTAAGGAACTAGTAATTACCTTCAAATCTGTGTAGTGGTAATGACGTACTCTGCAAGCCAGATTGCAAAACATATCAATGCTTTTCTGTATTTTTTCTCTCGTTTACTGAAGCTGGTTTATCTGAAACATGTATCAGTTTCATGACTAATATTTATGGAGCAATTAACGTGGGTACGATAATGGCGTGTTCTTATTGTTTTTGTCAATGATTCACTTACTACAAGATATTATAGATGTATGAACAACAACAACTTAAATAGCATAAGCTATAATCAATGAACTCGTTGAACTGTTCACCGAATTAAGTGTTTCAACATCAGAACAAGTGTTCGTAACGTTATCTGATCTTGAGGAACGGAAAATAAAAATAAAACATCGACAATAAAAAGTTATAGAGCCTAATTGCTATTGTGATTTTGTAAGTTGACCTACTACTGATCTAATTACGGAAGAGTTTAAAATATTAAGGGGAGGGCAGTTTATTTTTGTTTTAGAATTTACTTTCTATTTGGCATAAAATTATGTACTTTTTGACATAAATTTAAAAAATGTCGGAGACAGATACTATTGTCGGTGAATTGTTTAAATAATATTCCTCTGTAAAACATCGGTTTTATTAGTCATAAACATTTGCTGGAAGAGTGGAGGGTAGGGGAAATATTTCCAGTATATAAAAACGAGGGTGCGTGTAGGCAAACAGTTTTCAGACACTTTTGAAATCCAGAATGGGTTGAAGCAAGGAGATGCACTATCTCCTCTACTATTTAATTTTGTACTAGAGCATGCCATTAAATCTTTAGAGAATGAGGAAGGCTTACAACTGAATGGTATTAATAAGCTGTTAGTTTATGCTGATGATGTAGTACTACTGGCCGATAGCGAGGAGATACTAAAGGCCAACACGCACACACTATTGAGTAACACTAAGAAATTAGGACTGGAAGTAAATATCAGTAAAACTAAATATATGGTCACACGTAGAAATACATTATATAATGGAAATGGACAGCTAATGACAAATGAGGGAAATTTTGAGGAATTGGCTGAATTCAAATACCTAGGAACAATAATCACAAATAGGAATGAGATGCACAAAGAAATTAAACATAGGCTCAATTCTGGAAATGCATGCTATTATGCATTGCAGAGACTTTTGATGTCCCAACTCCTTTCAAAAAACGTTAAGCTGAAAATATATAAAACTATTATTCTACCAGTTATATTATATGGGTGCGAAACATGGACTCTTACTTTAAGGGAGGAAAGGAGATTACGAGTATTTGAGAATAAAGTTCTTAGGAAAATTTTTGGACAAAAGAGAGATGAACAGACAGGTGAATGGAGAAGACTACATAACAATGAACTACATGGTCTTTATAGGAAGCCAGATATAATAAGAACAGTTAAGTCCCGTAGACTGCGATGGGCAGGACATGTTGCGCGTATGGGGAATGAAAGACGTGCATGGAACCTTCTTGTAGGAAAGCCAGAAGGAAAACGCCCAGTTGGTAGACCAAGAATGAGGTGGGAGAACAACATTAACTATGATTTGAGGGAAGTAGATTATACAGGGAATGATTGGAAAGCATTAGCTCAGGATAGGGATGTATGGAGAGCTTATGTCCGCGCGGCCATGAACCTATGGGTTCGATAGTGCCAGTGAGTAAGTAAGTAAGTATATAAAAACGAGGATATAAAAAAACTGCTCCATTTACATAATAATTTTTAATACAGGCATATAAAGTATATAAGTCAATATTAAAAGCTCGACTGAACATTATAATGGAAAATTTGATTTTAGAAAGTCAAGATGGATTTAGGAAAGGAAGATATTGTTCTGATTGTGTATTTACCACAAGCCAAATAATGGAGTAACTAAGGGAATATAATCCACCAATATTCATGATTTTCGATAGATTATGAAAATGTATTTGACAATGACTGCAAATATAAATTAGACTATGAATCATAGTGAAGGAAAACTGTATCCTATAACATTAATATCAGTAATAAAATATTATATGTTGAAAATAAAATTGTAATAGAATTACATCAATGAAAGAAAAAAATATTTGCAGCAAAAATAAATAAAGGGGTAAGACAAGGGTGTCCAGTTTCATCGTCACTTTTTAATATGTATATTGATGAAATCGTGACGAAATGGCAAATGTATTTAAAGGAAAATTTTAAAATAGAAAAATATATATTAGATAACGCTTCTCTTTGCCGATGACTAAGTTTTAATATCTAATTCTGAAAAAAGATGCGCAGAGGACTCTATTCTAGTTAAATTATATAAGTAATAATTTTAATTTGAAAATTTTACTCAATAAATCAAACGTTTTGGCATTTAGAGGAGCAGATACAATTACAGCTAAACTTATCTTGCAGGGAAACATAAATGAAAAAATTGTTTCAATTATCTTAGTTGTAACATTATTTTCTTGTGAGGAAAATCTTGATTTTCAAAACAAAATCATTATATTCAGTTATGTATCCGGCGTTATTAACAGATATCTAAAACAGTGTCAGAAAAGAAACCAAAATTAAATTTTATAAGTAGTGACAGTACCAATGTTACTTTAGGTTTCGGAGTTTTGGGCATTGACAAGAAAGGATGGAAGGAGAATTGAAGCAGCCGAAATGGGAGTTCTCAGGTATGTTGTGGGATATACCCTACTGCATAAAAAAGCGAAGATACAAGGTATGAACTAAATATCTTTAAATTATGTACATAATAAAACAAAGTATAAATAATTGTAAATAAATTATTTTGAAGGCAAGACAGAACCAGATGTAATATAATTTAGACCTAGATTATACATCTAAAACAAATATCACAGAGTTCGAAATTCAGACGCATAAACTACAATGTAGTTTCCTGAATAGATATTGATTTAATATATTCTATAATATTTTTATTACACTGAGCAACAAAAAATAAACTTTTTTTTGTGTCAGTAAGAAAAATATGTGATTCTGATAGTATCTTTTCTCCTGAATTCAAATGTGGTATCGGTTTTCTCCATCACGCAAGGTTTCCGAGAGACAGAATTTATACTTTCAAACACTTTAATATTTTCTACATTCATAACTACACAATATTCGAACATTCGGACTCACCTAGAAAGTAAGAAATGACGATTTCCTGCTATATTTCGCCTGTGGAGCATCCCTCTTGATGGTCCAAGAATAATCGGCCAGCATATTAGGATTCCATTTGCCTTGATATCTCTTTTCCATAGCTGAAATCTCCTGATGAAATTGTTCCCCGTTTTATTTTACAATGGACAAATGGACGAAAAAACGTTTATTAAAAAATAATTATTTAAATACATTAATTTAAATTGAAATAAAAAAACTGTGGGCTATGGAGAAATTCCGAATACATATTTGAAAACACGATAAAAAACTTCATTAAGTACAGCTACCGTATTGGTACTCATGAGACAAAAATCATGTTGACCAGTGTTATTAGCTTGATTTCCGAAATTCGTTACATACTTTTTTCTACTTTTTGAATATGGGAAAAGAAGAAAACATTAGTATTGCACATTAATCAGGAGAGGCTACAAACTTCTTATTAAGAAGGTTTTGATTGAAGTTTCTATTTGACTTAAAACTATTTCATTCTTTCCCATTACATTTGTCACTGTTCTTGCAGAAAAATATTACCCTTCAAAGCTCTCTAATTGAAACTGCATTCCTATTTATGTAAATAAGAAGGCCTTATTGTTTTATACCGTCTTTTAATTAACACTTTACCGACATGAGTAAGGGTGTAAGAAAACAAGTGAATAACAAATTGGCGGCGCCACCAATTAAAGTGTTTCTAACAATAGAAAAAGCTACATACTACTATAGGACAATAGATAAATCAGTTCACGGCGACATATCCTTTAGCAAGATAGCTAATTGCGTCTGAAAATTTATATACAATGAGTCACGCAAGTAAAGAAGAAAATTAATGTGAACCGTAATGTAATAAGTCCACTGGTACTTTATGGACTTCGCGTGAGCTTCTGTAGAGTGACACAAAACCCATAAAGCACATCTGTGCAAAAAGTAGTGTATATAATCCAAGCATTATATAAATGTATGTTCATACAACGTTGCCAGTATTAAACCTAGGCTAATTCATTTTTATTTTTAATACATGCAAAGATAGATTTATCATAAGTAATGCCACGAGAGATATCCAAATCATCTTTACATTCATAATAATAATAATAATAATAATAATAATAATAATAATAATAATAATAATAATAATACTTTATTTATTCTGGCAGAGTTAAGGCCATAAGGCCCTCTCTTCCACTCAACCAGCACAAATACAAATAAATATTCGACAAATATAGATATACACTATACTAATTATAAACAGTTAAAGATACAATAAATGTAGCAATGTAAATGTCATGTACAAACAACATTTTATAGGGTAATAACAATAATGATACGATAATAATAATAATAATAATAATAATAATAATAATAATAATATAAATATGATACATTATACGGGAAACACCAATTAATATATATATATCTTACACTGGATAATAATGAAGTCGAGTTTAGAGCAAATATAAATTTAGATTTCTTTTAAAAGATGCCAATGTCCGGCAGCCCCTTATTTCTTGTGGTAGGGAATTCCAGTTGCGAGAAGTGGAGATGGTATATGACATGGAGTGATGCGATGTCCTATGTTGCGGTATATTAAGTAAGAGACTATGTTGTGATCTTGTGTTTAAGTTATGGTTTGAGGATAGATACTGGAAACGGGATGATAAATAATTAGGAATCGAGGTATGTAGGATCTTAAATAGGAGATTTAGACAGTGCGATTTTCTTCTCTCTTTTAGATGCAGCCATGACAATTCGTGGAATAATGGAGAAATGTGATCGTATTTTCGAACATTAAATATGAATCTGATACACATATTATGGACACGCTGCAGTTTGTCCGACAATCCGTCACTTACGTCAGTTAGTAGAACGTCACAGTAGTCAAAATGCGGCATCACTAAAGTTTGGATTAAAATTCTTTAAGAGTTGTAGGAAGAAAATGTTTAAGTCGCTTTAGGGAATGCATTATGGAGAAGATCCTTTTAATTTGATTTTATTAAACACAATGTGTACATTTAGAATTTTCACCAGTCTTTTGTAATTTTGGTGAGAGGCTGAGTTCTGATTTGGCATTTCATTAGGTGGTACCTGGAGCATGGCTCGTCGCAAAGCTTACATCTGCAGTCCTCCTTCGGGTCGTGGTATGACGGATTCTGACATATTTTCCAGTGGAAACCATGCGCGGCGAAGCGTGTGTATAGGTGGCGAAGTTGGAAGTTCGGAAGTTCGGTCCTTTCCACGAGAAGATCCTTTTAGATGTTTGTTTTACTTGCTCATGCCATTTTAAATTAGAATCTAAGTAAAATCCCAAGTTTTTAACGACGTCGGTATAAGGAATTTGTTCATTATCTAATATGACAGCCGGCATATTGCCATTGTTTATGAGGTGTAATAGCCTTGAATGTCCGATAATTATTGCTATGAGTGACGAGTGAATTTATCTCGAGGATTTGGAAACCAAGAGTGGCATTTGTTAGGTATTTTAAAATATTTATATACTTAATGTAATGTAAACGGCGGTTTGAAAAAATCAGAAATGTGAGGTTATGTATATTCACTGCAATTTGATCATATTATTTATTGCCAAGTAGGATCGCAATATTGTAAGAATGCACCCTAGTGGAGAAATAATGAAACATATCAAAACAGTTTAGTATAATCATCATTATAGGTTATTCATTAATTTTTTTAGTAAACAACTCAGTAAAATCAAGTAATCTGTTCATTATTTGCTGTATTCAATGTATTTGTTGGATAAAAATAATGCATTGACCTGTTCAGAATATTAGAAAGGATGAGCTTTCTTTATCACAAAAGCAGGAGCTGATAAAGAGAAATCGATAAAGAGCGAGGTGAAACACGACTGTCATTGGTGTAAAACAGAATTAATTGAAACGTGATTGGTCATTGGCTACCTTTTGCGACATGAGTTAAATAGTCATAAGTAATGCCACGAGTGATTTCCTATTTATCTAGAGGATTTGGAAATCAAGAGTGGTATTTGTTAGAACTATTTAACGAATAAAATGAAGCTGTTTACTCATAAATAATTATTTAAATATCTATCCACCCATAGTAATTCTGCCAGAGGGCAGGTCTTTCACTGGAATCACAGCATTTTTTTATGTTATGCTTTGCAGCTTTACTACGGAATTATAGGTGTGGTAACTTCCCGCTGTTTTCCACACCGGTGAAGGATGATGATGATGATGGCCGGATGATTTTCGGGGACCGTTAGGCCCTAAGCTTCCTGACATTTGTCTTACAGGTGAGGAAAACCCTCGAAATAACCTCAACCAGGAGCCTCTCCCAACCGGGAATCGAACCCGGGCCCGCTACGTGACAATGCAGCACGCTACCACGAGACATACACAGCGGTGGACTATTTAAATATAATTATTTTAAAGTATTTATACATTTAATGTAAACGGCGATGTTTGCAAACAAATGAGAAATGTTTGGTTTCGTTTGATTTGTTCATCACTGCGACTTGATCATACTATTTTTGCCAAATAAGATCGCAATATTGTAAGAATGCACCCTAGTGGAGAAAAATTGAAACACGTCAAACTGTATATTATAACCAATATTATAGGTTATTAATTCATTTTTTTCGGAAACAACTCAATAAAATCAGTATTTAAAAGCACAATTATTGAACACGCACTTATCAAATGTGTAGGTAGAAGAGATCTGTTCATTATTAGCTATATTCATCGTTAGAGGTCAGTCACTGCAAAATAATGCTCTGACCTGTTCAGAATATTGAAAAGGGGCTTTCTTTACTTTGGTAATCAAAATTCGATAATTATCGAGGTGAAACACGCCTGTGACAGGTTGTAAAATAAAGTTCATTGAAACATAATTGGGGAATAAGCATTTTAACTGCAGGCTATAAAATATACTCAAGAATCTTAACATTTAGGTTAAAACAAATAACAGAGGTAATGTTAACAGAAGAACAAAGTGGATTCAGGCCAGGGCGTTCATGTATGGATAATATATTTACGATAAAAGAATTTATAAACAAAAGAAGAGAATATAACATGGAAACACACATAGCTTTTATTGATTTTGTCAAGGCATTTGATAAAGTAGACAGAGGAAAACTCTGGACAATTTTAAAAGAAAAAGGAATTCCGAAACACTTAATAGCAGCTATAAAGAGTTTGTACTGGAACACAAATTTTGTTATAAAAACTAGAAATGAAGTAAGTAAAAATAAAATTCATACTAATCAAGGAGTTAAACAAGGATGCAGTATCTCTCCAGTTTTATTTAACCTATACATCAATGATATAATAAAAAAATGGAACGAAGAAACAAATAAAGGAATAAAATTAGATAAAACACACTACTTGAAAACATTATTATACGCTGATGACCAGGTAATAATAGCAAATACAGAAGACGAACTTCAGAGGAATATTTTTAAGCTACATAATATATGTGAACAATATAATCTCAAAATATCCATAGAAAAAACTAAGGTAATGGCATTCCAAGGGAAAAATCAAATCAGATCGAAAATAGTAATAGGAAACAAAATCATAGAACAGGTGAACCATCTCAATTATCTAGGATGTGACATTTCATTTAATTATGATAATGATATAAATAATAAAATAGCAAAATTCCAGGGAATATGTGGTACGATAAAACGAACACTAAATAACAAAACACCAAGAGCGACCCCACTGAATTTTTTCTAAATGTTTGGCAGTAGCCGCGGTCTACTCTGCTCTACGGGTTTCAGAAAGCCTGGATACATTAAAAAAACAAGAACCTAACAGTAGTATAACGGCAAAGAGCATAAATGAAATTTTTGAGATCTGTTAAAGGGTGCACTAAGGACAGGGACAGAATCAAGAACACAGAAATAAGATCGGAACTTGGAAATATTTGCAATATACCTTATAAAAAATGGATACATATAGACAAAAATGGAAGCAACACATAGACAGAATGAATGAAGATAGATCTCCAAAACAAATAAACAAATACAAACCTAAATGCACCCGAGATGGTGGGCAGAGAACCTAGAAAAAAGAGATGGGGCTGAAGTCGGAACGGGTCACCAGACCTAATCCATAGAAGGAAGAATCGATGATGAGGAATGAAACATCATTGGTCATTGACGTAGCCATTTGGGGGCATGATCTAAATTGGTCTACCAAATTATAGTTTTTGGTTGAAATCTAATCCTATTTGAATTGAATCGGTACTAATATCCAAGTATTCATGTACTTACTTTCTTACTTAGCCTATGGAGTCCTGGATTCGCGTGCTCAAAACCGGTCGGCGTCGATTAAATTTTTTAGCGCATAAAATTCTGAGATAAATCTTAAATTTACACATGTCCTGCCAATCGCAGTCTATGAGACTTAACTGTTCTTATTATATCTGGCATCCTATAAAGACCATGTAGCTCACTGTTATCAACTCTTCTCCATTCACCAGTCTATTCATCTCTCTTTGGTCCAAACATTTTCCTAAGAACTTTATTCTCAAATACTCGTAACCACCTTTTTCCCTTAAAGTAAGAGTCCATGTTTCGCAACAATATAATATAACTGGTAGAATAATTGTTTTTATATATTTTCAGTTTAATGTTTTTTTAAAGCAATTGAGACATCAAGGGTCCATGTAATAGGCCTACATAACAGCACGCATTTCCAGAATTGAGCTTATGTTAATTTATTTGTGCATCTCATTTCTACTTGTGATTATTATTCCTAGGTTCTTCAATTCAGCCACTTCCTCAAAATTTTCCTCATTTGTCATTAGCTGTCCATTTCCATTATATAATGTATTTCTTTGTGTGACCACATGTCTAATTTTATTGATATTTACTTCTAGTCCCAATTTCTTAGTGTTATTCAATAGTGTGTGCGTGTTGGCCTTTAGCATCTCCTCACTATCGCCCATCAAATTACTGTAAGTGAATTTATTTAAAAAATAATTTTGGAATATTTTATTATAAACGCGTTTTCAGATAAGTGAAACTAGAAACTTATAAAGGAATCTTTCTGTGAGACATATATTAAAAACCTGATCTTCCAAGCAGATTCTTGCATAAAATTAATCGCGGTTGATCTTGAACAGTGTGTGTGAATGGCTTATTATACATTTCATTGGAATTGACTGGTTTTAGCTGTTCAATATACCGTAGAGCTGAGCAGCATTGTCCTCTGTGGAGCAAGGGTGCAGGGAGGCACCTCTTGTTGACTGCACAGTGCACAATGTACCCTCCTTCGCGGAGCAGAGATATAATTATGCTTCTACTTCAAGGAACTTGTTGCTTAAATTTTTACTTGATCTTGTATGTGCAAAGACATGTTGTTTTGTCATATGACTAGTTTACTTACAAACTCTTGTTCAATTGTAGGGGGTAGGGATCATTTTTGTTTATATTTTATGTTATAGCTAGACATAAGCTTGAGAAATTCGTATTTTTTATAGAAAACTAGCTAATACCGGCGCGCACTGCTACGCCTAAATATGTTTTTATGAAATGTGTTTTTTTTTGTTTAGATGAATAAGTAAGAAAAAAATAATTATAAATGTATATAATAATAATAATAATGATAATGATAATGATAATGATAATGATAGTGATAATGACAATAATAATAATAATAATAAATAATAATAATTTTAAGTACAGAAGTGAATATTTTAAGAAGATCAGCTGGAAATTTTAGAATAGATGAATACGAAGTAAAGAAATTAGTGAAATTATGGGTGTACAAGAGGAACCGGGCATCGTAGACATTACTGTATAGAAAAGAATATATTATAGTGGTAAGGCCATGTCAAAAGAATGTCAGAGCAAAGATTCCCTAAACCTATTATGGAATGGATCCCAATGGGCAGGAGGAAGAAAGGAAGACCAAAGTAACTTGGATAGAAGGTGTGCAAGCAAGCGGCTATAATTATCAGAGGATTGGAGGAAGATCAATAGATGGACAGAAAGGAATGGCGTTTGGTTTCCGGAAGACGGCGGCAGCTGTCATGATACCGGATGAATAATAATAATAATATTAATAATAATAATAATAATATAATAATAATAATAATAATAATAGATTTATTTTACCAGGCAGGGTTAAGGCCTTAAGTCCTTGTCAATCATTCAATCAGGTTATAAAAAAATTCTTACATCTAATTACAATAAAATAAATATTACATGGTGTATGTCTACAATATTTTATTTTATTTAGATTTAACGAATCAAATATAAAATGTAGAAGATAGAGAAATGAGAAAATAAACTATTAATGACATAGAATGAATTTAATTATCGAGAATGTTATTCATTTAACAACAGTAATTGTAAAAGCGTGACTTAAAAGTATATCGTAATTATTTTAGACACTCCGTGCTAATTACCCAGTGTTGCCTGGGAATCTACTTATCCCGATCTTCTTGGCATCAGCGAAATGAAAGACAAAAATGATAGTGAGTTATCCGTAAAAGATATGCTATCGCATACTTTTTTGTACAATGTTTTTGAGATTTTCGATTCATTGTACATTAAAATGATGTATTTGTTATGGTTTTGCAGCATAAGCCATTTAAGCGTCCAAAAAGCTACTTTATTAGTGCCTCGATGCATCTTTTTTAGCTTCTGCCTTATAGTAAGTATGATAATATATTATATACGTTAATTATATAAAAAAACTCTAAACGATATTAAAAACAGCATTCAAATCGGTCAAGATGTTTTCGAGTCCATAAAGGTTAGACATACTCGCAGGTATTTATTTTTATACAAAACTACCCGGCGTGCGCTGCTACGCGTAAATAAATTGAATTTTGAGGGTTAATTAATTATATGATATACACTGCGACGAACCAAACATGACATTACTAGAGTAAATTTTTAATTTCAAATTTCAGGTAAACCTCCACTTCTGACAGTCGAATTTCGCTGGCTTTTGTATAATAAGTACCTCAGTTTATTTTAATAGGAGATTCCGAGTTTTGTTTTAAAATATCGAATATTGCGATTTTTAAATTTTCGTTTCAGGTGAACTCCTACACCTAATGATTTTAGAACATAATAGATAACGGCCAAACACTCGCCATATCTGAAAACCCGTAGGCCTATATACAAATTTTCATGAATATCGGTTGAACGGTTTAGAAGTCATTTCATGACATTTTGCCAATTACAAATAGCTTTACATCATTACATGCTCGGACCGAACAATATTTAGAGCGTCCTTCCTCGTGACTATGTGTAGGTTCAGATCCCATGCGATCATGATCCTTATCATTATAATCGCTTGCATAGAAGCAGATTGTTCTAACTCTACTTTAAATTATTTATGCATGTGTTCTAACTCTTCCTCTGTATCAGTTTAACATATAAAATTGTATATTTTATGGTCAAAAACTTCTAATATTTTTTTTCTGAAAACACTGCTATTGTTGTGATTTGGGTAATATCCAAAACTTAATCAAGCTCTCCTGAAAATTTTGAAATGAAGTTCTAGCTCTAAATTAGGCGATATGCAGAATAAAATAGGAGTCGTTTATGTTTCATGACTTTAACTACACTTTAACTAAAGACCACATTATTTTCATTTAATTTATATTGTTTATTTTATTAAATGTGTATATCACTTCATATTATTTCTTTCGCTTTACCTCCATCATCAGTTTCCTATTTCTGGAGCCATGAAGATTACTCCATGGCAAGTACGCTGAAGATGTTTTAGCTAAAAATGATGCAACAATTGAGTCGATTTCAGTTTTTTTGTTATTAAAATTATTAAATAATTATTCCAGTTGTTTATCTTCACTTTTGTTAGATTATCTTGATAAAATAAACACTATTAACTTCTAAATTGACTTATTTTCTACGACACGATTTTTACTTTTCTGCATAAATATTTAGTAATGTATGTTTTATACACAGAAAATTACGTCATTTCAGTAATATTAAAATGTCTCCTGCTGCAGATGCAATTGCGACAATTAACCAAAAACATTACTAATATACCTATGCTGTAGCTGCAGAATAAACAGAAGTATGAGGCATGTTGATTCTATAGGGTGTATTCCAACTGAAAAGTTGGACTGAATGTATTATAAAATAAACGCTTGATTTTGTCCACAATTTATTCCGTCAATACCAGGAGAGGATGCCAGACGTGTAAGACGATGGAATAGAACAAAAACAAAGTTTAACATTTTTCAAAGACGATTGGATGGCAATATCTGCGGTATAGTACATTTAACCAACGCTTTTCCACTGTTGAACCTAGAATTAACTTCTTTCTGCAGCTAATTCCTATTTTTAATTATTATTACTAGGTAATTTAATGTACTATTTCTTTAAATATCCCTCGCCTCTTACGTTTCCATTCCCATTTGATAATATTTTAATGTGTCACCACATACTTAGTTTTTATTGAACTCACTTCCAGTCCCAATTTCTTATTTAGGAGAAAGCACATGTTGACTAGTAGTATTTCCTCAGTTGCTATCATCGCTCTTTTATCCTCTAAAGATTTGATTGAATAATGCTATATATTTTCTGTCAAAAATGTTTAAAACGAACATTGAAATACTTATACTAAACGAAACATTTTGGAGGAAGTTCGGAGGCGAATAATATGTTACCATGCAGTTGATTAATTCAAAGGAATATACTTGATATATTGATACTATCTTTCCTGTATTTCCAGAATGTTGCATCCTGCAGAAAATTCCCACAATCCTAACAGCTAAAGAAATGTTTCTTAAAAACTGAGAATGGGGAGATTCCTTTCATAGAAATATATGTTTAAGACGTTGCAGGGTGTACAGACACACCCATTCCTGAAAGAGCGGGTGTACAGAGTCACCCTTTCTCAAATGAAGTGAATAAATACACGGCTTCTCTTTGGACTCCTCTCCCGAGAACAATTAGTTCTAAATGTAGTTTTTAAGATGCAGGGTGTAAAGATACGCCCTTTCTTCACAATGTTAAAAGCACAGCACTTAATGTCTTAACGGTAGAGGATGCGCAAGCTGGATGCAGAGCTGCTCAAGACATTTTCAAGCTGTTAAAAAAATACAAACTTAATTGCCGATCTGACTAGCTTATTTGTAACGCACTAACCGATGGATTTAAAATGGGTTTTTATATTTCTCGTAATTAAAATTTTTAATTCCGGATTATTTCTGTTATATACACAGGTATTCTCAACCAAAATATACATTTTTTCTTCCACACTTCCCCATCTTGCATGTCTGCTTCTGTCATATTTCTCTTCTTCATGTTATCTTGAATTCCCTTTATCCACGTTGGCTTTTGGTCTACCACGTTTCCCTTTTCCAGGAGGTATCCATTTCAAAATGTTTTGCTTGTGTCGTTGTATGTTTCATATCCGAGGCTAAATAATTTGGTTTTTTTAACTGGCCCATAGCAGCACAACCCCTAACTTGAAGGACCAGAGACTTTTTCTGGAGTCCACAATAGATCAGTTGCTTTCAGTGCAGCTAAGAGTCTGATCCACCCTTTATTGTCTCATCCACCGTCTGCACCATACTCTAGGTATAGCACTCTACTTCATCCGGCGTTGGGGTCTTCACCGTAACTCTGGCTAGGGACCCTCACAAGGTACTATCAGCCGGGTCAGCTGAACCTAGATTTTTTAACGAGGTGTTACTCCTCCCCTCCTCCTTTCTCATCCGGACTTGGGACCGCTATGGTAGAGTTGTAAATTTATTATTTTATATAAATTTCAGAGAGTATTTTATATATTAGATATTAAACAACACTAAGAAACTGGAGATGGAAATAAATATCAATAAAACCAAATATATGGTCACACAAAAAAATGTATTATATGATTATTGGAAACAGATAGTTAATGACAATTGAGGGAAATTTTGAAGAAGTCGGTAAATTCAAATACCTAGGAACAATAATTACAAATAAGAATGAGGAGCAGAAAGGAATTAAATGTAAGCTCAATCCTGGAAAATCATTCTATTATATCTTACACGGATATTTGTCATCTAACGTTTATAAAAAAGCTAAAAATATATATAAATGTTATCCTTCCAGGAAGGCCTACATGGAAGTGAAACATGGACTCTTGCTTTAAGGGAGGATAAAATGTTATGATTATTGAGAATGAAGTTCTTGGAGAAAAAAATAGATGAACACACAGTCAATGGAGAATATAACATAAGAGTGACTACATGACATCTAGCCTAAAGGAAACAAAATGTATTAAGGAGGGTGGTGCGTGAAAAATTAACCATTTGAGATCAAAATAAGCATTTTTTTTGTTTTTTTGTACTAAAAAATAGCCTGTACTCTAATGCATATGTTGGCAAAGTTTCAGAGACCTATGGCGCTTCTAAGTGTCCTAAGTTAAGTCAGAGTTAAAAGGCTGAGTCAGTTAAATGCCATCTGCATGTACATCTTTAAACTTGTTTTTCCACACTTTTATTTTCATTGCATTTTTGTACATTCAAAATTGAATGGAATTCAGAAATGTTGTCCTAGAATATTCCAATTTTTACTACATTTTCTAAAAGCAACGGGTAACAAAGTAGTGCATGGTTTTCATGATTGAAGTAGTATTCTAAGAAATAAAACATAAAATGTGTGCAATTATTAATTTTTTTGTAATTCCACGCATGAGGTACAACACTATTTTTTCTCCCTTTGTATTCACATTAGAATAATTCTAATGCATGATGTTCTTCTAAATATTTTAGGGATCTTGTAAAAAACAGAGATTTTCTAAAACATTGTGGAACCCATTTAATTATAATATATGCAATTTTTTTACATATAATATTTAATAGCTCATAAAATAAATGTCTCACAAGAATGAAACTTATCATTATGAAGCATACAGTGAATGGTTGTACAAAAAATCAAGTCTCTAGCTCAAAAATGTAGAAAATAGAAATTTCACCCATCACATCCCCCTTAAGAAAAATTACATATAGAAGACTCCGATAGGCAAGACACGTAGCACAAATGGATAATGAAAGAGGGGTATGGAGATTTCTTTTAGGAAAACCAGAACGAAAACGCCCAGTATTTAGACAAAGAATGAGGCGAGAGAACAATATTAATCACGATTTGAAAGAAGTAAATTATACACGTGATAATTGGAAAAAAATTAACTCAGGATAAATATAAAAACTACTTTTTCTTATCCAACAAACATACATAACTATACATTTTTTAAAAGTAGTTTCGTGAGAATCGATCAAAGTACGAACTATCAGTTCACAATTGTACTTTCTTTGACGTTTAGAGAATAAAATTTCTCAAATTTATGATTTTGCATATATAATGTCGATTCTGGTGCAGATGCCACTTTTCCATCTCTGCAGGGTGCAGAGTTTCTTTTTACTGAGAATGATGCATAAATACATTCCTTATTCATGAAGCAGGCAGCTCAAAGTTATTTTTTTTAAGATCTGCCCCTATTTTCAACAGAGCTCGAGATGGTGCAACACTCTTCAACGGAGCAGGGCAACCAATGCACCCCTTCCCAAGTGAATAGGGTGCAGAGTCGTACCCCTTCTACCGGTCTAGGACAGTAAGAGCCCGTTTGAAGATAATAATATGTAATTCTAATATAATTTTAAATAACGTTGGAAATTCTAATTTTTTTAGCTAAAATTTAAATATTTTACAAAAGAAAACGTTAGATCCGTAATCCATAATAAATTCACATACAAATAATAATGGACTGCCTTAATTATAATTCATTTACCTGTAAGTCAGGTATCTAAAACAGAAATAAGAAAACAGTCTAAAACCTCTTTAGAATTTTCCTTTGAACGAATATATAACATTAATAACAAGCCTGACTAAAATGCCTTTATGTATAATATAACCGACTTTCATCCATCCAAGTAATATATTAATTAATCAATTGAGTTGGTGTTTACTTGATGAAAATCCATATTTATTAATCAAATAAAAATAAAACGTAGTTTTATTTGATTTTCATATTTATTATGTAATTCAGTGACAGCTGTTTCGGTACACTGTACCTTCTTCAGACATGTTAACAAATTAGAACACAATTCATAATTTGTTAACATGTCTGAAGAAGGTACAGTGTACCGAAACAGCTGTCACTGAATTATATAATAAATATGAAAATCAAATAAAACTACATTTTTTTATTTAATTAATATATTAATTGTCTATTGGATGTCTATTTCAGGCAATGTGCTAACCACATGTCACTTGTTGACATATGTAGGTAAATAAGCTTAACTAAATTAGTTTGGTTAAGAAACTCTTACTAGAGAGCACCCATGTCCCCACCCAGGAAGTATGATGTACATACAAACATACAAACCTAAGTGCATACGTACACACATGGTGTATACAATGAAGTGGATCCTGGTAATCCAATTCCAATTCAGAATTTGCTTTGCAGACCAAAGAAACCCAATAAAAATACCTCAGTCAGGTTTGATGGCACCAAGCTTCAAACCAGGGATTTGCCGAATATGAGTCACAAAATCTACCTCTTGAGGCCAATTCTCTTATAGTTCTATTTCATTAATTGTTTCTTACGCAATTCGTATAAAATTATATAATACAAACATTTTGTCAGCTCTGTATCTTTCTATCTATGTCCTAGTCAAAACAACTAATGCAATAGAGTTAAGATTAATTACATATCCGTAAGTTTAATTTTAGTAAGAAAGTTGTTCTTATAACTTTTAATTAATAATAAGTTATTCTTTTGTTTTGCTGTGTGTATTTTAAACTGTTGAAAAAAGTATCTAAATTATATCTAATACATAACAATTAATGTTTGTTTGTTTGTACTCTATGCGCGGCCATACCGTTAATCCGATTGTGATGGGACTTTTTGCAAAATGTTCAGGAAATTCCCGGGATGAACATAAGCTATAAGATAATTGTGATACTCATATCCTACACCCTTAAAAATCGCCCTTTGTAGTGAAAAACGTGAAAAAAAAGTAGCTCTTTGGACGCTAAAATGGTTTACGTGCTATCCATCCATCCATCCATCCATCCATCCATAGTAATTCTGCCCGAAGGCAGGTCCTTCACTGCAATCATAGCATTTTAATGCTATGCTTGCAGCTTTACTAGGGAATTGTAGGTGCTTTCCACACCGGTGAAGGATGATGATGATGATGATAAGGATGATGATGATGATGGCCATATGATTTCGGGGACCGTTTGGGCCTTAAAGTTTTCCTGACATTTGTCTTACAGGTGAGGAAAAAACCCGATAAAAACCTCACCCAGTAAAACTGCCCCGACCGGGGATCGAACCCGGGCCCGCTGCGTGACAAGGCAGCACGCTGCCTCGAGACCACAGCGGTGGACTAAACCGTATCAAATACACAAAATCAATGTACATAGAATTGAATATCTCAAAAAAGCTCTACAAAAAAGTCCGCGACAGCATATGTTTATCTCTTATGGATAACTCACAACCATTTTTGTCTTTCATTGATGTCAAGAAGACAAGTACGTAGATTCCTGTGCAAGTAAAGCAGCACATGGCAGGTATTCTTTTACGGATAACTCATAATAACGGATTTTGTCTTTTAGCTCATTTATGTCAAAAAGATCGAGATAAGTAGATTCTCGGACAACACCGGGTAATCAGTACGGGGAATCTTAAAATAATTACGATATACATTGATAGTAATTTTTAATTTTACTTACTCAACTAATCATAAGAAGTACATTAATTTTTGTCTTTCGGTTCATTTATGCCAAGAAGATCGGGATGAGTAGAAGAGTAGAATCCCGGACAACGCCGGGTAAACAGCACGGGGTATCTAAAAATAATTACGATATAAATTTTCCCTTCTACTTATTTAACTAAAAATAATACACATTAATTTCCGTATTTTAGCTCATTTATGTCAAGAAGATGGGGATAAGTAGATTCCTGGGCAGTGCCTGGTAATCAGCACGGGGTATCTAAAAAATATAGATTTATAATTATTTTTCCTTTTACTTATTCATGTAAACATAAAATCACGTTGATTTTCATTTATTTAGTGTGTAGCAGCGCACGCCGGGCATTAGCTAATATAAAATAAATTAATTGATGTATCCTATGGAATATTTTGCGAATTCAAGGGTTAACAAAAATATGCTTTATATTTACATCCCTTTCACAAATTGCAATGCACAGATAAGGAATAGGGGCATACCGGTTCAGGACAGTTTTGGTCAATGAGCTAACAAACATAATGGTTAAATCAGAATTCAAATACCAATATAAGGGAGGGTGAAATTTGAATCCGTTAAAAGCAGGATGCCACGTTACAGATCTGACAACATTATTATCTGATTTATGTTGAAAAGCCACATCAACTGCATGATAGGGTTGCAGATCAATCTCATAATGACAAGTAACTGGTCCACGAATTTGAGGATGATACTTTTTTTGTAGGAAGGATTACGTCAGGCAACGTATTTTGAGGCTCAACTCCAAGACTGAACATGTATCAACATGTTATATGCAACCTGCAAACCAGGTGCCAGATTGCAACTACTATAACACGTGTAATGTGAATTCCGTACTTCAGAGGTATAATAGAGGAAACCATTGCCCCAGTTTAGGATGTAGTTGTATTATTAAGTTTTAAGCTATAATACTTTACGAATGCAGTCCAAAGCCATGGATCCGATGTCAGTTTTATAAACTAATGCATCCTACAATTGAAATATATATTTTTAAAACTGTGAAGCAATGAAAACACCAAATTATAAAACTGTTATAACCAAAAATATATTTTTTAATTTACGAATTTCTGAAGAAATAAAATAATATATTTTTGGATGTATCTTCAAGCTTTCAAAATTAACTTAGAATTTACTTCTGATGATGTAGTACTATTGGGCGTTAGCGAGGAGATACTGAAGGCCAACACGAACACACTGCTGAGTAATACTAAAAAATTGGGACTGGAAGTAAATATCAATAAAACTAAATATATGTTCACACATAGAAATACATTATATAATGGAAATGGACAGCTAACGACAAATGATGGGCATTTTGAGGAAGTGGCTGAATTCAAATACTTACGAACAATAATCACAACCAGGAATGAGATACGCACAGAAATTAAACATACGCTCAATTCTGGAAATGCGAGCTATTATGCTTTACAGAGACTCTTGACTTCCCAACTCCTTTAAAAAAAAAAGTTAAACTGAAAATATATAAAACTATTATTCTACCAGTTATATTATATGAATGCGAAACATGGACTCTTACTTTTAGGGAAGAAAGAGTATAAGGAGTATTTGAGAATAAAGTTCTTAAGAAAATGTTTAGATCAAAAAGAGATGAACAGACAGGTGAATGGAGAAAACTTCATAATAGTGAGCTACATGATGTGTGTAGGACGCCAGATATAGTAAGAACAGTTAAGTCTCGTAAGCTACGATGGGCAGGACATGTGGCACGTATGGAGATGAAAGAGGTGCATGGATGCTTCTGATAGGAAAACCAGAGGGAAAACGCCCAGTTGGTAAAACAAGAATGAGGTGGTAGAATAACATTATCCATGATATGAGGGAAGTAGATTATACAGGGGATGATTGGAAAACATTAGCTCAGGATGTGGATGTATGGGGAGCTTATGTCCATGCGGTCATGAACCTACGGGCTCGATAGAGCCAGTGAGTTAGTTAATGTACTCTACAATTGAAATATATATTTTTTTGAAACTGTGAAGCAATTGAAACACCAAATTATAAACTGCTATACACAAAAAAAAAAAAAAAAAAACAAGTATTTTTGTTTTAATTTACAAATTACGGAAGAAATAAAGGAATACATTTTTGTATGTATCTTCCAACTTTCTAGATTAACTTAGAATTACTTCCGAGATTAGATATGATACATAACTTATGTTGAGAACGTATTTAAAAATGACAAGTTTACAGATAAACCTAATAGATTAAATAATAATAATAAAATAATAATAATAATAATAATAATAATAATGTTTCCACTTTGAGAATTTTCCTCATCACTGAGGGCTTTGTTCAACCAATCATATTAATTAACATGAATTTAAAAAAAATACGTACGGTATGACTACGGACTTATAGACTATCAGTTTGCAACAAACATTCACAAATTCCCCTTAATTAAAGTTCTCCATCGTTCTCTGTCCTCTGTGCCTTTATCTGTTACATCAAATTTCCTCATTGAATTTTGAATGTTATTCTTCCAGGTTGTTCTTCCTTTTCTGCTTTCCTTCAATTTCCATACAGAGACAGCCTTTGTTCATCTTCCATCCTGCAACGTGTCCATATCATTTTAGCCTTCTGTGTTCAATCTCATCCATTATACTTCTTTGTGCATTCATCCATTTTCTAATTTCTGCATTTCTAATTTTTTCCAGTCGAGATTTTCTGGCAGCTCTTCTCCAAAAATCAATTTAAACTGCAGTTATTCTGTTGACATGTTGTATCATAGTTCAAACTTCCGATCCGTATAAATTATACTTTCTAATAATAATAATAATAATAATAATAATAATAATAATAATAATAATAATAATAATAATAATAATATATAATCCATCCATCCATAGTAATTCTGCACGAAGGCAGATCCTTCACTGCAATCATAGCATTTTCATGCTATGCTTGCAGCTTTACTAGGGAATTGTATAGGTGTGGTAGCTTCCCGTTGCTTTCCACACCTGTGATGGATGATGATGATGATGATAATGGTAAGGGTGTTGATGATGATGATGATGGCCATATGATTTCGGGGACCGTGGGCCTTAAAGTTTTCCTGAGATTTGTCTTACAGGTGAGGAAAAACCCCGATAAAAACCTCACCCAGAAAAACTGCCCCGACCGGGGATCGAACCCGGGACCGCTGTGTGACAAGGCAGCACGCTACCTCGAGACCACAGCGGTGGATAATAATAATAATAAATAATAATAATAATAATAATGACGATGATGATGACGACGATGATGATGACGACGATGATGATGACGACGATGATGATGATGACGATGATGACGACGATGATGATGATGACGATGATGATGATGATGACGATGATGATGATGACGATGGTGATGATGACGATGATGATGATGACGATAATGGTGATGATGATGACGATGATGATGATGAGGATAATAATAATGACGATAATAATAATGACGATAATAATAATGACGATAATAATAATGACGATAATAATAATGACGATAATAATAATGACGATAATAATAATGACGATAATAATAATGACGATAATAATAATAACGATAATAATAATAACGATAATAATAATGATAATAATAATAAAGATAAAAATAATAACGATGATAATAATAACAATAACGATAATAATATCAATAATAATAATAATAACAATCATCTGATAGAAAACTTATATAAATATAATGCAGAGATGAAGTTCTGAAGAAAGTGATAAATGTTCTTTTTTATGTGTGACTTGTTCACAGTTTTGTAATATTATATTGTGATACAAGTGTGAGAAGTGCGTGTTAACAGAATGGTGGAGAAGTTAGAAGAAACGAGACGAAGTCGAATTTTTTTTAGTTTTTACTTCCGAGATTCTGTTAAGAAAGACTTCACACATATGTAGGCCCTACTACTAATTTTTTGGACGATCCAATAACTCTTTTGCACAATGAGTATTAATACTAATAAAAATTTGTAATAATTAAATTAAAATATTTGATGTAAATGTTTACTGTGAGAGAGGAATAAATGAAAGTAGTAACAATTTGATTTACACGTTAGGAAATATTCTTTTCAGACTTTTTTTATAGTAAATTAGGAAATTTAGTATTGCGATTTTTTTCATAGCAACCGAATTAGTTGTGGGAATGTTGTCAACTTTCGATTCATTGTTTCATGACAACAAACTTAGTAAGTAGGCCTATAACATAGCATACCAGTTTCATCGCCTAAAAGTATAACTTAAAAAATGTAATATAATTTTTTGTGGCAACTGGCAATATTGCCTTGTATTAACATTGCATTAAAAATTGTTAAATTTGTCTAAAAGTATCACTAATATATCCTTAAGAAATAAAGATCAGCAAAACATTTTTTTTTTAATGTGACCGGATTGTCTTGTGACATTTCTGGCATTTTCGGAACTGTAACCCACTTCTTAGATCGAACGCCTGGAAGGCAGACTTACGTTACTTCGATGATATATGAAGGGTCATAAATGATAACGAAGTACCAGGAAAGGTCCTAAATCTAAACTTAATGTAAATTCCAGACTATGGAGAAATTCTCTTTAAGAAAAAATGTTCTGTGGTCTGAGAGGAAATCGAACCTGGGACCTCATGAATTGTAATCTGAAGTTATAATCACATGACCATGAGGCTGAAACTAAAACTGACACAATAGCATTAACACTATAGAACCAAAGTACCATTCATATTAAATTAATGTTTCTTATCACTCAGTTTGTCCAACGTAACTAGCTTAGTAAACATTTTTCGGGGTCTTAAAGGTTTACTTTTTAATTATTTTCTTTTGGAAAATTCCGTTAAAACATTAAAGAACAAAACGAGAAGAGGTACTACGTAGATTGAGTTTTATAAAATATTGCAGTTTATGGCCAAAATAGAAATAGAAATAAATGCGTAGAAATGAACTTCCTTAGAAGAACAAAAGCCTGCACAAGATAGGATCGGATAAATAATGAAGATATAAGAACAGGATTAAATATATATATCCACTGAATAATAAAATCTAAGAGTATATATATATATATATATATAAATAAATGGTTTAGACAATTAAAAAATACAAGAAAGGAAACAAAACTAAATTTTATAAAGTTGTGTCAGCCCCCTTACTGTTGTATGGTGGTGAATTTTGGGTTTTAACTAAAATAGAAGAGAAGATTATAGAAGCGGCTGAGATGAGATTTCTGAGAAGTGTAGCTGGCTGCAAATCTCTAGATAAAATAAGAAGTGAAGATATTAGAAATCAGCTAATATTTTTTTAACTTTGATATAAAATAATAGACTCCAGAAAAAACTGGAAATAACATGTTCAAAGAATGAAACATGAACGCATACCAAAGATTATACTAGATTACAAACCAAAAGGAGAAAGGAATGTTGGTTGACCGAAAAAGAGATGGATTCAACTTTTTGAATGAGAATCTATGAGACCGTAACAAGCCACGTGGGTTTAATCCATGATTGTTGTTGATGTTGAAGTTGATGGTTTACACATGTAGAAATAATGAATGTAATAAGATTACCAAAAGCAGCATTTAACTACAAACCAAGAGGTTCAAGGAATGTAGGAAAGCCAGTAAAAAGATGGACAGAACAACTGTGAGACGGAACAAGCAATTTGTCTAGCCCGTGAAGTGAAGAAGAAGAAGAAGAAGAAGAAAAAGAAGAAAAAAGAATAATAAGAATAATAATAACAGTAATAATAATAATCAGAATAATTATAAGAAGAAGAAGAGTAATAATAAAAAAAAGAATGATAATAATAATAAGAAAAATAAGAATAATAATAAGAAGAGACGAATAAGAATCAGAATAAGAAGAAAATAATAAGAAGAAGAAGACGAATAAGAATAAAAGAATAATAATAATATAGAAGAAGAAGAATAAAAGAACGCTAATAATGATAAGAAAAGAATAATAATAATAATAATAATAATAAGAAAAGAATAATAATAGAAGAAGAAGAAGATGGAAGGAATAATAATAATAAGAAGAAAATAATAATAATAATAATAATAATAATAATAATAATAATAATAATAATAATAATAATATGAAAGAATATAATAAGAAGAAGAAGAAGAAGAAGAAAAGAACAATAATAATAATAATAAGAAGAAGAAAGAACAATAATAAGAATAAGAAGAAGAAGAAGAAGAAGAAGAAAGAATAATAATAATAAGAAGAAAAAGAAATAATAATAATAAGAAAAATAATAATAATAAGGAAATAATAATAAGAAGAAGAAAATAATAATAAGAAAGAAAAGTAAGAAGAAGAAGAAGATGACGATGAAGAGATGATGATGATGATGACGATGTTGACGAGGATGATGATGATTACGATGATGAAGAAGAGGATGATGATGATGAAGATGAAGAAGAAGTAGAATAAATATTTTGCTATTGTTTTCTTTGCCAATAAGTACGAAAGGACCCACGACGCCCATGGCAGCATTTCAAAGATCCTCAGGCACTGAGGTGCATAGGTTGACAACCACTGCCCTATTAATGTGGTACGATTCTAGAAAGCATTAAGATAAACTTCAATTAACTAGTTATATTAATGATACCTTCTCTGAAATAAGTTGGAGTAATTAAAATAAGTTAAAAGATAATTAGCTACTGCTCTTAGTCTAGCTAGAAAGTAAGTGACATTAGTAGTGCAGGACAGTAGTTGGGGGTGGGAGAGAGGGGTGTGGTGGGGTTAAGCAACTTCCAGTCACGCTTCATTGAAGCCTGTAAGTGCTCTCGTGCTACAATTAATCAAAAACCCACTGCTGATGTGAATGCCTTAGTTCAGGTCACCCTCATGCCAAGCTTATCCTACAGGATACTCTTCTTATGAGTTTTTAATTGTCTGTCTCCTGACTAGCTGATGCACGTTCGATACCTGGCATGATTGGAAATATTAATTGCTAGCTAATATCCGGCGTGCGCTGCTAAGCCTAAATAAGTTAAATATTAAGTGTTTTTTTTTTATTTATATACAGATTTTCAATGTTTGCACATCTTTCTGTGCCTAAAGTTTTATTTTCCTTCTCCACTCGTCTCTATTCATCCACTCCATCCTCTTGTTCTCACTCCAGTTCTTATTTCTTGCATCCAAGAGTTTCGAGGTCTTCCCTTTTTCTTCTTCCAGGTGGACACTATTCCAATGTTTTTTTTTTTTCTGCGTAACCTTTCTTCTTGCATTCGTCGTACATGCCCTTACCAATTTAATTGCTTATATCTTATATAATCTACTGTTGAATATCTAATATTTATTTTTCCTCGCATGATAGTATTTGTCAACCATTTTATTTTGAATCCCTCGAATATTCCAAGTTCCAACAAGAAATGTCCTTTTCCTTTGCTTTTGTCGTCTTCTTTTATTTCCGTCCGGCTTTAAATCTTTAGACTTTTTAGCACTGTTTTTTCTCTCTTTTTTTTGTGATGAACAGGGAGCTGCCCTGATGCATCAACCCTCAACCTGGAGGACCAGGTGATTTTTATGAAGGTTTTCTTCCTCTAGCCTTTATCAAACCAATGACAAACTGCAAGGCAGCGGTATCTGTACCCAGGATAAGGGGCTACACAGGGTACTATCAGCCGGGCTTACTAAACCCTGGTTTTTTAACGAGGTTGTTACTCCTCCCTTCATCCTTTTCTAACCTGGCTTGGGATAGGCTTTGGCGGGTTTATATTAAGTGTTAATTAAATTATACTGTATGCATTGCGACGAACCAAACATGGCGGTTGTCGGAGTCAATTTTTAGTTTCGTATTTCAGGTAAACACCAACTTCTAAGGTCGGATTTCGCTTACTTTTAGATGATAATTATTTCGATTTATTTTAGTAGGATGTATCAAGATTCGTTGTGAATCATCGAAAACTGCGACCGCTAGAGCGATTTTTAAATTTTCGTTACGGTTGAACTTCTACACCATTGTTTTTCAAACAATCGATGAAACAAGTTTTTCTGTTCATTATATCTTATAGAAATCTAAACTTTTAATACACAAAAATCCTATGCCTTTATCTTTGCATTGATTAGTAAAAACTCGTGTTCAGAGTTCTTCTTAGTTTAAACTCTCTCATTGTAGGTACATTTATATGCCCCACGACATACCTATCGGGAGAGATTTTTGAACTCTGGATCACATACATCCTTGTTTGACCACACTAGGATTTAGAGGGGCTCCTGAATGAGTGATGAGCTCAATCCAGGGGCCATTTAAGAGATAGCATGAGCATTTAATATAACTAACTAACTACTGTAACTCACTGGCACTATTGAACCCGTAGATTCATGGTCGCGCGGACATAAGTTCTCCATACATCCCTATTCTGAGCTAATGTTTTCCAATCATTCCCTGTATAATCTACTTCCCTCAAATCATATCCAAGGGTGATTTATATAATTCCCGCGTTAATACCCCTAGCGCCCCGCTATTGTAAAAATTTCCTAACTTTCCATGTTCCTAAGAATATGTCCCTATGTTTGAGCTTTTGGCATAGATTCTCTGAAGTAGTCCCCGTCCGGAGAACCGAATGGGGGACCATTTTACCTCCCGGAGAATATTATCCCAGTGCAACCCTAATCCACGTTTCATGATGGTTGTATTTTTACGGTGGAAGATCGTCACTCTTTCGACCAAGGTAATCTTTTCGTCTGGTTTATCACTTTCGAGCAGCTGGCATGGGTAACCCTATCGGCAGGAATGCTACCGCCGGTATAGCTCTCAGGATCATTTAAAGCACGCAAGTCACTTCACCACAAGGTAAAGATACCATGGAGGGATGAACATTAAATATAATACACAACATTCACTCCTAAATTAATACAAATTAAGACGAATATTAATATGGATAATTGTGATTTTCAGAAGGTTCGGAGAAAATTGGGCCATACATTTCATGATATTTGTCTTACAAGTGAGGGAAAACAAAAAATAAATAAATAAATAAATCCTCACCCAGAGAACCTGCCTCGACCAGGATACAAATCCGGACTTGCTGAGACTGATGCAACGACGTATTCAGTGGACATTCTACAATAATAAAAACAGGTTACATGCATTAATAGTAATTCATCACTAAACAAAAATAAAAACATTAACGTTGGTCTAATAATAAAATCACAACGTATCTAGATGTTAATTTATCAAAATATATAATTATTTGTATGGATATTCAATCCCGATAACTCTAATGTTATTATATATAATTATATAGAAAATTTAAATATCTAGGATCCATCCATCCATAGTAATTTTGCCCGAGGGCAGGTCTTTCACTGCAATCATAGCATTTTGATGCTATGCTTTGCATCTTTATTAAGAAATCATAGGTGTGGTAACTTTCCGTTGCTTTCCACGCCGGTGAAGGATAATGATATAATGATAGGGATAATGATAATGGCCGGATGATTTTCGGGGACTGTTGGGCCCTAAGCTTCCTGACATATGTCTTACAGCTGAGGAAAAACCCCGAAAAAACCTCACCTAGGAGCCTGTCCCGACCGGGAATCTAACCCGGGTCCGCTGCGTGACAAGACAGCACGCTACCTCGAGACCACAGCGGTGGACTCTATGATTTTAATCAATTATTTATTGAAGTACTAGTTAATACCCGGCGTTCGCTGCTACGGCTAAATTAATTAAATGCATTTTTATGTATAGTTGAAAAAGTAAAAGAAAAATAATTATAAATGCATCGTTGCCCGGGATTCTACTCTTCCCGATCTTCTTGGCAACAATGAGCTGAAACAAAAAATGGTTATTGTGAATTTTCCGTAAAAGAGAGATATGTTGTCGCGGACTTTTTTTTTGTAGAGTTTTTTTGGTATATTCAAGTTTGTGTAGATTAATTTAATGTACCGATATATCTTACGGTTTAGGCAGCGTAAGCCACTTAATTTTCCAAAAAGCGGCTTTTTCTATATCGATGTATTTTTTTTTCTCCGGTCCTACAGTAAGTACGGTTACATACTTTTTGTTGTCCCCTAAAAATTCTCTAAATGATGGTAAAAAAAACATTCAAATCGGCCAAGTAGTCCATAAAGAACAGACAGACTCGCAGATACATTGACGTTCATTTTATGTATAAAGGTTTAGAGGAAATTATTACTATGTTTTCCAAACAATTCAATCTCTAAAATATAATTTCTCTTACTATCACCAAATTTTAAATCTTTCCAACAACTGTAATTTTTATGTCCATTGCATGAAGCCTGCAAACTCTAAATTCTGCAGTCTATGCAGATGATAGATAATGGTACAAGTTCAGTAACTTTTTTTTTAATTCTTAGCTACTGGGTAAGAAATAATGGGGAAAATCCAACGTCTCTTACGGGTATTGAACCTAGGACATCGAGCTCGAAGCCGGTTACATTTCTCAGTTTCTAAGGCTTCATAGTGCAATTGCACGTGTAAATGCATACTTGGTATTCGAACTCAGGTCCCTTAGATAGCAATGTAAGTTGTATGACTGGTATGAAAGGATGCACTGATGCAGCTATGTGAAGGAGTTCGTATTGTGCACATTGTGTCTTCAAGATGCACATAACAAAAACGTCATGCAATATTATGCGAATCAAATCAAGGTGAAGGCAAGAAAAATGAATTTCTTTTATTTAAATAAATCAATTTAAAACGAAACTAGATATACATTGCGATTTGTTATATTAAGTTATACCCTGGAACATGTAGCATCTAACGCTTATTTATTCCTTATTCATTGAATTCAAAGGATATTCAAGTCATGGCCGAATTTACACGTTGCAACACCAATGTTTAAAAAGCTACCTACAATAGCCTATGGAAATGCGCAGTTTACATGTGTCACTTTTTATTGTAGAAACGTAATACTATTGCGCGTTAGGGCTAGATGGCTCTTAGCCTACTAGCCGACTGCTGGACTCACATCCACATTGATAATCGTAGAGGTAGACGGTATCTTTACCTTGTCGTGGTGGAGTGGCTTAAATGATCCCAAGAGCTATACCGGCGGTATCATTGCTGCCGATAGGGTTACCCATGCCAGACTGGTCGAAGGTGAAAAGCCAGACGAAAAAAGTACCTTGGTCGAAAGAGTGACGATCTTTCACCGTAAAAATACAACCGTCAAGAAATGCGGACATGGGTTCAACTGGGGTAAAATTTTCCGGATTCATATAGTCCCCCATTCGGTTCTCCGGGCGGAGACTACTTCAGGGAACCCATGCCAAAGGCTCAAACATAGGGACATGTTCCTAGGAACATGGAATGTTAGGACTTTATACAATAGCGGGGCGCTAGAGGTATTAACCCGTGAATTAGATAAATCACCCTTGGATATAGTCGCTTTACATGGTCTTCATAGGAAGCCAGATATAATGAGAACAGTTAAGTCTCGTAGACTGCGATGGGCAGGACATGTGGCACGAATGGGGAATGAAAGGCGTGCATGGAAGCTTCTTGTAGGAAAACCAGAGGGAAAACGCCCAGTTGGTAGACCAAGAATGAGGTGTGAGAATAACATAAACTATGATTTGAGGGAAGTAGATTATACAGGGATGATTAGAAAACATTGGCTTCAGGATAAGGATATATGGAGAGCTTATGTCCGCGCTGCCATGAACCTATGGGTTCGATAGTGCCAGTGAATTAGTTAGTTAGTTAGTTAGTTAGAGGTAGACGATCATTCAACGAGTCTATGACTGGCATCTGGTCACATATTGGGTCCACCAGCCATTATAGCTGCTTTCTGAAGCTGAAACCTCTACCTATTGTGGTTATCAAAATTCCTCACTATGTTGGGTACTAGTCCCATACAGCCCGAAATTTCATAAGAAAATGTCTTCATCCATGGAGACTTGAAACAAATATGCCCAATATAATAGTTTTAAATACCTTCGTGGGACTTGGGTGCTCCTTTTGGGGAGCATACATAATCAAGCTAATTTAGTTATGTTTATTTCCCTTTAAACGTCAGAGAATGACAACTGATCAGCTCATCGCCTCAAAGATACACCTAGTAAGAAACTAACGTACTAAATGTATGGGAAAGCAGATTTAATTTTGTTAAGAGGCTCTAATTAAGGTTTGATGTTCTTTTAGGAGCCTAAAAATCTTCAGACTTGGGACCCAGGCTTTAAATCCCTCCCGCAGAATTGTCACTTAGAATTTTCCTCTTAATACGTATGTACGAGTATATATACATTTTATTTATTATGACAGAGAAGATACCATAAGGCCTTTATCACAAACTAGATCATCATCATCATCATCATCTTCATGGTAGGCCGTCGGCCTGTTCCGCTCTCAGAATTCATCTTCCCATCGTCTTCTAGGACGTCCCACATCTCTATAGCCTTGAGGCTGGTATAACAATGCTTGTTTTTTTTAGCCTAGAAGAGTCCGTTCTTAAAATATGTTCAAGCCATTTTTATTTATAGTTTTGTATTTTTCCATTTAGATTAAACCTTTCGAGTTCTTGTTTCACTAGGAATGTGGTCTCTTAGAGTATGTCCTGCAACGTATCTGAGGAACCTCATCTCTGGCGTTTCTAGTAATCTTCAGTCTGTTCTACTCATGGCCCAATTATCTGATCCATATGTCATAATGGGAACTGCCATTATCTTATAAAAATACAAATAAGAATGATTCAAGCATCATAATTACATTAATTATAAAATATGAAAACATTATATTAAATAAGAAATATAAGTTACATCTCTCTTTATCTAAGTTTAACCTTTCTCTTGTAAGTATTTCACGTGCCCAGTGCCATCTGGACCTTATAAGAAGACGGTCAGTCTGGAGAGGATTGTAATTCTGGATACAAATATACTTTTTTGACCACACAAAGACATGAAGGTCTTCTCGGATGAGTGATTAACTAAATGTCATTCACCTCCTAAACAACACGAACATTTAAGACAAGACACGCCATTTACTCATGCAATCATCCTAAACATGACGAATACGATATGGAATATTGTGAAGACAAAATGATGTTCCAGGACAATTTGGGCCTTAACACTTCCTAACATTTGTCTTAACAAGCACGGTACAATATTTAGGCATATGTTGCGCAATTTTGACACGTTAACATGATCATCATCATCAACAACAACAACAAGGATTAAGCCCAATGACCTGTTCCGACCTCATTATAGGTCGAATTGGTCCTTCCATCTCTTCAATGGTCTTCCCAACATTCTTCTCCCTTTTGGTTTATAATTATACATTCTTCTTGGCATGCGCTGTTCATTCATTCGTAATACGTGCTGAAGATAAGCATTTTAATAATATTTTATCACATTAACTTAATTACAATAATGTATAGACCTAAATGAAAGTCAATACTAATAAAATTCATAGCAAATTCCGTTGAGACAAATAGTCATAAGATAAAAAACTTAAAATATGTACCTTTTGGCAGGTGCCGTCGCCCTCAACTGTGTTAAGATATATTTAAAATGTTATCTGGAGACCTTTTCGAAGTTAACTTCCATCATCGGCAAGATAAGCATCTGCTATTAGTTGTTGTTGTTTATGACGATGTAGACTCAAAATGTCCGTAGAGTTGCTGCTACAGACACTTTGAGTCTATCGTCGTAAACAACAACTAGTAGCAGATGCTCATCCTGCTCATGATGAATGTTAACTTCCGAAAGGCCTCCAGATAACATTTTAGATATAATATTTTAACACAGTTCAGGACGAGGGCACCTGCCAAAAGGTACATATTTTAAGTTTTTATCTTATTACTAAATAAAAGTGTTAATAAGTGTAATAAATTATTTTCCCTTCCTTAGTTTAACCTCGCTTTTGGGCGTTTTTTACATGTTCTATTCTTCCTAGTCTTACAGGAAGAAATGGGTTTAAAACTCGATAACATATATTACTTGAGCACAGAAAGATATGTTGGGCCTCTAGGATGAGTGCTCAACTCAATGCCAAGGTCAACCCCTAACACAATCACAAACATTTAAACAAACACATAATTCATTCATTCCAAAGAGAGCTAATAAGCCTATGGATGTTATGGTGATCAGAACGTGTTCGGAGACTGTTTTTGTCTTAACGTTTGCTGAGAGATTAATGTTCTTACAGTGAGGAAAATCCCGAAAAAACTTCTCCTTCTTCTTCCTTTCCAGGATTAGGTCAATGTGACCTGTTCCGGTCTCAAGTCCATCGCCATACAACCAGCTGCTCGGAGCAGACAGAGCTCTGTAGCCTTGTATGGCAGTCTGTATAGGAGAAAGACAACTCAGAAATTAAACTCTGGTCTTCCAGGTTGGGGGTTTTACGGTTGGGCTGGTAACCCACCCAAGTAAAAAAAATGTATATCACTCAGAAGTCTCAAGTGCGAATACGAAATCTGGACAGATTCAATGGAAAAAAAAACTCATCCAAGGAATTTGTATTCCATCTGGGACGAACCCTGGTTCGCTGCATACAAATTATCTCTAATCACAGCGGTGGACCCATTTTTTACGCCTTCAAGAATCCATCGACGTCCCCGGATTGGTACCCGTTAACCCCTAAACCATAGGTGAGCGTGGTAAATAACTACCGGTACCGATATATGTCTTACAAAATGTCGTTTTATACCAGAGTGTGTACATGCACATATATTTTTTTCTGTAAATTTTGTTCGAATTTGGATTTGGTACATTTTAGAAACAAGCTCCACATACGTTAAATATCAAAGTACTCACCACACTTTTTTTTTCTAGGTAAGGGATCGGTAAGCGATCCATAGCTATTGTTTATATATATATATATATATATATATATACACACACACTAGTGTCCAAAATTAAAGCAACAAACTGGCATTTCTCCTCCCTATATATTCATATAAAACGTAAACATATGTCAGTACAGTCCTGTTCTGAACTGCAGATGACATTCCGGCCATCTTACAACCATGCAGACGATTACGTCAGTGCACCTATCAAACAGGGCACTGCAGTATAGTGTTTATTGCTTAGTCCAACATCAATGTTTGCTGTGTAAACATTTACTGCAGGTAGAGTATGGCACAGAGAGGCCGCCTAGAAGATTCTCTTCGTTGGAGGGCCATAGGAAGAATGGAAGCAGGACAGAGTCAGGCTGATGTGGCCAGATTGCTTAATGTGAATCGTTGTTGTTTCTCGGATGTGGCAACAGTTTTTAGAGTCCGAAAATGTATCCCGAAGACTAGGGCAAGGACGACCAAGAGTGACATCGGAAAGAGAGGACCGTTATTTGGCTCTAAGAACAAGATTGTACTGCCGTAGTACTGCACGACAACTGGCATCTGACCTCACAGCATCCACTGGAAAAGTTGTATCGAGGCAAGCAGCGTACAGACGGCTTTGGCAGAGAGGCCTTTTTTGTCTGAGACCTGCTGTATGTGTACCTCTGACGCGTATTCAGAGAAGAGACCGTCTAGAGTGGACTCATCAACATGCCAACTACACCGTCGAACAATGGGACAATGTTCTCTTCACAGACGAGTCCAGATTTAGTCTTGAAAATGATTTTCGACGAATTCGCATCTGGAGAGAATCTGGAACACGATTTCGAGACTCAAACATTGTGAAAGATACCAATTTGGAGGTGGCTCAGTAATGGTGTGGGCTGGAATTCTGTTGACTATTCGAACACCTCTTCATAAAATTGTATGGATACATCGACAAGGTTTAAACTGCTGTCAGGTATCGTGATGAGATCCTGGCACCTCATGTGCGGTTGTTTCGCGGTGCTGTGGGCCCAGACTTCTTACTGATGGATGATAATGCTCGTCCTCATAGAGCACAGGTGGTTGATGAGTTCCTGGAAACTGAAGATATTGCACGCATGGATTGGCCTGCTCGCTCTCCCGATTTGAATCCTATAGAGCATGTCTGGGATGCACTAGGGAGACGAGTTGCTTCACGTGAACATCCACCAACCACTCACTAGACCTTGCGACTTGCTCTGCAGGAAGAATGGGTGTTAATGCTCAAAATGAGATTCATTACATTATTCGCAGCATGCCACGCCGTTGTGAAGCCTGTATTGCTGCTAGAGGTGGTCACATCCAATACTGAACACACTAACCTGTTTTCTGGATGTGTTTGATATTCACTAATTTTGAAAAAAAGAGGCATTTTGTTTTACTGGTATCCATGAATGTTGCAGTTGTTTACTTTCTTTATTCTTCTGGTTGTTTATTCTTTCGTATCACTTGTTTATACTATTTTCTGGCAAAATAAACCCATAAAGATGAAATTTCAGTTTGTTGCTTTAATTTTGGACACTAGTGTATATTATATATATATGGACAAAACTAAGATTACATAACGTCACATCAAAAAAGCTGCTCTAAAATACGGAAGTGAAATTTGGATTTTAAATAAAAGAAACTCTCATAAACTTCAAGTAAGCCAAATGCGCTTCTTACGATCATTGTTAGGAGTTAATAGACTGGATCACCAAAGGAACACCACTATCAGAGGAAAACTTGGAGTAGCAAGTTTAAATGAAGATATCCAAAGATACCAACAAGAATGGAAAAATCATCTGAGAAGAATGGCAAGAAATAGACTTCCAAAATTGGCATTCCAATATACCCCAACTGGACATAGGGACCAAGGAAGACCAAAACATCGGTGGAAAGATCAAGACCATCTTCGCTAGGTTTACCGTACAGGCCACATGGCCTAAAACGAATTTGTTCATGATGAATGATGATATATATATATATATATATATATATATATATATATGTTATAATTAAATGTTTAACATTGAGCAATGCAAGCTTAGAGATCAACTCAGAGATCCGGATTCGAATCCCGTCCAGGCATTTATTTTTCTTATCATTCCATATATATATATATATATTATCCATTTTGTTTTTGTTTTAAATTGATGATCGTTACCTATTAAAATATTATGAACGTATTTTTTTGCAATAACTTATACTCCCCTCCTTGTGGTTTCGACAAACACTTCTCAAGAGAAAACAGTAAAAGTAAATTAATAGGCATATACGTTAAAATAATGTTAATAAATGAAAATGATATTCATGTCTATATATTTAAGGTATAATATCTAGTTGGTTCTATGCAAATTACATAATCTGTTAGAGGGACGCACTTCCTCAAATTGCAGCATCCCTCTATTGCGCAGTGGAGCGAAAAGTGGATACAATAGAACAATTTAAAATTGCAAGTTCAGTACCCTCATTATATTCATTATGTTATATGAATAATAAGTGCTTGTTAATAATTCTATTATTCTCAAAACGTACTGTAGCTCTTTGTATTGGGTTACTAGAACTTTCCTCATGATAAACCCAGTCTGCATTTAATAGAGAGAGCTAGGATACATAGGCCTCACTAAATATACATTTGTTTCCTTACAATTACAATTAAAAGTCTGTCGATCACGGAGGTTATATTCCTTCCTCTAGTTTCGAGGGTCACGGTTCAAACCCGGCTGAGGTATGTGGATTTGTAGAATGAAAAATCCAAAGGACAAATCCTCCGGGAGGGTTTTTAAGCCAAGGGGTCAGAGTAATTAAATGATAATGCTTTACTTTTCCCACTAGTTGAAGATTCAAACAACAGATATCACTGATCGTAGTTTTCGATTTTATTAATTATTATAATTCCGTGTACTAGTGGCTATGTTCCGTGCTTCTAGTTCCGAGGATCGCGGATTCAATCCCTGCCGGGATCGATAGACCATTCAGGAAGGAAGAATTCTAGGGACAAGTCCTCCGAGTGGGACTTTAAGCCGTCGGTCCCGAGTCTGAATATTTTCTGCCTCGTAATAAAGAACCACATGTCTGAATATTTTCTGCCTCGTGAAAAAGAACCACAAGCCCGAATAAAAAGGCTTCTGTGCAAATTTACCGGAAGTTTATCTATCTTATCTGTGGTTCTTTTACGAACCAGAAAATATTCGGACTCGTAAAAGAACCATAAGCCTGAATAAAAAAGGCTTCTGTGCAATTTATCGGACGTTATTCATCCTTGTAATACCTTGTTTCCACCAGAAATCTCATTGAGGCGGAATGCTGAACCCGTGCAGTCACTGACATATGTAGGAAGACTAGTGTAACTAAATTAGCTTGTTTAAGATACTCCCCTGCCCCGCGCCGTACCGAGTAATTAAGGCAAGCTGTTGTGCATAGAGCTACGGGACTTGCGCTAGTTCGAGTCTCCATGGGGAAGAAATTTTCTCATGAAATGGGACCAGAATGGGACCGGTGCCTAGCTATAATCGTGAGGAATTTGGGTAACGGTTCCAGGTTGAGAAAACCAGCTATGACGTCTAGGGAACCCGATATGCTGACCACATGTCACTCCTACACTAGCTGGATGATCGTCTACTTCTGCGATTAGCACATGTAGAAATGAGGGCCAGCAGTCGCTTGGTAGACCAAGAGCCTTCTAAGCCTGTCGCGCCATGGATAAGAAGAAGATATTCCCCTATAGGTGGAGAATGTTCAGATCTCAATGAGACACGGAAATGGTATAATACTACAAATTCCATGAATGAAGTTCGGAGAGGCAGTATGTAAGATTCTGCATAGATGACTGAGTGCCATTGATAGTTAACCAGTGGATAAGGAAGAATAAAACGTACATAATTGTTAATTATCTGGCTAGTCATTAATGCTTAAGTACCTTCTATTAATAGAACGTGGCAAACGCTTGAATGCGAACTACAGCAATTCACAATAGAAAAACTCTACACCGAATATACCAACAGGTTTGTGCTACTTCGCCATTCTTTAAATTAGGTTACTTCGTTCAAAAAACGTCATCTGCACAATATACTTGCCCTACAGATTTGGCAACGCCAGTTCTTAACAAGATACCACTTGGTTTTAACAAAGGTTTTCTACAACAGTATTTTAGGTAATCAATTGATTTGGTGTTTATTTGATGTAAATCCATATTGTTTATTTTTTAAATACAATTATCAAAGTTTTGTTGATTTTTCATAAATATTTATTTTTAATCAACATTCATGAAAGCTGTTTCGATTTATTGTATCTTCTTCAGAAGAATAAATAAATAAATAAATAAATAAATATTTTAACAATTAGTTTTCAAAAATATCTTCAACAAAAATTAAAGTAATGGCCCAGTGTGGCAAAGAAATGGAAAGAAGAAAAATAGTACTAAATGATAGTACAACAAGTAAAAGATTTAATTCATTAGGCGTATCTTTAGGTTATAATAGAGAAAAAGTCATAAATAATAAATTACAAATATTTGATTATTTATTTGCACCCTTAAAAGAACACTGGGAAAGAAATTAAAAAAAAATACATTTAAAATTCCATTAAGTGTTGGCTGTACCTGCAATATTGTATGGCTCAGAAATATGGACTCAAATTAAACAATTAAACAGTCAATTGAAATAATAGAAGCAGCAGAAATGAAATATTTACGAATTGTGGCAGGATATACTTTAATGGATAAAAAAACGGAGTGAGGACATCCGTAAAGAACTACAAATATTGTTTGACAGATAAAATAAAAGAAACCGTAGGCGAGAGTGGTTAGTAATCACCGTTACCGATAGAGGTCGTTCTATAGCAGAATGAGTACATCCACTTATTTTTTTTTTAATTTGTTGCATTATTGATTTGGACAGTGACAACACAACAATCTGCCAGGATACAAGCTGCTAAAATGAGATTCCTCAGACCAATAGCAGGATATCAAAGAACAGACAAAAACATAACACAGGAATATGACAACAACTAAAAATAGAGGAATTAAACTCAACAATAGAGAAATACAGAACAAACTGGAAAGAACACTTGGCAAGGATGACTGAGAATATAATACCAAAAGCAGCATACAGCTATTCACCACGAGGAAGAAGAAGTCTGGGAAGACCAAGGAAAAGGTGGAAAGCGCAGCAATTTGGAACCGGAACAGGCTAGTAAATAAGCCTAAACCGTGAAGAAGAAAAAGAAGAAGATTGATTTGATATCTTTTAGAAACAACTCCAATATCAAAGTATTAACCATATTTTTTAAAGCGATCGATAATCGATCCTTAGTTATTCTTTATTAGTTGTAGTTTTATTATCCTTGAGTTTTTGTGGGGAAAAAAATACAAAAAAATGCAACTAAGACATTACATGGAATAATTTGGAACCAAAATATTATAAAGGAAACTAAAATGAAAATTTATAAGAGCATAATGCAGAATATTTTGTCATATGGAAGTGAAACTTGCTCTTTGACTGAATTACAAAAGAATAAAATTAAAACAGTTGAATTAGATTATCTTAGAAGAAATTAAAAAAAAACAAAACAAGATAAAATAAGAAATGAATTCCTTTGGAGAGAAATGAATGTCACCACACCTGTTGTTAAGAGAATTGAAAATCAAACTCTTAAAAGGTATGGCCAGAATGGAAAATAAAAGATGTTCAAAAACATATACCAATGGTCACTCTCTGGAAGAAATAAACGTGGCAAACCAAGATGGAAATGGAAAACCTATGTTAGAACTATAATGGTTGATAAGGATTTGGAAAAAAGGAGATTAGAATGATAGAAATAAATGGAAACTGAAGACGGCAAACCTATAGGCCCTATGTGTGGGAAAGCCAAAGAAGAAAATATTTTGTTTTAAATTGATCGGTAGTTAATTCGTTTGAAATATGTTCCCGTTTAACTGAAATTGACATTAAAACGTGAATTCACTATGCATAGTGGATCACTTGTAATTTTCTTTTCTCTCTATTCAAACATGATCCAACCTGCAAGGAAGCACTATAATTCATATGACTGGTTGATGTTCAGAAAAATTCCACACAGTCTTATGATGGCTACTGTCCTCAGCATTTTTTTTTATCTCTCACCCCTTGTGAAAAACGACCTCAGTAATCCTGTTTGTGTAGGTTTAGGGCAGGTCCTTTTCACGTGAGATGCAATTCCTACATCCCACCAAGACCGGTCATACATATCAGCTTGCAACACGTTGGTCAATCATCATCGCAGAGGTCACCACGCCTCTCATTTTCATTATTTTTCTGACACCAAAAGAATCAGGAGGAAAATAAATTGAAATATATGCAATACTGGTATTGAAATATTAGATCAGTGGCGGTTTGTGGTACTTGCCATTATAAAAAACTGAGAAGTATAAACTAACTAATTAACTAATTAACTCTCTGCCGCTATCGAACTCAAAAATTCAAACCTCTCCTCATCATAGTTTGATCTTGTTCTTCCATCTCATTCTTGCCTAATTAATGGGTCCTTTCCTTCTGGTTTTCCTACAAAAACTTCAATTTTGTTATTCGTATTAGTTTCTTATTTTTTGTAGTAGTTTCATTATGTCTATTTTGTGTTAATGACATTTCTTACACTACTTTGTGTATACCTATATTGATTTTTCGTATTCATTCCTTTTGTTGAATTATCGATTATAGTCCTAAGTTATACGATGTAGAGTAATTATTAAGTAATTACTTAATGAATGTAGGTTAAATTAAATGCAGTGCGAGTTCCGGTGTTACAATGTTTCATTTTAATTCCGAGGTGCGCGTGTTCAAACTAGATCAATATAGATGCTTTGTTTCATTGCGTAAAAATCCTGATTAAGGCTACCTTCGGAAGATAAATAGTGTCACTGGTTTCGTATCATAGTTTCATTGTACATAAAATGACCTCAGATCTGATATAAGAGTACTTTTACCAAACATCATCGGTCCTTTCACGCCCAACATTGAATTACGACGCTAATGACCTATAATATAATATTTTACTGCTGTAGCTGCTGCTACTACTTCTATTGCCATTATTACTACTGCTACTACTACTGCTACTACTACTACTACTACTACTACTACTACTACTACTACTACTACTACTACTACTACTACTACTACTACTACTACTACTACTACTACTACTGCTATTACTACTATTATCATTTCTGCTATTTCATATTAGGCCTACTACTACTGCTTCGCAGCAGCTGCTCTTGCTACAATTATTGCTTTTGCTGCTATTACCACTTTTAAAATGTTGATTTATTCTATCTATCTTATGTGTGAATTACATGATCCATCCATCTGTAGTAATTCTGTCCTAGGGCAGGTCTTTCACTGCAGTCATAGCATTTTCATACTATGCTTTGCAGCTTTACTAGAGAATTATAAGTGTGGTAGGTTCCCGTTGCTTTCCACACCGGTGAAGGATGATGATGGCCGGATGATTTTCGGGGACCGTTGGGCCTTAAGCTTCCTGGCATTTGTCTTACAGGCGAGGAAAAACCCAGAAAGAAACTTCACCCAGGAGCCTGTCCCGATCGCGAATCGAACCTGGGCCCGCTGCTACACAAGGCAGTACGCTACCTCGAGACCACAGCGGTGGACAATTACATGATAGGATCATGTAACGTATTGTTTGATAAGTGGGTCGTCTGTTTTCGCTAAGAGACAAATCAGCATGAGGTCCTGAATGTGAAAAAATTCCGAAGAGTATGTTTTCTCCACATGTAGACGCCACTACACTTCAGGAAGAAAGGAAGGAATGGTAGACGGTGAATAGGAAAAAAGAGGAACGGAAGAGGAGGATTTGGAAGGCCAGGACCCTACTTGGGCTGTAGAGTCATAGGATGGATGCATGGATCTTTTCTGTATCCTATTATTACCCCTACTAAGTGCTGACGATATTTGGCATCGTCCACTGTGCTTCATCAACCAGTTAAAGCAAATTCCTTTGTGGTTATGGTTTAAGGATTTTTTGGTCATTTAGCCCTCGCATATTTAGCGGCGTTGATGTTAAACCGTGAGATAGAGTAGATTAAGGTAAAACGAGGTGTTACCACCCTCAGAATAGGACATCGTAAACGGCACTGTCGGCAAGCCTAGCTTAAGCGGGTTAGTACAGAATGAGCCACTCTGCTCCAGCTGTGGGCACAGCTCTTATTTCATGGGGGGCTGAATATATTTCTACATACAGCACGTCGCTGTAGTATATATTCAATACGCAGTGGAAGTAGTTACAGTATGTTCTTTGCCTCTGGTCCGAGGGTCGCAGGTTCAAACCCGCCGGGGTCGACGGACGTCTCTAGGATGGAAAAATCTAAGGAGAAAGTCCTCCGGGAGGGATTTTAAGCCGTGGGTCCCGAGTCTGAAAATTTTCAGGCTCGTAAAATATCTTTAAGTCTGAATAATGAGGCCTTTAATTAATAAAATTTACCGACCTTTTCGTCCTAGAAATACCTTATTTGCCTACTAGATGTCTCATTGTGTTGATATGTTGACAGCATACGGATTCACGATATTTTTGGGAAATAAACGTAACTAAATTAACTTGATCTAGTAACTCCTAACAAAGGAGAGGCTCAGGATATGAGCTGTTTTAAGATGAAACATGTTTGTGACTTGGTTATCAATTATTATGGTCGCAATATAGGACATTTATGCTAGATTGTGCAGCTCTGCGATTCTCGTATATATTGGGGCCCGAAACTATAATTTTGAAACATTTATTCTGTCTGATCTGAACTTTATTTTGTTGCAAGGAGCGATGACCCTCCAAGATTCATAATCCATACGGATCACATCTTCGGTAGATGGTTAGTTTGATTCTGGCAGATAGTGTAGGCGACTTGAAAATTTAAAAAAAAATAGATAAATAATTACTATCGTAGCATTTGATTTATGAATAAAGTTTCTAATAGGTATGTATTTTTAACGTAAGCCTCGAATCCAAATGCAGTCCAACATACTTGACCGAAGTCTCTAGACAGAATTGTCGAGTTCTCGAGTTGAGTCTGACAGGATATTGTCTGTGAACAAAAGAGCCTAACTTTTATTCACATTAATTTTATACTCTAGAGACGAAGCCATGAATGGATAGAATTTGGGGTCTTTTGTAGGACATCGGCATGATAAGGAAGGGAACTAAAGGTAGTACGATAGTATCAACTCTCAGGGACTCTGAGGAATTCTCTGGATATCCGTTTCATAGAAGATGGATCTTCTAAGTACCTATAATTTCATCTTGTATAATAAATTCGATATTTGCATTATGTGGAATATCCTTTTGGACAAAATTTTATTATTCTTCTTCTTCAACTTAATTTGTAGGATTTTCATCCTGTTTATTTCCAAAATCACTCCTCGGAGGAAGACGTATTGGATATGCATTCACTGTCTATCCATATCTTGGCTGGTCTTCCTCTTGTTCTTCTCCCGTCCATTGGTCTATCTTCTTTAGCTCTTTTTGCAAGCCGGTTTTCTTCCATTCTTTCTATATGACCCTTCCAATATTTTCGTCTATCTACAATAAATTTGGTTATGTCTTGAATAGACATTTGTCCCCAATTTCTGTGATTTTATTCACAGGATTTAATTTTAGAGATGGTTTCACTAAGATACTTAAATGTTTTGATTTTTTTTTTTTACAAGATTAACGTTTGTTACTCGTTTGTTTATTTTACTACTCAATATGTGGGGATTTTAATTTAGCATAATTTATTATATAGAGGCATTATCTACAAAGAGGCTGTATGGATATATGGGAAAGATGGAAAGTCTAACACATACAGTATGTAAAGGGTTGGTGAGATAACTGAACCCTGTGGAACTCCCGTCAAGAGGGAGTTAATTAGAATTTTATCCACTAATCAACATATAAAACTGACGATTAATGTGGTATTTGGTAATACGTTTAATACGATTAGACGAAATATTAAATTAGATTAATTTATGTATTAACCCATTTATCCTTGTCGTATGGAAAGGTTTTTCAATATCGAGGAACTTCTACTTCTCTCGGAGTTGAAGCCCGAGACTATATGGTCAATCAATGGTCTACCAAGGCTGCTGCGGAGTGTTATTTGATTTGTTAAAAACTAAATTGATGGGTTGATAAAAATGTTTCTCTCTGAGACTTCAGATTTTAGTCGTGCCAAAATGAGTTTCTCCAGTATTTTGCTCAATTAGTAGATTGGTCGCAGATTGACTTAATTGGATGGGTCTTTGTCTGGTTTAGGGATAGCGATGGATTTTGCTTTATTCTACGCTTCATGAAAGTAGTAAAATATAAAGCAAAGTTTTACTACTTGAAGAAGCAGGATAGGGGATCTAGGCGGAAGATTTTCGAGAGCCAAATTTGGTATTCTGTCAGCTCCAGGAGCAAGGTTTGTACAGTGGTTTTTAGTTCTTTATGAGAAATCAGATGTAACAAGAACACTTAAATCTTGTAATCTAGTTTTATGGGAAATACATATAATTTAAAACTTTTCTTCAATATTGTTATTGTTAATTTATTTTTAAATTTAGTTCAATGTAGATAGGGATATTGCGATGGGCAGTACATGTGGCGCGAATCGGAAATGAAATAAGGACATGGGAACTACTTGTTGGAAAACAAAAGAAAAGCAATCTTAAACATGAATGAGGAGGAATATAATATTCGCCATGATTTGAGGGAGGTGGATTATACAGTGATGATTGGAAACCAATAGGATGTAAGTTTCTATTCTGTTATTTATTTATTTATTTTATTTTTAATTTATTTATATATCTTTGCTTAAAGAGCACTAATTTAATTTCAAATATGTCGTGAAATAATGATTATGGTGAATTGGGTCATATAAATTAAATTTCAACTCATTTGATTTGAAAACTGAGAAAAGTCAAGAAAAAACTTAGCCGGGTTGGTTAGAGCCAGTGTTTTAATCCGGAACCCCCCGAATTCGAGTCTCATACGCTTCCGCCTGAGCAAACTCACTCGATTTGTTCGAAACTGTAGCACTACAAATTTAATTACCGTGAATCCGCCACTGCGGACTTGATCAACAGAAAAGAATATTACGATACAATTTTTCCCTAACACAAGAAGGTTATGGTCAAGCAGCGAGGGGGCAGAGGTTGGAAATTCTATTGAAAGACCTGGCAAAGTTAATGGTAAGGTTGGTGTGCTCTTCCCACAATGTCATCTTTTCTTATAACATCTAAGATATGACGACGATTATGCAATTTTCGTTACGTGTTTTGAGTGACGATGCATATCTAATGAGATAGACGTTGAAAAGGGGGCTAAACATGTAACCGAAATGCCAGTGAATAAAGTAACTAATGGTCTGTGTCACCCTGCGTTATAATTTCACACGTTCAACTGGGCGGGAATTCTCATTATGTTTCAACAATATTATTTTAGATTGACATAAGTATAACGTGCTGACTGGCTTGTAATTGGAACTGAATACCGCAACAACACAACAATAATAATGCTGTTACGTGACCTTAAAAGTCGTGGCTAATCTGAGATCATTAGTTGCCAGAAGTTTTAAGTTCGAACCTTAACTCGTGTCGTAAGAGTTACATCTTTATTCCTGTTCTAATGATCTTCTTAACAAAGATACAGGAGAAACAGGGAAGTACATATTCTAATAAATTTGTAGCTATTTGGCAATTGGAGACGACAGGTGTTGCCGGAAATGTTTCTAACTTAAAATCGTGATGGATCGACAGGTTGTGACTTAATGATATATCCAAAAAAATTGGTTAAATATGGACAGATTTCTCGACAAGATGCGTAAAACAAGAACACACTGCGATGGGCAGGACATGTTGCACGTATGGGGAATGAAAGACTTGCATGGAAGCTTCTTGTAGGAAAGCCAGAGGGAAAACGCCCAGTTGGTAGACCAAGAATGAGGTGGGAGAATAACATTAACTATGATTTGAGGGAAGTAGATTATACAGGGAATGATTGGAAAGCATTAGCTCAGGATAGGGATGTATGGAGAGCTTATGTCCGTGCGGCCATGAACCTACGGGTTCGATAGTGCCAGTGAGTAAGTAAGTATAACGTTATATTAGATAATGTTATATACCTTAATTATTTAATTTGTATTGTAATATTAAATTTAACTATGCTTTTGTTTTATGTTATTAATTATTATCAACAGTGATGTTTATATTATTATTAATTATTATCAGTAAGTTGTTATTAATTATTAATAAGTCATTAATATTATTATTAGACATTCATACATCTGTACGGAATGTCCGAAGCAAGCACACCTTGCTACCTGTGTGATTCATATGTAAACAATTATGTTATTATGTTATAAACTATATTTTTACATAGAGCCGCTAATTATAGGCTATTGTAGCTAAATAAATTCCTTATGATACTGGGTGGGCACCGGTCTCATATACGGGCTGAAATTCCATGAGAAAAAAATTTACCCCATAGAGAAGATTCTACATAAAAAATAATATTTGCAGATGTGCAGTTGACACTCCTGCTAGTTTATAGGATTTTCAGAATTAAAAATGTCTACATCTATGTACACCTTAATTTTGGGCCATAGTCTCTCCTTTGTTTTAGGAGTTACTAGACCAAGTTCATTTAGTTCCGCTTATTTCGCAAAGATGTCATGAATGGTATGCGGTGAACGCACCGACACAATGAGACATCTAGTAGGCAACTAAAGTATTACTAGGAAGAAAAAGGATTATAAATTTTGCTTAGGGACTTATTTATTTAGGCTTAAGGATATTATACGAGCCTGAAAATCTTTAGACTCGGTACCCGCGGTTTTATAGATCCTTCCGGATGACTTACACCTTCGAGTTTTAAATATTAGAAGAAATCCATTGACCCCAGCCGGATTTGAACCCGCAATCCTAGGGAAAAGAGATGAGTAACATTACCACTAGTCCAGCGAATAGGTTACAAAAATCTTTGGATCCAAATCTGTTAAAAACCTGCGAATTTTGTTCCAAGTTCAAGCATGGCATTTTCACGGACTCTTCATGATGTATTTCAGTTATAGAATTTTCAATACAATTGGTAGAAGTTTTATTATTTTGGCAGCGTCTCTTTGTTTGCGATTAACCGATCAAAAGTTCAGGAACCTTTGTCGGACATGTTGTTTGAAGTGATGAGTTATTCTGTTAGAACGGGATGAGCCATATTGATTCTAAACTAGATATGATATGCAGAGAAGCATATCAATCAGAAAGGACAGTTAAAGATTCTGGTTTGGGCCACCTGACGGACCTGATACTAGCACCGGACAGCCTGAAGAACTCGTTGTGCTATGCAATGATAAAGTTTAAAAAAAATACGAAGAGTTTTCTGTCCAGTACAAAATTCATAACTGCAACAGGTTGATAAACAATTGGATGAGAAATAACTGTCTGTTATATGTCAAAGATCATTCTCTAACCAGATAAGCTTGTTCAATATTGTCTTCTGTATGCTCTAACGGATTTTAGCACTTGCTTAATCTTGGTCTGCATGCAAGTTACGTTTCCGTGGGAACAGGTTATTTTTTATTTCATGCTATGTCTTATTTCACTAAAAGGTCTTATAAAATATCCGAAAATGGAACTTTCAGCACAATTTACTGTAACATAAAAAAATGGCATACTTACATTTGAATATGAACTAACTGACTATCTCCAGCTAATGGAAACCGTAGCATCAGTGCACAAAATCTAACTAACTTTGTGGCACTATCGAACTGTAGATGCATCGTCGCTCGGATATAAGCTCTCCATACATCCCTATCCTGAGCTAGTGTTTTCCAATAATCCCTGTATAATCTATTTCCTTCAAATCATGTCTATGTTATTCTCCCATCTTATTCTTGGTCTACCAATAGGACATTTTCCCCCCTCATTTACGTAAAAGAAACTTCCATGCGCCTCCTTCATTCCCAATTCGTCCAACATATTCTGCCCATCGCAACTACGAGTTTCAACTGTTCTTATTATATCTGGTTTCCTGTAAATATCATATAGTCTTTTGTAAACTTAATATTTTACAAGCAAACAAGCGAAAGAACTCGAAAAAGATATTTTAGGTCCAGACAAATTAGGGAAATAATGTTTGTATTAAGTAAAATTATAAAATAATGTAGGCCTATATTTATTATTTTCGCAACAAAACCTATAACAAGGGCGTCCTTAGAAAAATACTCATTAAGATTTAGCCTAAAATCGTAATTAATAATAAAATTCGCAGTTTACCAGCAATGAAATGTAAAAATGAAATTAACGTACATTTATTTAATTCCAATGATATTACTTACAAAATAGTGATTAATTAAAATAAAATTGTTTAAAGTTTTATATGATTTTCATATTTATTTTAATAAAAATTCGTTATTGTGTACTGAAACAACTGTAACGAATTTGAATTAATAGTATATAACGATGCAAAATTGGGAAGTGGTTTTTACAAAATCGAGGAAAAATGTTTAAAAACCGAGCGATAACGAGGTTTTTAATTTCCGAGATTCTGTAAAACACTTCACAAACGTGCGTTGTACATTATTTTTTACGTGATGGTGTTTTCAAAATAATAAATAACAGTAAAATAATATTTTTGTTGGAAATATTTACGTTCATTATAAACAATTGACTAACGTTAACAGTGTAGGTAATGTTTATTAGTTGAAACAACAGGAGGCCTTGAGAACAATTATTGATAACATGGCTGCAAGTACGTATTTATTGTTTTATATTGTTTCAAATAAAGTTCAGTTTATTTAAAATGCAGTGGTTTGTTTCGTATAATGAATATTAACACAATCTTTTGTATATTTTTTGTATAGGCCTAGGCTTATACATTGTATGTAGTATACATAGACGGCAGTGGTTTTACTTCTCGCACGTGGGTGTAAATGTAATATTACAGTCTAGTTATTTAGGTTGGCAACCCTGAAATGTAGGAAGTTGAACTTTCAATAATGGCTGCCATTGCGCAAAAAAGAAATATGAAAACCGTATAAAACTTTAACAGTTTTATTTTATTTAATCACTAAACAATGGATTTCCATCAACCAATCACCAAATCAATTGATTACTTATACAATATCTAAATCTAATAATTAAGGCTAGGATTTTCATGTACTAAAAGCTAAGATTGCAACGTAGTATAATCAGAAGTTAGACTTATGACTGTCTTTTGTTTTGATTTCACATATAAACAGTTGAATAGTATAATGAGAAGTTAGACTTATGACTGTCTTTTGTTTCGATTTCACATATAATCAGTCGAATAGTATAATAAGAATTAAGACTTTGACTGTCTTTTATCTTGTTTCACACACAAACAGTTGAATAATATACACTATCCACATTGCAATCTTATCTTTTATTACAGTTGAATAATATATACACTGCTCAAAACAATTAGAGGAACACTATGAAATATGCAAATATTTTTTCATTGGATAAAGGTACAAACATGAAATTAATAAAGCACATTATTTGTGGTTATTTATTTATTTATTTATTTATTTATTTATTGCTCATGTCATTAAAAACAAATGAATAACGCTGACAATTAACTTTTCAAATAATTCCGCTATGTAAGCAATTTATTTATTTATTGCTCATGTCATTAAAAACAAATGAATAACGCTGACAATTAACTTTTCAAATAATTCCGCTATGTAAGCAATTTAATCTTGTGCTTATTTTTCAAAGTTAAACACTCGTTATATAGTGTTAGTATCGTGTATGGCCTCCACGACATTCGATGACACTTAAGCACCTTCGTGCATGCTCCCAATAAGATTCTGGATTTCTCTTGCGGGATATTCTCCCATTCCTCCTTCAGAACATCTCCAAGTTGCTGCAGAGTTTGTGGAGCTTGATGTCGGTTCCTGACCTTCCTGTCTAGAAGATCCCACAAGTGTTCAATAGGGTTGAGGTCTGGGCTGTCCGCTGGCCACTCCATTACCTCAATTTCATTTCTCCTCAGGAGATCCCTGGTGACAGCCGCAGAATGTGCCCTGGCATTATCCTGCATAAACAGAAATCCAGGGCCTACTCCAATGGCAGCAGGTACTACATGCTCTTCCAGAACGTGCTCGATATACCGGACAGCATTCAGTCGCTGGGGAACAAGTACAAGGTCCGTACGATTGTTGTACATAACTCCGGCCCACGCCATTATGGAACCTCCTCCGAATCTATCAATTTCCTGTACAACCTCTGCAGAAAATCTTTCTCCTGGCCGTCCCCACACTCTCAATCGACCATCACAACGTGTAAGACGATACCTGGATTCGTCCGAGAAGAGCACAGACTCCCATTGGTTCAGGTTCCAATCACCATGGTTTTCAGCATACGTACGTCTTGCTGCCTTATGCCCATTTGTTAAGCGTGGTTTTTTAACGGGCCTTTTTGGACGAATATTCTCTTTCCTTAATCTGTTCCTTATGGTTTGGTCTGAAACCCGGATTCCGGAAGTCATATGAAGGTCATTCTGCAGGTCTTTTGCAGTTTTTGTACGCTGTCGAAGAGCAGAAAGAACAACGTATCTGTCATCCTGGGGGCTTGTTTTAAATTTACGGCCCTGGCCACGTCTTCTACAATACTGACCGGTCTCTCTGTGCCTGTTGCGTAACCTGGACACCACGGAAGGAGAAACCCCAAGCTCTCTAGCCACTTGTCGCAGAGATTGACCTTGTCGTAAAAGATGTAGAGCATGATACACTTCAAACTCATTTAAATGTCCATTTTGTCAGAGACTTCAATAAACAAGACAATAATCAACATTCGTCACTATAGCAACAACAGGAAGCTTACCAATTAGAAGTGGCCAGTGCCTTCCAAAATAAAAAAAAAATCTCTATATTTGTTATTTGAGATAATTTCTCTGTATTTAGGCCATGGATCTTTAAAATTTGTATCCAATGATAAAATTAATAATTCAGTTTACATATTGTCCAACTTTCAGCATCACAGATTTAAAAAACAATTATTCAATTTATTACAAGTGTTCCTCTAATTGTTTTGAACAGTGTACTATCCACATTGCAATATTATCTTTTATTACATAGCCCTTGTAATAACACAATCGCAATATGAAGAATATAACTAGAAACTGTACAAAACAATTGAAGGGTCCAGCGGAAAAACGACGAATGTCACAAAATCACACAAACTGAGGTTTCATATTCTTAGTGTTTAGTGTTTGTACTGTTCCCTAGTAACATTTAAAAGGCGAAAACTGTTTAAAGAAGCTATGGGTTACGTTTTATAAGGCTTTGAAAATAATGTGTACAGGGAAATGATATAGCGTTTCAAAACTTAAAATTCATTTATCTCAATTTGAGTTTAATGTGACATTCATCGTTTTTTCCCTGGACCCTTCAATTATTTATAAATTTTTGACATTTGGTATTTACAGTTGTGAATTTTGTGTAGGCCTAATAATTAGTAGTCAGTCACGCAGGAACTGCGTAAACTAAACGAATTCCTCAGCAAGTCGAATTTATGGTTCCATTTTGCAGGTTTACGGAATATACGAGTATATTTCGTTTGTTAAACTTAAAAAAAAATATATTTCTGATGACAGCTTATGAAAAAGTGTCGTAACGTTAAGTTATTACCTATTTTCATATTTTTTTACAATTTCACATACATTTAAATACTATCAACCGATTCATTTTTCTGTTACTTTATTTAAAATATTTAAAGAAAATTAACTAATAATCTTATAAGATACATTGCCAATTTGATGGTTAATTAAATTGTATGGCATACATCGTAACGAAAGAAACGTGGCGGTTGCTAGTCTATTTTTAATTTCTAGTTTCACGTAAACACCAATTTTAATGGTCGGATTTTGCTGATTTTTGAAGAATACAGTCTCAATTTATTTTAATAGCATATACTGACTTATGTTGTAAAACTTTGAAAATTGAACCGTTAAAGTGATGTTTTTATTTACTTCAGGTGAACTCTTATACGTAATGAATCAGTTTCGCTGATTAGCAAACTGGACCTATTTTTTAATTAATTGCTGTATGCCATGGTAAGGAAGTTTGGAGAGCTTATGTCCACACGACCACGAGTCTCCAGATTCAATAGTGCCAGTAAGTTACTGATGTATAATATCTAGTGGCTGCCAGATTTTTTTTTTTGCTATACTTCTTGAATAATGAATGTTATTATCTTATGTAGCTAAAACCAAAATATAAAATTCCTTTTTTCGGTATGACTAATTTTAAAAGAAGCAGGTAATAATCTTAAAAACATGAAGAAGACAATGCTATAATGTTATAAATTGTGGAATATAACATATTAACATATTTAATTAAAATTAGTTTTATAAATATTTTAATTAATTAATATGTTAAATATAATCATCAGATAGATTATCGGTTGATTAATGTCTTTGAAATCGTCCGATTCCCAATAGCCAATTTTGTTGGTCCATCCAATCGCCTGGTTGTAGATGTTTCTCCTTCATGTATAAATATATTCCCTGACTCCAGGAGGTTTTAGGTCTTCCTCTGCCTCGTCTTCCCTCAGGTTTCCATTCCAAAATACCATTTTGTTAGCCGATCCTCTTCCATTCGATGCGACATGTCCGTAACCATCTTAATTGCTGAGTTTTACACATAAATCTAAAATAATGTCTTCAAATGTTCATTTATAACTGGTTATAACTGAGTTTCTATTTTTTTTTCTTCTTGAAATTTTTGCTGCCATTTCCGTAGCCAGAAGGTACATTTTTTTTGTTAATAACCAAAGTTCTGCTCCATAAGTAATGATGCTTTTAACAATTGTATGATATATATTCATTTTATTTTTATTACTTATATTTTTATCCCACAATATTCCATTGAGACAAGCTATTGTCAATTTTCCAAAAATGGAATAATATATATTATAGTCATTTGCACTGCATAGGATAATCACTCAATTTAAAATTTGATTTAATTAAGGAAAGTATTAATTAAAAATATACTTCCCATAAAACTAGATATCCTTCTTGCCGTGTAACATTTTACCGCCAATGAATTATTATTAATATTTTTATAACAATAAATACTTACTTGCTTACTTACTCACTGGCACTATCGAACTCGTAGGTTCATGGCTGCGCGGACATAAGCTCTCCATACATCCCTATCTTGAGCTAATGCTTTCCAATCATTCCCTGTATAATCTACTTCACTCAAATCATAGTTTGTGTTATTCTCCCAGCTCATTCTTGGTCTACCAACTGGGCGTTTTCCTTCTGGCTTTCCTACAAGAAGCTTCCATGCAAGTCTTTCATTCCCCATACGTGCAACATGTCCTGCCCATCGCAGGAGACTTAACTGTTCTTATTATATCTGGCTTCCTATAAAGACCATGTAGTTCATTGTTATGTAGTCTTCTCCATTCGTCTGTCTGTTCATCTCTCTTTGGTCCAAAAATTTTCCTTAGTACTTTATTCTCAAATACTTGTAATCTCCTTTCCTCCCTTAAAGTAAGAGTCCATGTTTCGCACCCATATAATATAACTGGTAGAATAATAGTTTATATATATTTCAGCTTAACGTTTTTTGAAAAGGAGTTGGGACATCAAAAGTCTCTGCAATGCATAATAGCATGCATTTCCAGAATTGAGCCTATGTTTAATTTCTTTGTGCATCTCATTCCTATTTGTGATTATTGTTCCTAGGTATTTGAATTCAGCCAATTCCTCAAAATTTCCCTCATTTGTCATTAGCTGTCCATTTCCATTATATAATGTATTTCTACGTGTGACCATATATTTAGTTTTACTGATATTTACTTCCAGTCCTAATTTCTTAGTGTTACTCAATAGTGTGTGCGTGTTGGCCTTTAGTATCTCCTGCGCTATCGGCCAGTAGTACTACATCATCAGCATAAACTAACAGCTTATTAATACCATTCATTTGTAAGCCTTCCTCATTCTCTAAAGATTTAATGGCATGCTCTAGTACAAAATTAAATAGTAGAGGAGATAGTGCATCTCCTGGCTTCAACCCATTCTGGATTTCAAAAGTGTCTGAAAACTGTTTGCCTACATGCACCCTACTCGTTGAGCCATTTAGACACATTCGTATAAGTCTAACTAACTTTTTAGGAATTCCGAACTCCAGCAGGATACTATTTAATATTTTTATAACAATAAATAAATAAATAAATAAATTCATTAACTCTAAGAAATTCGAGAATATTCTTTATTATATATATATATATATATATATATATATATTGCACATACTGGGTATAAAATGTTGAAGCAGCTTTAAACAATAAAGAAATAAGAAATGCTTGGTATGAAAATTGGATGGTTTTGAAGTGAGATAAATGGGAAAGGTTTGTAACCATAATTAACCGTAGAATGAGCGACCAGACGGGATCAGTAGTGAACCTGATGCCTTGGGCACAGTTTAGCTATTTCATGCATAATCTTATCCTCACCTCACATCACAATTAACTGCTATGGGTGCAGTTGAGCTCGTATTGATTCAGTGGCGTAACCGTGATTACACACTATTAAGTCGTTCACCCTCCTACAATGAACCTTAATCTAAATTCTGTTTTCTTGTGTCGTCCTCAACTATAATAATTTTATGATAGTTAAAAATTAATTTTTTTACCTGTTGGTAGGTGCCGTCGTCCTCAACTTTGTTAATATATTGTATATAAAATTAACTGTAGCGCTTTCGGAAGTTACCTTCCATCTTCTGCAGGTTCAATTTCCGCTACTTGTTGTTGTTGTGTACGGTGATGTATACTCCAACTGTTTGTAGCAGCAACTGTTATTTTTGACGATCTCGTATAATGGGTTTGACTGGGGTGCGTTCTCATTAAGAAACAGGTACAATTTAATTTTTAACTTTCATCATATGACTTCACCTCAACGGAATTTGATATGAATTTCACTAGTATTGATATAATAATTTTCCATATTCTGTTCATTTTTCAATGCCACCTGTTTGTCATTCGACATTTCAGGTATTCTCTCCTGACATTGGCGTATTGTAAACCCACTTCTGAGGTTGGGGCGCCTGGAAGGCGGGGTTACGCTGCCCCAATGATATGATGGCTGATGACGATGGGTAATGATGCGTCAGGGAGATACCTTAAACCTAAACTTAATCTAATGAGGTGAATATGATATTGATGATAATGATGGCCAGATGATGTTCGGGGACCGTTTGAGCCTTAAAGTATCGTGGCATTTGCCTTACTGGTGATGAAAAACCCAGAAACAATATCACACAGGAAACTTGTCGCGAGCGGGGATCGAACTCGGGCCTGCTACGTGACAAGGAAGCACGCTACCTCGAGACCACAGCGATGGACATTCTGTTATAATATTGAAATTTCACACTGATTCAACAAATTGAAATCGACAGGCTAACATTCTGGATACTGGAAATATTTTCCTAATCCATCAACAACCTAATAGCACGAACATTTGGCGCTCAGCTGCATAATAAAAATTAAGATCAGAATATATGAGGATCGTCCCGCGCCATAGCCGAGTGTTTAAGACAAGATGCCTTGGCACAGACCTATGGGAATTTTGCCTGTTTGGATCTCCATGGAGAAGAAATTTTCTCATGAAATTTCGGCCAGTAATGGGCCCGGTGCCCACCTAGCATCCCGAGGATTTTGGGTAGCTACAATAAGTAGCGGCTCCAGGTTGAGAAAATTATATATAATGGTTGGGGGATCCGATATACTGACCAGTCACACCTGCACTGGCTGGTTGATCGTCTACCTCTGTGATTAACAAATGTGGATGTGAGGCCAGCATCGATGGTAGATCAAGGTCCTTTTAAGCCTGTTGCGCCGTAGAATTGTCCACCGCTGTGGTCTCGGGGTAGCGTGCTGCCTTGTCACGCAGCGGGCCCGGGTTTGATTCCCGGACGAGACAGGCTCCTGGGTGGGGTTTTTCCGGGGTTTTTTCCTCACTTGTAAGACAGTTGTTTCATTGTGTTGCTAGTTAGCGCCACCAAACGTCGTTATTATGACTTAATAATATATAATAATAATAATAATAATAATAATAATAATAATAATAATAATAATAATAATAATAATTAATAATAATAATGAACTTATTATTATTATTAGTATTATTATTATTATCATTATTATTATTATGATTATTATTATTATTATTATTATTATTATTTATCTAATATACTTAGTATATTTGGCTTCCAATCAAAAATTTTGTAATTACAAGATAAAATCATTTTCATAAGTAATACCACGAGTCATTTCCAATTTATCTAGAGAATTTGTAAATCAAGAGTGGCATTTGTTAGGACTATTTAACGAATAAAATTAAGCTGTTTACTCAAAAATCATTGTTTAACTATAGTTATTTTAAAATATTTATATATTTAATGTAAACGGCGATGTTTGAAAACAAATCAGAAATGTGAGGTTATGTTCATACACTCCTGCTTGATCATATTATTTATTGCCAAATAAGATCGCAATATTGTAAGAGTGCACCCAAGTGGAGAAATAATGAAACACATCAAACTATATATCATAATCAACATTACGGGTTATTCATTTATTTTTTTAGTAAAACAACTCAGTAAAATCAAGGAATCTTTTCATTATTTGCTATATTCAATATATTTGTTGGAGAAAAATAATGCTTTGACCTGTTCAGAACATTAAAAAGGAGGAGCTTCCTTTATCACAAAAGCAGGAGCTGATGAAGAGAAATCGATGAAGAGCGAGGTGCAACACGACTGTCATTGGTCGTGTAACAACATTCATTAAAACGTGATTGGCCATTGACTAGTATTTGTGGCATGAGTTAAATAGTCATAATAATAATTATAACACTATTTATTATAATTTTATCTACGATTGTAATAAGCCTAGCTTCAACTTTATAAAAAAATAACTGAAGGCCAGGAAAAATCTTCCCCCTTCGAGTATAATAATAATAATAATAATAATAATAATAATAATAATAATAATAATAATGATAATAATGATAATAATGATAATAAAAATAATAATGATAATATTGATGATAATAAAGATGATAATAATAATGATAATAATGATGATAACAATAATGATGATAACAATAATGATGATAACAATAATGATGATAACAATGATGATGATAATAATGATGATTATAATAATGATGATGATAATAATGATGATGATAATAATGATGATGATAATAATGATGATGATAATAATGATGATGATAATAATGATGATGATGATAATGATGATGATGATGATGATGATGATGATGATGATGATGATGATGATGATGATGATAATGTGATAATGATGATGATAATAATGATAATGATAATAATGATGATAATAATAATGATGATAATGACGATAATAATGACGATAATAATAATAATAACAATAATAATAATAGCTTTATTTTACCTGGCAGAGTTAAGGCCTTAAGGCCTTGTCTACCACTCAACCAGGTTTTAAAAATACAAAAAATAGTCTTACATCTAAGTTAGAATAAACATAAACGATGACATGTTGTACATACAATACAATTATTATTTATAATGTATTTTGATTTACTCTAGATTTAAGGAATTAAACACAATATGTACAAGACGTAAAAAAGCGAGAAAAATTATTGACATAGAATAAATTTAAATAAATAGAGGAAAATTAATGATTTGACAAACAGTAACTTGTGTCTAACGAAAATAAAAGTAGCTCACATATACTATGAGTTTCCTGACATTTGGTTTCCTTGCTCTGAAATGTACTTTCTTTTTTTTTTTAAATGAAACATGAATTAGGCTATGCATTTCCGATCATAGATTTCTTATATCAACATTTTCAGTTTTATGTCTTCTATCATCAACCCATTTTGACCCAAAAGATTGAAGATATCCTACGTATAATACGAGTGTGTGTGTATATATATATATATATATATATATATATGCAACTAACTCACTGGCACTATCGAATCCGTAGGTTCATGGCCGCGCAGACATAAGCTCTCCATACATCCCTACCTGAGCTAATGTTTTCCAGTCATGTCCTGTATAATCTACTTCCCTCAAATCATAGTTAATATTATTCTCTCACCTCATTCTTGGTATACCAACTGGGCGTTTTCCCTCTGGTTTCCCATTATATAGGTATTATATATATATATATATATATGAAGTAAAGTAAATTGATCCCACTACTCAGAGCTTGTCTAATTTTTTGGCTACCCAAAATCTCACCACCGTACCAGTTGAAAAATCCGGCCCTTTTATAAGCCCTTGGGAAGCCCTTGGGGTAGTAGGAGAATAAGACTCCCATCTTCCTAGACAGTCCATCGGCACTTGATGTCAGCAGGATTGTCAACTCTGCGTGACGGCCGCCTTTACCCCCAGAACAAACACATGGTACACATTTCAGATGCTTAGTTGACCCAAGGCCTTGATGCCGGGACTCGAATCTCCTGACCTTACGGTTTGTAAAGAGTTGCCTTAACCAACTACTCTTCGGCGTGTCCACGGTTTGATTAATTCCTTCGCTAAATTTTATTTTGTGGCATCTTAGAAAACACTGGTATGAGAAGTTGACTAGATACCGGATATCTTGGTTCTACAATCTGAACGCCACTGATTGACACGGTGCAAGAGCACACCGATATTGACTCACAGAGGTTGTTTGGTCACGCTCCTTCGGATACGTGAAGGTTAACTGAGCACGGTCCGTTGCATTTTAATCGTAGTTTACTGAAAATAAAAGTTATAGTTAAGTAGTCATGCAGTAGCATTAGGAAGTACTGTACTGTATGGCTACTTACAGGACAATAACTAATCATAGAGGAATTATGCGGCTCATTTATCCAAAGGATTGTAAGTGGAAATAAACTTGAGAATTATCTTACGGAAGCTTTCAAGTTTCTATTAGCGATGAGCTGACTCATTACTGATAGCACATTTGCTCAAATATCTGTCAGATCAAAGCTTAAAGGGCATAAAATACACATTTATGACTGAAGCAGAATGGTTCCTTTCTCCAGACAATAGATATACAGGGTGTTTATAAATTAGACCGACAAACTTTGGGAGCAGATAGTTAACATTCATTGAAACATATTTTGTTAAGGAACCTATAGGCTGTGACGCTTCATTTCAATGTAAGAGGGGTCTCAGAGGAAGGGATAGAAGGAAGTAGCTACGTGCAAATATCAAATCATTCTGTGTCGCGTAATTCTGTGTGTTAATCCAAATTCTTTACAGACAAGGAGAAACAAAAAGTACTTAATTGAAAAATAAATAAATAAATAAATAAAATAAAAACACTCACCCCAGTGTAGCATTGTCAGGATGGGTCCAATTTATTGCCCAATCACAACAAGTGCTGGAACACACGTCCATCGACATCCAGACAACAGTGCATTAATGTGCCATACTTTGTCGAATCATTCCAAAGATGCCACGCGTTTCCCTTATTTCAGCTGCTGCGTTGCCATTGCGTGTTACAAGACCTTCTTCAGAGACAATATCGGTTTCATAAACCTTGCCTTCATGTAGCCCCACAAAAATAAATCTAGGCAGGTCTGGTCAGGCGAGCGTGTCGACCAGGCTACCTCCAACAGATCGTATCAATGGATGTAAACCAACTTGTCATAGGTTCCGAATACTACTGAGCTCCGGAATTAAACAAACTAAGCGGTAGTAGTAATGAAAAACCCCTCTTGGACTGAAAGGAGTGTTTATCAGTTTCCTTCAATCCCTTCCTGTAAGATTTCTCTAGCCCTGAAACCAAGCGTTTCAGTCCATAGGTTCCTTAACAAAATATGCTTCGATGAAGGTTATCTGTCTGATCCCAAAGTTTGTCGGTCTAATTTAGAAACACCCTGTATATCTCTTCCGAGCTAAGTTCCAGTTGCAATGTAAACAAACCAGATGTATGACTATATTTTCATTTGTCGAATAATGGTTTTGCCTTTAAGCGCGTAAGAAAGTGTAGTTCTCTCTTTAACGCTCGAAATAAAGAAAATAAAAATAATAAAAACTAAACTCCATGATGCGTCAGGCCTACCAACCGGCTGCTGGCCTCACATCAACATGCGTTAATCACAGAGGTATACGATCATGTAGCCAGAATAGGGGTGAAATTTGGTCAGTATGTCGGTTCCCCCAGCCGTTATAGTTGGATTTCTCAACCTGGTATTGTCTACCACTCAACCGGTTAAAAAATACAAAAAATGATTCTTACATCTAATTACAATAAAAATAAACATTACATAGTATATCTACAATATAATGTTATTTACAAAATATTTTGTTTCAATCTAGATTTAACGAATGGAATATAAAATGTACACGATAAAAAAATAAGGAAAAAAATCAGTGACATAGAAAAAAATTAATTCTTGAGAAAAATTAATTATTTAATAACAGGTAATTGTCTAAACGTGACATAAAATTATCGTGTGAGCGGCAACCCCTAATATCTTAAGGAAGGAAATTTCAGTAGCGGGCAGAAGCTACTGTGAAAGATGTAGAATAAGAGCAAGTGCTATGAAGAGGCATTGTTAGCAGACTGTTATCTTGTGACTTTGTGTCATAATGCAATGTGGGTTACTGTTATTTTACTTAAGCAGTATTAATATCAAAATTCGAAGTCCTATAATATTATAGCAGTGAGATATGCCAATATTAAGTATATCACTAATGTCCACAGCTATGGTCTCGAGATAGTGTGTTGCCTTAACACGCAGCAGGTATGGGTTCGATCCCCTGTCGGGGCAAGTTTTCTGACTGATGTTTTTTTCGGGTTTTTTCCTCGCCTGTAAGACAAATGTCAGGAAACTTTAAGACCGAAACGGTCCCTGAACATCATCTGGCCATCATTATCATATTTATCTCATTAAATTAAGTTTAGAATTAAGGCCCCTTCTGGCGCATCATTGTTATCATAATTACCCATCATATAATTGGGGCAGCGCAATTCCGTCTTCCAGGCACCCCAACCTTAGAACTGAGTTACAATAACCCCAATGCCAGGAGAGAATACCGATCGGATTGAGGGTCTTTCCACTTTTCAGCGGTTGCCCTTTTACCAGCCGGCTGCTGGCCCTTCACATCCACATGTGTCAATCACAGAGGTAGATGTTCAACAGCCAGTGTAGGGGTGACATGTGGTTAGCATGTCGAGTCCCCCAGCCGTTATACCAATATGTCGAAATAACAACCTGGTAGCATTGAATAAAGAAATAATTTTGTAGCACGAAAATTGGTTGGTATTTATTTTTAGAGTTGAAATTCAGAAAACAGTAGCAAGTATTGGAATTTATATCTTAAAATAATTCGTTTTGTGGAAAATTATTTTTATTGGTAAGATCAGATTAGAGTAGGCCTACGTTGAATTATTATTTTTATAAAATTTAATTTGACAGTTTTCGTGCACTAATAACATTCTTATCCAAGATTTGTTGTGAAATATTAGAAATTAATTTCAAATTGTGAAATGAATGTGAAGTGAATTGGAAAATAAAAGTTTATTAAAACATTTAGCTGTTAGTCAAGCAGCGATTAAAGCACGAGTTTTTTTAAATTGTGGCAGTTAATTCATAAATGTGAGAGATTAATAGTTTCACACGTGACCTCTGCAATGAGATTTGACACACAGTATTGTGTATAGCTGTGAAAGCGCTTTATTACTCGCAATAATAACCTACTTTCTATAAGATATAATTGACAACTTGCTCTGCCAAGTATAAATTATATCGTAAAGGTTAGGCCTCCAGCTATACTAATTCATATTTATTAAATATCACCAAGATAATGCCAATCTTCTTTGATGTATCTTTATTTATTATACAAGATTTAAAATGCTGTGCCACCAACATAAATTCAAATAAAAAAAAACGAAAAAAACACAAAATTTATTAAAACTCAACATTCCGTCTACTACTGCGGTAGACATCCTCAGGAGATTGTACGTGCTGTATGAACTCCTAACTCTTCAACTGTCGGCTGCAGACAAACTTAAGAGGAATCAAGAACCTGCCGTGAAAGCCTACAATTTTACACAAAATTTATTGTTGCAGTATGTAATTTCTACCAGTTATGTTATATGATAACTTTAAGGGATGAAAGGAGGTTACGAGTATTTGAGAATAAAGTTCTTAGGAAAATTTTTGGACCAAAGAGAGATGAACAGACGGGTGAATGGGGAAGACTTTATAACAGTGAACTGCATGGTCTTTATAGGAAGCCAGATATAATAAGAACAGTTAAGTCTCGTGGACTGCGATGCGCAGGACATGTGGCACAAATGGGGAATGAAAGACATGCATGGAGACTTCTTGTAGGAAAACCAAAGGGAAAACGGCCAGTTGGTAGACCAAGAAAGAGGAGGGAGAATAACATAAACCATGATTTGAGGGAAGTAGATTATACAGGGAATAATTGGAAAACATTATCTCAGGATATGGATGTATGGAGAGCTTATGTGCGCGGCCATGAACCTTTGAGTTCGATAGTGCCAATGAGTTAGTTAGTATGTGAATAATTACCTGAGAGAAATAAGTATGCTGATTTTTTTCGAGAAAATGTGAAAAATGCCTGAAAATATAACGAGAAAATGAGCTCAAACTAACCTAATATCAGCATATTTGCAATGTAAAATGTTTATTAATCATTGCTCAGACAGTGTAGCCAACTTATCACAAAAACACGCTATCAAACAAGTGAACACTAAGTTAATCTGGTGTAACAACAATTCCATTTCTCACCCTAACTTGCCCAAACTAATACTAACTTACCCACTAATGTAGGTGGACCATTGAAATACAATCACTTCATATGTGTGCAAACAAGTTGGCAATTGGCTTTAGTGATAACATATGTTATCACATTGGCCAACATAGCGCTAGTAGTCACTTGTTCTCCGATCGATTATTCACTGGTGTTACGGTGGCATAGAATAGCCAAATAGTGTTTAGTTTTTTTTATATGGAAATGGACAGTTAAAAACAAATGAGGATAATTTTTTAGAAGTGGATGATTTCAAATATCTAGGAACGATAATTACAAACAAGAATGAGGTGCAGAAAAAATGGCTCAATTCTGGAAATGCATGCTATCACGCACTACAGGGTCAAACTTCTGTCTTCCAAACTTCTGTCAAAAAAGTTAAACTAGAAATACCGTATATAAACCGTTAACATGAAAATTATATAATATGGATTGGAAACATAAGCTCTTATTAGAAAGGGAGGGGAAAATATTACGAGTATTTGAGAGTAAAGTTCTTGGCATTTTTTCTGCACCAAAGAGAGACGAACAGAGAGGCGAATGGAGAACACTTAAAAATAGTGAGCTATATGATCTTTATGGGAGACCAGATATAATACGAACAGTTATGTCTCCTAGACTGGAATGTTCAGGGCATGTGGCACGAATGGGGAATGAAAGAGGCAAATAGAAACTTATTGCAGGAAATCCTGAGGGAAAGCGACCGGTAAGTAGGCAAGAATGAGGTGGAAGAAAACATTAACCATGATTTGAGAGAATTAAATTATTTAATATTCTTTATATCTTACTAATTTAGGAAATAACAATTATTTCCACACATTTTGTTTCCATGTCCTGGACTTCCATATTTTTAAGTTTTCTGTTAGAGAAGCTTCGAAATATTGTTTTCTATGCCCGAGAGGATGTGAACAGTGAATGTCACAAAAATATCCCTAATAAATAATAATTTTAAAAAACGAAACAACACGCTTTATTAGAAAACCGAACTAAAAAATGAAAAATAACTTTAATTTCCAACACGCTTGAGATAAAATTAAGATGGTCAACAAAAAAAAATCAACTCCAACACATCTAGAATAAAATTAGAGTTATCTACAAAAAAAATAATAATTTTATCATCAAAAGCGTGGAGTGCTCTATATCAATTAATATATTTGATAATAAACAGGTATTGGTAAAAGTAAAGTCTCTAAGAAGAAAACGTAAAAACCATAAAAAGCACTCCACGCTTTTGATGGTAAAATTATTTTTTTTTGTAGATAATTCTAGTTTTATCCTAGATTTGTTGGAGATGCTTTTTTTGTTGACCTCTTTAATTTTATCGTAAGCGTGCTGGAAATTAAAATTATTTTTGATTTTTTAGTTCGGTTTTCTAATAAAGCGTGTTGTTTTAGTTTTTAAACTATTATTTATTATTTATTTTAGATTGTTTTTCTAATAAAACGTTTGTTTTAGTTTTTAAACTATTATTATTTTTTTAGTTTAATTGATTGTTGTAAACCGGAATCCCAAGAAAATTTAATTGCTTACGATATTTTTAGTCTCTAGGCAAGAATATAATTATATTTTTTTAATTATTATTATCATCTAATATTATTATAATATATTTGAATATTTTAATACAGATACATAGTTACAGTTAATCGTATCCTTCTCATATTTTTTTAGATAAATTACAATGTGGTAAGTTTACAAAATTGTCATTAATATTTTACAGAATAAGATAAAAATGTAGGCCTAAATATCTTTAAATATTGTAGTATGAGCTAAGTAATACTCTTCTAAAAAAATCCTCCGGGCCGGATTTGAACCAGCGACCTATGTATTACTGAAATTATATACCACTGCATCCACCACTCTACCAACTGAGCTACCAGAGGATATAATACTAATTTCTTAGAACGATGGACTAAAAAGTTGATAAGTCCGCAACCTATTATATATTATATGACCACCGCTGTGGTCTCGAGGTAGCGTGCTGCCTTGTCACGCAGCGGACCCGGATTCGATCCCCGGTCGGGGCAGTTTTTCTGGGTGAGGCTTTTATCGGGGTAAGACAAATGTCAGGAAAACTTTAAGACCCAAACGGTTCCCGAAATCATATGGCCATCATTATCCTTATCATTATCATCCTTCACCAGTGTGGAAAGCAACGGGAAACTACCACACTTACAATTCCTTAGTAAAGCTGCAAGCATAGCATGAAAATGGTGTGATTGCAGTGAAAGACCTGCCCTCAGGCAGAATTACTATGGATGGATATATTATATATTATTTATGAAATTATTGTATTGTCACTGGTCTTTTACAAGTATACAAAGTTTCAAGTCGATGCAATGTTTTTAAGTGGGTGAAAATCGTGTTGAAAGATTCCGTTACGTAGATAGATACAGGTCAAGCTAATATAAAGCGTGTAAAAAGTCCTTCAAACTATACATATAGCAAGAGCAGTGAACTCTTGAGCACATTGTATTGTGCGGCAAATGTCATGGCTTCAAGAGGTGGAAACTATTTGGCGGAAGTATTTTGTTATACATGTGGAAAATTTATCTAGAGAATGCTTTATTAAGAAAATCCTAAAATTTCGTGGTGTTCTGTTTGATGTCTACAATCATTCTTGGACATATCTGTTGGATATTTTGATAAACATTGGGCGCCTAATGTCAGTTGCGAATATTGCAGAAAAATTCTGTAAGTTTAGAAAAAATGTTTATACTATTGAAATAACCTGTTACCATAAATGATAGCTACTTTATATTTTATATTACTTTTATTTTTATACAGCATGATACAGAGGGGGTAAAAGGAGCGATGAAGTTCGGTATCCCGAGAATATGGCGGAATCTTCTGACCAATCAGCCAATTTCTTCTTTTGCATGATGAATATTTTCAAACGTCGATTTGGCAAGAATGTGCAAGATGTGATATAACCATGATATTTCCTTCATCTATTGCTCGAGTCGCCATGGTTTGACCTTCTAGTACCTACTTCTCGAAAATTCGGCACTCATCTCAAGAAAATAACACTAGGCCTACTACATATAATAAAGTGTGGGATGTGAAGAGGGGAACCGCACAACCCTAACAGAAATACCTAAATGATTTGGTCAGATAACTAGGTATTACTATGTCCAATTCAGAACTTCTTAATTCTAGGCTATAGCAGTGCGACATATTAAATAGATTTTGCTTGTCACAACTCACAAGATCGTCATGAGGCCTTTTAAGCATCTATAATTGTTATTATGGGTTCTTTCTACCTTAATGTGTCCGTCTGTTTGAAGCCATGGGAATTTAATGCAATCCAAACCTCTACTAGAAGTCTTCCCCTGACCCATTACGTGCACATTAGGGTGGAATAAAATAACGTTATAAACTACTGAAATTATTGAAATGCAATGTATGGCTGGGAAGTTATCGGTAATTTTAAAATAGTGACATCCTTGTTGGGTCTTCAAGGTGGAGTTACCAAGTTTCCTTGCTCTCTTTGACTACGGAACAGAAGAGAGACCAAAGCGCACCACTGAAAATTCGACACTAACCAGTGCATTTGGACTTATCTTTAGGGATAAACAATAATAATAATACTTCCTTTTAGATGGCAGAGTTAAGGCCATAAGGCCTTCTCTTCCACTCAACTAACATATACTAAAATTATACAAAAATTGCATATGTATTACAATTTAAAGATAGCCTATTATTAAAATATAGACTTAAACAAAATCAATATAATGTGATTTAATACTAGCCAATACTAACAAAAACATGGAATGTAATAAAATTAGAATAGTATAAAATAAAATTAACTAAGTAAGGCTTCGTAGATGATTTTTACAAAATGCTGAATATAGTTGTTATGCAGTTAATGTTTTCATTATGTCGAACTTAAGATATCAGTTAATTTGTATTTAAATAATGATAGTGATTAACGGTTCTTGACATGATTGGGAAGTGAGTTCCATGCTCTAGTCATAGATATTGTGTAAGATTGAGAGTACAGACGTGTCCTGTGCCTATACTCTGAATCTTACACAATATCTATGACTAGTGCATGGAACTCACTTCCCAGCCATATGTCAGGGACTGCCAATCACTCTCATTATTTAAAATAAAAATTAACTGATATTTTAAGTTAATGAAAACATTAACTGCATAACAACTATATTCAGCATTTTGCAAATAATCATGTAGGAAGCCTTACTTAATTTATTTTATATTATTTTAATTTTATTATATTTCATGTTTTTGTTAGTATTAGCTAGCATTAACATCAAGTGGGAACTTCTAGTAAATCCCAAGAGAGTATTGATACCACTCCATATTAAACTGGGTCTCACGAAGCAATTTGTCAAAGCTTCATCTCTGGAGCCAGTAGACTTAAATATCTTAAAGACTTCTACCCTAAATTGTCTGCGCCAACAGCCATAGCCTGTATATTCGTTGGGCCGCAGATAAACAAGATCATAGAGTATCCAGAATTCCTCAATATGCTTAAAGAGGCGAAGAAAAAGACTTGAAAATCTTTTATTACAGTTGTTGGAGATTTATTGTGAAATCAGAAAACTCAAAACAATGTAGAATTTGTGGAAACAATGGTAGAGAAATTTTGAAAAATGGGTTGTTCAAATTCTCTCAAAGTCCATAAGCTTGATACACATCTTAACAAATGCAATAAAAATATGTGGGCCTAATCATAGGAGCAAGGCTAGCCCTTCCATCAAGATATAGGCCTATTGGTCTTTAATGGGGCGATTTTTTGAATCGTTATAATAAGAATAAAACAATTATTTCGTCTTAATCCTTCTATCAAGAACCGTATAACGCGAATACGTTGGAAACTATATGCGAAATTATGCATCAAAATGATTGCAATGTAACCGAAAATGCGTGAAAAATATTAACTTTTAATTCCCAGTGGTCATTCCAATGTATTTTTCTGATCAATTCTTTAGTGTTTTCACATTATATATATTTGAAATCAAAGTAGTTTACTTTTTTGCGCGATAGTGCGTTTTGTCGTACTTACCAGCAATGGCGACCATTAATGAAAGTTCAACTTCATACATTTCGGAGTTGACAACCTAAATAACTAGACTGTAATATTACATTTACACCCACGTGCGGGAAGTAAAACCACTGCCCTCTATGTATACTACGTACAATGTATATACAGAAAATACCCAAAAAGTAGTGTTAACATATATTATACAAAACAAATCACTGCATTTTAAATGAACAGAACTTTATTTGAGACAATACAAAACAATAAATACGTACTTGCAGCCATGTTATCAATAATAGTTCTCAAGGCCTCCTGTTGTTTCAACTAATAAACATTGCCCACACTGTTAACGTTAGTCAATTCTTTATAATGAACGCAAATATTTCCATCAAAGATGTTATTATTTTACTATTATTTATTATTTTGAAAACACCATCGCGCAAAAAATAATGTACAACGCACGTTTGTTAAGTGTTTTACAGAAACAAGGAAATTAAATACCTCGCTATCGCTCGGTTTTTAAATAATTTTCCTCGATTCTGTAAAAACCACTTCCCAACCTCGCATCGTAATAGGCCTATTAAAATACAGAAATATGTGAAATTTAAGATATCAACATCCCGGTTACAAAACCAAAGTTTGTTAACAGTAACTGCTATTTTCTCCGCATTTTACTCATATATAATAAGAAAATAAAAACTACTTTCCAATAACAAAAATGGTGTTACATAATTCGAAGTAACTAGTTAGATTATCGAGATAGATCTTCGGTTGATTAATGTCTTTGACATCGTCCGATTCCCAATAGCCAATTTTGTCGGTCCATCCAATCTCCTGGTTGTAGTTGTTTCTCCTTCATGTATAAACATATTCCCTGACTCCAGGAGGTTTTAGGTCTTCCTCTGCCTCGTCTTCCCTCAGGTTTCCATTCCAAAACAGATTTTGTTAGCCGATCCTCTTCCAGTGGCTGGATATGTCCGTACCATCTTAATTGCTGAGTTTTAATATAATCTAAAGTAGTGTTTTCAATTTTCATTTTCTCTCTGATAACTGAGTTCCTATTTTTTTTCTCTTCTTGAAATTCTTACGGCTCTTCGTATAAAATACATTTCCGTTGCCAATAGATACTTATTTGGTTTTGTTGTTAATGGCCAAAGTTCTGCTCCGTAAATAATGATGCTTTTAACAGTTGTATGATATATATTCATTTTATTTTTATTACTTATATTTTTATCCCACAATATTTCATTGAGGCAAGCAATTGAAAATTTTCCTTTATTATTTCTATGTCTTATTTTCTCTTCATAACTCCCATTATTATTTGTTTTAATTCCAAAATATGTAATCTCACTACAAGATTTTATTGTTTATCGAGTCTCCAAATTAAATTTTGTTCTGGTTCACCAATTGATAAATATTTTGTTTTTTTCATGTTCAAAATTAGTCCCCATTTTTCGTATTCTTCTATTAATTTTCTAGTCATACATTCTAAATCTTCATAATCTTGTGCAATTTAAAAATTGATCATCTGCAAAATGTAAGTTGTATAGTTTTGTTGTTTGAAATAAGAATTCCCATGCTTGAACATTTTCTCCTCTTTAATATTTCATGTTTGAAATCATGTTAGACTATCTACATAACTTATAAAAGTCTTCCATGATCCTAGGATCTTAAAGATAATCTAACATCCACATAAAATATTAATAATACAGAGGTCCGTTACTATTTCATAGTATTTATAATGTAAATGAGAGTTGATCACTGTTCTATTATATATTTGGAAGATGAATAGCGATATTATTTATTGGCTCTTAGATTTTACATTAAAAATTTTAAACCATGAAAACGAAAAGAAATATCCTCTTAAATTTAATGATAGCGAAACAAATGTTAAGTTTAAAGATATTTTAACTGAGTTTAACACATTTCCATGTTGGCGGCTTGTTATATTGACAAAAAATGGAAACTCATAAAGATATGTTCCAGATTTTAAACAGATCACAAGATTTATGATGTAGTTGAGGAAATATATATTTTACGATGCCTATTTTCTCATCACACACAGGTCACAGTAACATATTGTGAAATGTTAGAAAACATCTGCCCAAAGAAGCTATTTATAGCAAGTGTTATTAGACAAAGCGAGCTCTGTGATATTTATGGGAAACGAAGTACAATAATGGTTAAGGTGGTACCAGGAACTAGTGGATATCAGCCTCGATTGTGATTCCTAGGTTTCTATAGTTCAAATCCTGTACCTGTACCTCTTAGGTCAAGAGACTTAACTCCATTTTCAGTGATTTTGAGGTTCTGGTGTAATAGCATTCACAAGTAAGGGATCCATTTGAAGGTATATCATCTTTATTAGTGCCAATTTAGGTTTGTATAAAAACCGCCGTAACTCCAATAACGCTTAGGGTCGGTTTCACCAACAGAGGTAACTGACCCTTAGTATTATAGAATAAGTAAATACTTCCTCCTGTAAAGTATGGAAATTGTGAGTAACGACTCTAGATCTCTGAAGTATATACTAGGGCATTCGGTAAGTAATGACAACAATTCTATAACAAAGATTTTATTTAGGTTACTTTTGACATTATAAACTTCTGTATTGACTTAGGCTTTCACGGCCGGAGTTGCTATGATGATCTTGAAGAAGATTTCCGGGATGTAGGCCGTGGTCTCGAGACTTGAAGATTCCAGACGCAGTCTCTGGCGAAAGGTCGGGAAACTTCAGGCCTCGAGACCACGGCCTACAGCCCGGAAATCTTCTTCAAGATCATCATCACAAACTTAATTTCTTGTCAACTATATGTTGTCATATCCTTGGATGATGGCGCACTCCATCTGCAGTACCATTTCTAGACATCTATTTCACTGATCGAGAGCTTTCTGGATATCAACTCTTGATTGAAATTGAATTATTCGTTAAGATTCTTTGATTTTTATTCTAAACAAATTCTACTGAAAATATGTTCAGAGCGGTGTTACTTACTAAATGTTAGAAGCTATGAATATGTACACAAAATATTGATAATTGGATACTTCCAATATTACAGATTTATACAACAAAGATTGCTCAACAACATGCTAGAATATTATTATGGTCACCACTAGGATCACTGATTTTCAACAGCGTTGCCATTACTTATCGAATGCCCTAGTACATAAAAATGTTGATGAAATATCCCTGAACAACCATTGAAAGTTTATCGATAGAGTTCTCTTCCATCCAGTACATTTAAGGGTAAATAATCGATAAAATGCAATGTTTCAAAGATAATGACTGCTCTTGTACCAGGTAAGATCACGATGTACATGTGAGTAAGCAATGAAAATAATAGAATCAATTGGAATAAGTAGTTAAATGTAAAACATACAATTAATCTTACGGCTTTCTTCATTTGTAGCAGTTAGTTGAAATATACAGTAATGTACGCGATCTATGACTTTCTCTTCGCATTTTAAAATGTAATTAAACTTCTAAAGTAATCACGATTTGCAAAAGTAATGAATTAGAATTTGCGCTAATGAGAATTCTCTCGGATATTTTCATGTGCTTCAGTTGCTACCTTTCCCTTATTGCCAAACGATACTTTTTTTAATGTTTTCTATTCAATTCAATATGAGAAAGATTTCATGATAACACATCGAATCTTGTTCTTAGAGAAATGTGTTAAGAAATGTTTTTAACGTGTTTTGTGCCACAGTGTGTGTTCTTGGAAAATATGTAGTCATTGTCTTGTAAAGAACATGGCTTGAGAACTGTCCAAATGTGTCGGATTTCATAAGCAGGACTAGAATGTATTTCTTCCCCTTTTCTTTCCTTTAGTTTAACAACTGCGTTTCTTCCTCTTACTTTAACATATCTCTTTCTTTCGCTTAGCTTAACCCTTAAATTCGTAATGTACCCTTTTGGATACATGAGTTGGTTCAGTTAATTTAATATTTTAAATAAATCAGAAGAAAACGAACAAAAATAAACCACTTAAATGTGTGCCCAATTATACTATATACCTAATAATAACAGTTATACAAGATTCCGTTTCCACTGTGGTCCGCCACATTCAAATAACTAACAGAAGAAATTTGTGTTTTGCCAATTTAAGTGTTAAACGCTCTCTTTCTGTACACTTTTACGTATCCCACGCCTCTCGGGCCTTACGACCTGTCAGGAGAGGATTTTTAAACGCATCTCACACATATTTTGATGCCCACGCAAGGACATAGATGGATTCCCTCGATGAGATATCAGTTTAATGCTAGGGTCACCTCTAAAATAACACGAACATTTTAGACAAGGCACGCCATTCGCTCATAAATCCATACCGAACAAGGTGTATATGATAAGATGATTATGATGGCTACGTATTTATATCTAAGAATTAATATATAACCGTTTTGTTAAAGCGACAAGTAAAGTAAACGTAAACGATGATCATAGCCTATTGTGACGAATTGTTGATCTGGGTTTTGAATTACGGAAGGAGGGGGGGATACGTGAACTGTCGACTCGCGAATCAGTGGCCTGCGGAGAAATTTCAACATACGTCTATACCTCCATTCTGGAAAAGTCGGTTATCGAGTCTTTGACGCGAGAAATGTCTCGATTGAGTTTCCAGAGTATTCCTACCCTCGCGTATATAAGGAGGTGCAAGGATCGGACGAACCAGTTGTAGTTGTATCTTAATAGTGGGCCAGTGAAGTGAATTCAAATGTGAAGATAAGAATATGTTCATGTGAATTCGTCGCCGAATGTTTAGAACTGAGTAATAATGAACTCTGAAGGAAAAGGCATATAGGCCCTAAGTCGTAACAAAGTAGGTGTACTGGAAGGTGCAGCTAGAATGGTTAAATAAATTAAGAGGTATATAGTCAATCAGTCCACCGCTGTGGTCTCGAGGTAGCATGCTGCCTTGTCACGCAGCGGGCCCGGGTTCGATCTCCGGTCGGGGCAGTTTTTCTGGGTGAGGTTTTTATCGGGGTTTTTCCTCACCTGTAAGACAAATGTCAGGAAAACTTTAAGGCCCAAACGGTCCCCGAAATCATATGGCCATCACCATCACCATCATCTTTATCATCATCATCATCATCATCATCCTTCACCGGTGTGGAAAGCAACGGGAAGCTACCACACCTACAATTCCCTAGTAAAGCTGCAAGCATAGCATGAAAATGCTAGGATTGCAGTGAAGGACCTGCCTTCGGGCAGAATTATTATGGATGGATGGATAGTTAATCAATTAATTAGCTGAAAATTAATTCCATAAAATCAGTGAATTATTATGGAATAAATAAAATTAATTTGGAAATTTTGTGTAAACATCTGTGAAGTTAATTTAAAGAAATACCATTTGAATCCTGCGAGACCGATATCCGCTCCAATATTATAGCTTATAACTAATTAACTAACTAACTAACTAACTCGCTTGCTCTGTCGAACCCGTAGGTTCATGGCCGCGCAGACATAAGTTCTCCATACATTCATATTCTGAGCTAATGTTTTCAAATCATCCCCTGTATAATCTACTTCCCTCAAATCATGGTTAATGTTATTCTCCCACCTCATTTTTGGTCTACCAACTGGGCGTTTCCCTCTGGTTTTCCTACAAGTAGCTTCCATGCTCGTCTTTCATTCCCCATTCGTGCCATATATCCTGTCCATCGCAGTTTACGAGACTTAACTGTTCTTATTATATCTGGCTTCCTATAAAGACCATGTAGTTCACTGTTATGAAGTCTTCTCCATTCTCCTATCTGTTCATCTCTTTTTGGTCGAACCTTTTTCCAAATAAGTTACTCGTAATCTCCTTTCCTCCCTTAAAGCAAGAGACCATGTTTCGCTTCCATATAATATAACTGGTAGAATAACAGTTTTATAGGCCTATATTTTCAGTTTAACGTTTTCTTAAGGAGTTGGGACGACAAGAGTCCCTGTATTGCATAATAACAAGCATTTCCAGAATTGAGCCTATGTTTAATTTCACTGTGCACCTCATTCCTATTTGTGATTATTGTTTCCAGATATTTAAATTCAGCCACTTCCTCAAAATTTCCATGATTTTTCATTAACTGTCCATTTCCATTATATAGCCTACTCTAATGTATTTCTATGTGTTACCATATATTGATATTTACTTCCAGTTCCAATTTCTTAGTGTGTGCGTGTTTGACGCTAAAACTGTTACTTATACAAATGAATCATGAATGATTGATAAAATGGAGCGTGAGAATAATTCTAGAAGACAGTGTGGAATAGTGAACTTCGGAGCGCCTTTATGAGTTCATGACTGATCTATTCTGTTTACTAAGTGCATTAATATGCAGGGGTGATGAAAGTAATGCACTTGATATTATTTTGTTAACCAGACCAAAGCTATACCCGCATACTTACCACTGAAATTCACTTCTGATTGCCTGTGTTCTTTTTTTTCTCACAGTAAACATTCCCATGCTCAGCTTGATATTTATTGCCCGCATTTTTGGCCACTTGTTCCTCTCGAATGCTCCGTAAGAGTTACTTAACCCATTCGCTTCAGATTTAAATGCTCAATGCTTTCCCCCAGAAACCGAATTTAACTTACCGTAAATTATATTGTCAATTTTCAAACATTAAAAACAAACAAAAGATACCGGTATTTGAGATAACAATATGGGTGAAGGCAAAATCGCATTTCTCTACTATTCATAAATGTTAACAAGATATTGCCTTCCTTAGGGATGTACAAAATATTGCAAAATATATAACAACATAGTTAAGCGAGTGTACCTCGTCTTCTGAGTTAAAGGTCAGTTAACTGCCGGCGAGTCTACCTCGTCTTTTGAGGCGAATGGGTTAACCAATCATATGAAATATCTTATTCATTCATCTTACTTAAACTAAATACAATTAAATTGGTGTTTACTTGATGAAAAATTCATATTTATTAATTAAATAAAAATAAAACTTAGTTTTATTTGATTTTCATATTTATTAAGATATATTCGGTTACAGCTGTTTCGTTGGACACATGTTGAGGATGTATATAAAAATGATCATGTAGTATGAAATCACAGAATCCCGAAAGAGCCTGGAATATAAACCAAAAGGAGAGAGAGAAAAAAGTGGAAAACCAATGAAGATTTGCACAGGGCAATTTCTTTGAGAGGACGAAACAGGCCTAATCCTTGAGGATGATTATTTTCTGAATGGAAATCAACATTTTATTCTATAATTCCTACAGTATTCTGTCACAACTTTTAATTTTGTCACAGAGTTGTCCATGATTAGAATATTTATTTTTTGTTCAATACTGGTTCATGTTTATTAACAAATTTTTAATCAATATCTGCTACAAAACTTCACGATACCACATAAACCAAAACATGGAATTCCCTTCCACCCTATGTCAGAGACTGTCAAACTATAACATCCTTCAAAAACAAACTAAAGAATTATTTAATAACAAACTAACTTATACACCTCACTGATAGTATTCTTTTAGCAATATTAATATATTTAATTATTTATGTAAATAATATTAAGAATAACAAATATTTTTATTTGTTTTGTTTTAAATATTGTATAATCGTAAAATTAGTTTTCTATATCTCATTATTTTCCTGTTTTTTATATACACTAGACAGGGACAATTTAATATGTCTTGCTTGTATACATTTTATTATTAGTTTTAGTCTTAATTTTAACTAATATTAACTGGTTGTATTATAGATCGTAATATGTATATTAGATATTATCTTTTGATCAAATTTTTACTTAGTGTTTAATATTAGAGTTAATTAAGATTGTTATATTCTTATGTAATATATGTTTGTCCTGGTGAGTGGAAGAGAAGGCCACATGGCCTTAACTCCACCAGGCTAAATAAATCTTAAATCTTAAATCTTAAATCTTAAACTGGCGTCATATATGGATGAATGCTGACTATTATGTATATCCCTGAGAAATAAATTTGCATGCGTTTCCAACATGAGGATGTCTCTAAAGAATGAAGAATTGAGAAGCGTATCGGAGGCAGAAAGTGACAGTGTATGTAGCAGGTAGGAGGGAACCTGTTAATTAATTTAGATAGCAGTCATCCAAGCTAAAGAGAGATAATGAGTGAAGAGATCACGCCACACATGCACAAAAACTTGTCTTGACGCTCTCTCACTCCTGATAAACACCCCCCTTTTTTTTACATCTAATGAAAAAGTGGTACAAGTTGCAAATCTGGTATTAATCATCTGTTGCGTCACATTCCTTTACAAAAAATGTAGAAACACGTACTATTTGTATTCATCATCATCATTATTATCATGAATTTATTTAGGTTTAGGTCGTTTGAGCCTGTTTTTAATGAGATCACAAGATGTGGTTTTTCAGACCATCTTAATCTTGGTATCCCTCTATCTCGAAATCCTTTAGGTTTGTATTGCAATCGATAATTAAATATGGAAAATAACATTATATGGTTCAATCAAATATATATAAATGTTTGTTTGTTTGTTTGTTTGTACTTTATGCGCGGCCATATCGTTGATCCGATTGTAATGGGGCTTTTTGCAAAATGTTCAGGAGATCCCCGGAATGAATATAGGCTACAAGAAAGTTGTGATACACAATTTCTACACCCTTAAAAATCACCCTTTGTAGTGGAAAACGTGAAAAAAGTAGCTATTTGGACCGTAATAAATACACAAAATTAATGTAGGCCTACACAAAATTGAATATCTCAAAAAGCTCTACAAAAAAGTCCGCGACAGCATATGTTTATCTCTTACGGATAACTCACAATAACCATTTTTGTCTATCATTGATGTCAAGAAGATCGAGACAAGTACGTAGATTCCTGTGCAAGCATAGCAGCACATGGTGGGTATTCTTTTACGGATAACTCACAATAATTAATTTTGTCTTTTAGCTCATTTATGCCAAGGAGATCGAGATAAGCAGATTCCCGGACAACGCCGGGTAATCAGCATGGGGTATCTAAAAAATATAAATTTATAATTATTTTTCCTTTTACTTATTCAAATAAACGTATTTAGGCGTAGCAGCGCACGCTGGGTATTAGCTAGTACTAATAAAATTCATATCAATTTCCGTTGAGGTGAATAGCCATAAGATAAAAACTTAAAATACATACCTTGTGGCAGGTGTCGTCGTCCTCAACTGTGTTAAAATATTATATTTAAAATGTTATCTGGAGGCCTTTCGAAAGTTATTATTATTATTATTATTATTATTATTATTATTTATTATTATTATTATTATTATTATTATGAGGTTCTTAATTCAGTAAATTAATGAATGAGTCACTTCTTATTTTACCTAATAGGCCTTACATTGTTTTTTTAAACACGGGAACTGCAGTTTTCAAGAGGAGTCCCTCTTATCATGACTCATAATGACAGCTGAAGATAAGAGGGACTCCTCTTGAAAACTGCAGTTCCCGTGTTTAAAGAAACATAAACTATGAGGTAAGATAAACAAGTGTCTCGTTCATTCATTGTACTACAATGCTAATTTAGGAAAGCGAGATTGATTCTTAGAACATGTTGTAACCAAATTTATAACTATGAATTTCTTCAACTATATTTTGAACAGTCCACCACTGTGGTCTCGAAGTAGTGTGTTGTCTTGTCACGCAGCGGGCCCGGGTTCGATTCCCGGTCGGGACAAGCTTCCTGGGTGAGATTTTTTCCGAGATTTTCCTCGCGTGTAAGACAAATGTCAGGAAGCTTTGAGTTTCAAAAGTTCCCCGAACATCATCGGGCCATCATCATCCTCATCCCTGTTGTGGAAAGCAACGGGAAGCTACCACACTAGTAGGCCTATAATTCCCTAGTAAAGCTGCAAAGCGTAACCCTAGGGCAGAATACTATGAGTAAAAATAACTTTTAATTAATCAACTTTTATAAGATTCAAGGTATTATTCAAAATTAAAGTATAAAATTATGGAATATCTTCCTGTAAGGTCCGGCTCCTCAACTTTATTAGTTATTTAACTGTAGCGCTTTCGGGACTAGTCCCATCATCGGCAGGATGCAAAACTGGTGTTTCACTGAAGATCTGGTAGAGGAGGTTACACGTACTGGGTTCGTTTTCGTTTATCAGATGTCGTTATTTTACAACAACGACCATCTGATAACAACAATGACCATGTGATAAACGAAAACGAACCACTGTACTGACATGTAACCCCCTCTACCAGATCTTCAGTGAAACACCAGTTTTGAATCATTCCGATCATGGGACAAGTCCCGAAAGCGCTACAGTTAAATAACTAATAAAGTTGAGGATACAGACTTTTCAGGTAAATATTCCATAATTTTATACTTTAATGTTTAATTAATCTCATATACTGTGTTTCATGTAAAGGTTAAAATTGTAAAATTGTACAGATATTCTCTCATAAGTAATGTCTTTTTTTAACAAAATTTCATTTGGAATGTTTTCTAAAAAAGTAATTTAACAACTTTTCAAAGTAGAGACCATCATAATATATAGCCATGAACCATCTTTCAGCGACGTTTATAATCCCGCGACGGCACCGGTCTCTGGTCTCTGGTCCAAAGAGTTCGTTAAGATCCACTAACTCAGCGTCAATATTTTTAATGCTCTCGAAATTTCACGCAAGAAATGGTCATGGATCGGAACAGATTGTAATCTGAAGACGCAATATCAGGCCTAAATACTGGGTGTGGAAACAGTTTGATTCCTCGAAATTCCTGTATTTCTCCAGTGGTTTCTTGTGCAGAAGGGGTCCGGTAGGGTTTGAACTTGTTTCAGTTATTCAGAATATAGATTCGCATCAACTGCGCGCCCGCTTGGAACAAACTCCCAGCAAATCACACCCTCAAAATTGCACCATACACACAACATTAGTGCCTACATTAAAAACGGACATTGCTTATAAGACAACATAACATGTAAAACGTGGGTAAAACTAGTTTGTAAAGGTATTTTTAACAGCTTTACACAGTTGAAGACGAGTCCTCAGATAAAATTTCACAATTTTAACCTTTTATGTACTAGGCCTAACCTCAAAGGAAGTTTAAAGTGAATTCTAACCCGTAAATTAGCAACGAATTTCATAATATGGATTGCTTTAATTTATCTAATATTTTAACAGAATGACTTTTGGAGAACATGTTCCAATAAATAGGCCCCTACAAAATTACGGTTACATACAGTATTTCAACAGCAAAAGGAGCTTTAAAATACAGCAGTGAAAACTGAATTTTATACTCGAGGTAGGCCTATAGAAAATTCAGACTATAACCAACCCAAATTATATTTTTACATACACTGTTAGGTTTACCTGCATTAAACAAATATGAAAAAAGAAGTAGAAAGACAACATTAAGAGTCACAAATAATATAGAAGACTGTTCAGAATAATTGGCAGGATTAATTGCAGCGAATCGACCCAAACCGACTACTAAAGAATCTTTATTGTCCCAACCTAAAGAATTAAGAAGCAGAAGAAAGCCAAAACAACAGTTCAGCTGTCAAGAGAGATTTGAGATTTAGGAATAATAATTTTCCTACTGAGTTTGTTGTTGTTGATGATGATGAGTAATAAAACAATAGAAAAATCAGCGAGTATAAATTACAATAATTTGTGTCAAATTACACAATAAAACTAATCAGGGAAAATTTACAATTGCATGTTTTTTTTTTCACTGCGATCCGACACATTTAATTGACTGGCACGAGAATTTAATAGTTTGCCAATTTAAGGGTAAATGTTATTGATGCATTAATATTCTTAACATTTATGAAATAAATATACGTATTTCATATACAAAAATGATGTAACAATCGAATTGTGAAAATTAGTAAAGATATAATGAAAACTTAAAGTCCATATACTAAAATAACATATCCATCTATAGTAATCCTGCCCAAGGGCAGTTCTTTCACTGCTATCATAGCATTTTCATACTATGCTTTACAGCTTTACTAGGGAATTATAGTTGTGGTAGCTTCCCGTTGCTTTCCATACCGGTATAGGATGATGATAATGATAAGGATGATGACGATGGCCAGATGATTTTTCGGGGTCCGTTGGGCCCTAAGCTTCCTGACATTTGACTTACAGATGAGGAAAAACTCCGAAAAAACCTCGCCCAGCAGCCTGTCCCGACCGGGAATCGAACCCGGCCCGCTGCGTGACAAGACAGCACGTTACCTCGAGACCACAGCAGTGGACAAAATAACATATGTGGAATTAAATTGGAAATAACGTAATACAAGACTATTGTGCAAAAAATGAGCTGTTATAAGGATGCTGTTTATTTCCGATACTTTCCAAAATGTATAGGCCTATTAATGACTAAGGGGCAGATTCCTTTGACATGTCATATTTTTACGAAAGCTTATGTTCTATGCTTCAAGTAAGTAAAAATATGTATATATGTCTTATTATTAAGATTAGGTGGTTTTTATTGCGTCTTAACAGTCATATTTCTCACTTTTTTCAGATCTTTGGTCATACTTCTGTTTATTTCTATGTTCAAATCATATTTTAGTCATATTTTGGTTTTTTTTTAATAGCCTAGTTACCAGGCGATTGGAGATAGTCAACATTGTATCTGTATAAAAATCGTCAGTTTCACAGTTCACTTGTTTCGAAGGTTTATGTTAACAGGTAACAAACGTTTGCACTGGACAATAGAAGATGATTTCCTTTTTCTTATGATACAATTGAAAATGTACATGAATGAACAATTAACATAGTATGGGTAAAACATTCATTCAACTGTAAGGTCATATTTTTGTCTTTTTAGGTCATATTTAAACCTTTTTAGGTCATAAATGCATGCATATTTTAGTCATATTTTGGGTTCTTTAATAGCCTAGTCACCAGGCGATTGGAGATAATCAACATTGTATCTGTATAAAAATCGTCAGTTTCACAGTACACTTGTTTGGAAGGTTTCTGTTAACAGGTAGCAAACGTTTGCACTGGACAATAGAATATGATTTCCTTTTTCTTATGATACAATTGAAAATGTACATGAATGAACAATTAACATAGTATGGGTAAAACATTCATTCAATTGTAAGGTCATATTTTTGTCTTTTTAAGTCATATTTAAACCTTTTTTAGGTCATAAATGCATGCATATTTTAGTCATATTTTGGGTTCTTTAATAGCCTAGTCACCAGGCGATTGGAGATAATCAACATTGTATCTGTATAAAAATCGTCAGTTTCACAGTACACTTGTTTGGAAGGTTTCTGTTAACAGGTAGCAAACGTTTGCACTGGACAATAGAAGATGATTTCCTTTTTCTTTTGATACAATTGAAAATGTACATGAATGAACAATTGACATAGTATGGGTAAAACATTCATTCAATTGTAAGGTCATATTTTTGTCTTTTTAGGTCATATTTAAACCTTTTTTAGGTCATAAATGCATGCATATTTTAGTCATATTTTGGGTTCTTTAATAGCCTAGTCACCAGGCGATTGGAGATAATCAACATTGTATCTATATAAAAATCGTCAGTTTCACAGTACACTTGTTTGGAAGGTTTATGTTAACAGGTAGCAAACGTTTGCACTGGACAATAGATTATGATTTCCTTTTTCTTATGATACAATTGAAAATGTACATGAATGAACAATTAACATAGTATGGGTAAAACATTAATTCAATTGTAAGGTCATATTTTTGTCTTTTTAAGTCATATTTAAACCTTTTTTAGGTCATAAATGCATGCATATTTTAGTCACATTTTGGGTTCTTTAATAGCCTAGTCACCAGGCGATTGGAGATAATCAACATTGTATCTGTATAAAAATCGTCAGTTTCACAGTACACTTGTTTGGAAGGTTTCTGTTAACAGGTAGCAAACGTTTGAACTGGACAATAGAAGATGATTTCCTTTTTTCTTATGATACAATTGAAAATGTACATGAATGAACAATTAACATAGTATGGGTAAAACATTCATTCAATTGTAAGGTCATATTTTTGTCTTTTTAGGTAATAAATGCTTGCATATTTTCCATTTTTAAGTCATAGAAATCCGCCCCTTATTAATGACCCTAAGCGAATGATCTGAATATATGTATGTTATTGGTGTACCTATGAATTCACAGTATTTTGTACACTGCTTACTTTTTTGGATGGCCATGTTCTACCAACTCAAAATATAGAAGATACTTCGTATATGACAAGAAAATTGGTTGAAGAGTGTTAAAAATAGCTGATAAATATTCATTTTAAGAAAACAGAATATTTAACATTGAAGATGGAAGATGAAGAATCGTTTGAAAATGAAGTAAAGTAAAGTGTTCCCATACAGGCCTCGGGAGGTCCTTGGGGTAGTAGGATGTTAAGGCTCCCACTTTTTCTAGGCAATCGGCACTTCATGTCAGCCGGGTTGTCAGTCCTGCCTGACGGCCGCCTTTACCCCCAGAACAAGCATCTGGTACTCATTTAAGTTAGAGGCTGAGTCGACCCCAGGGCCATGGTGCCTCCAGAAGGTTTGGGTCAGTTTAAAAATCCTGACCCCACCGGGACTTGAACCCTCGACCTTCCGGTTTGTAGCGCACTGCCTTAACCACTACGCTACGGCGTGCCCCAGTTTGAAAATGATCAAGGAGAAATTCACAAACTCAATAAATTTAAATATTTGGGAAGCATTTTAGAAGCTAACTGAAGAAGCTCAGCCAAAATCGAATAAAGAATAAGAATAGGTAGAATATATTCGGTATGCTGAATTCAATTCTTTGGACAAATAAATATTTCAACCTGTTTCCATCTTTTATTCGAGACTTGATCCTTGGAACTGCGAGCAACCTGTTAGATACACCTTGAAGTGGGTTGCTAGTCCGTTTTCATAGCGGGTTTATTATTCAGGGTTATTCTCTTGGCTGGTTATCTTCTTGTTCTTCTCCAGGTCATTGGTCTATCTCCTTTAGCTCTTTTTTCAACCGACTTGCAAAAAGAGCTAAAGAAGATAGACCAATAGACAGAAGAACAGCAACAGGAAGACTAGTCAAGAGATGGATAGACAGTGGATGCACATCCAATATGTCTTCCTCCGAGGAGCGATTTGAGAAATAAACAGACTCTATAATTGTGCACCGCTGGGTCTCGAGGTAGCGTGCTGCCTTGTCACGCAGCGGGCCCGGGTTCGATCCCCGGTCGGGGCAGTTTTTCTGGGTGAGATTTTTATCGGGGTTTTTCCTCACCTGTAAGACAAATGTCAGGAAAACTTTAAGGCCCAAACGGTCCCCGTAATCATATGGCCATCATCATCATCATCACCCTTATCATTATCATCATTATCATCAACATCATCCATCACCGGTGTGGAAAACAACGGGAAGCAATCACAACTATAATTCCCTAGCAAAGCTGCAAGCATACCATGAAAAAATGCTATGATTGCAGTGAAAGACCTGCCTTCGGGCAGAATTACTATGGATGGAAGGATAATGAAATTATACAAGACAATGGCAGTTCCTATTATTACTTACGGATTCGAAACATTGACAGTGACAACACAATAATCTGACAGGATCCAAGCTGCTGAAGAGAAATTTCTCAGACGAATAACAAGATATCAAAGAACAGACAAAAAACACATCACAGAAATAAGACAGCAACTAATAGTAGAGGAATTAAACATAACAATAGCGAAATACAGAAAAAACTGGAAAGAACACTTAGAAAGGATGACTGAGAACAGAATACCAAAATCAGCATACAACTATTCACCAAGAGGAAGAAGAAGTTTGGGAAGACCTAGAAAAGATGGAAAGAGCAGCAATTTGGAGCCAGAACTGGCTAGCAAAAGCCTAAACCGTGACGAAGAAGAAGAAGAAAAATCCTGTAAATTAATAATGATAATAATAATAATTATAATAGGCCTAATAATAATAATAATAATTATGCAAAACATTTCTTCCACTTACTTGTGTTTTGCACTCTTTTAACTTTACTATCTAACCTCTCTTGGTTAACTCTTGTTTTTTCCGACACCGACGCTATTAGGGCATCCGAGGGCTAGGGAGTCTTTCCTTTCTTCCATTTCTTCTTTCCTTTATTTTCTTTTCTTCTCCAGAAAAGGCTATAAGATGGCAGCCCCATCACTGGTCTTGCCTTCCTTTGGCCAGCAACCAATCGAAGGGACTATTATTATGCTTTCAAGTCTTATACGAGAATTTCCCTCAAACGCCGGAGGGAAAATTTTCTATAGGATCGTAACAGGCCTTGGCCTAATACTTGGAAGGAAGAAGAAGAAGATAATAATAATAATTATTATTATTATTATTATTATAATAATAAAAAAGAAGAAGAAACATACATGTTCTATACTTTGGTTTTGTAAAATAATTTTGGATCTTTTCCTCTAAATGTTTTTTAGATTTTTGTTTTTCTTACTGATATCTTTAGATCGTATAACGTACATATTTTATTTAATTCGTACAAAGATTTCTGTAAGTCATCTTCATTTTTCTGTATTATTTAATTTGTATTTTCATAAATTCTATAGCAAGTTGGATATTCTGATTTGTTTGTGAGAAGCAGTGTTAATGCGGGCATATTGACATGCAAGGAACAAGATTAAGAGCTCAGCTACAAACGTATAATTGGTATCTTGCGGAGTTACACATTCTCTAAAAGAGGATCTTGTTAAACAGTAGGTTGCAAGTTGTCGCAAGGTAAGACGGTCTCCAGAACTAATAGTTACGCAGTTGTGAAACATGTGTTATTCCACACTTGCGTGACTGGCCATGGGGCATCCGAAATAGAGCAACTCCGCTACTTAAAAATAATGTTACACATCTCTAACTTTGTAACCACTTTACATGTAGTTTTAAACCAGATCCAACCTTCATATTAACAGACTTAAATAATAAAATCATCGTAGTCGAGTAATTTAACTTGCTTAATTTCCGTGATCGGTTAAGAAAATTATAGTGAATTAATTATGTAATATCGTTAGTTTATGCTGATGATGTAGTACTACTGGCCGATAGCGAGAAGATACTAAAGGCCAACACGCACACACTATTGAGTAACACTAAGAAATTAGGACTGGAAGTAAATATCAGTAAAACTAAATATATGGTCACACGTAGAAATACATTATATAATGGAAATGGACAGCTAATGACAAATGAGGGAAATTTTGATGAATTGGTTGAATTCAAATACCTAGGAACAATAATCACAAATAGGAATGAGATGCACAAAGAAATTAAACATAGGCTCAATTCTGGAAATGCATGCTATTATGCATTGCAGAGACTTTTGATGTCCCAACTCCTTTCAAAAAAACGTTAAGCTGAAAATATATAAAACTATTATTCTACCAGTTATATTATATGGGTGCGAAACATGGACTCTTACTTTAAGGGAGGAAAGGAGATTACGAGTATTTGAGAATAAAGTTCTTAGGAAAATTTTTGGACCAAAGAGAGATGAACAGACAGGTGAATGGAGAAGACTACATAACAATGAACTACGTGGTCTTTATAGGAAGCCAGGTATAATAAGAACAGTTAAGTCCCGTAGACTGCGATGGGCAGGACATGTTACGCGTATGGGGAATGAAAGACGTGCATGGAAACTTCTTGTAGGAAAGCCAGAAGGAAAACGCCCAGTTGGTAGACCAAGAATGAGGTGGGAGAACAACATTAACTATGATTTGAGGGAAGTAGATTATACAGGGAATGATTGGAAAGCATTAGCTCAGGATAGGGATGTATGGAGAGCTTATGTCCGTGCGGCCATGAACCTACGGGTTCGATAGTGCCAGCGAGAAAGTAAGTAATATCATTTGCGTTACTAGTAATCAGTAATATTCGCACTTTTACCAGATCTTTCACTTCACATATATATAGGGTATATATATATATATATATATATATATATATATATATTTCATTTATTATAGTGTTCTGCTGAAGAGCAGGTTTTTCACTGCAAACTCAGCATTCTCCCACGGTGTAAAATAATTATACCGTACAAATTTAACTACGTATAGAGGGGTATTATATAAGCATTTTGAGATAATGAACTAATGATCTACAAATAAAAATGTCCACATTATGATTCAATTTGTAAAATGGTTGGCACGCCACTGATTATTCCAAATTAAAATAGAAATAATATGATACTGAGACTGTAACTTGCAACAAGTATGCGCCTTTAGCTCAGTGGTTATAGCAGTCTTACTACCGACACAAATGCAAGATTGATGCATCACGTTCGAAACTACCTACAGGATGTGTGCACTTTTCTTTCTTGTTTTCCCCCTTTATTCCTTTAATACGTACGTACTGTAAATTAGTTACGTACATAAATTTAGATGTACTAAAAGGAATGATCAACGGAAAGAAAGTTAGAGGCAGAAAAAGACATCAGATGATGAACAATATTAAAATAAATGGTTTGTATGTGGATGCAAAAAAGGAAGGCTGAGTTAAGGAAAGAGTGGAGAATATTCAGTTTGCAGTGAAAGACCTCTGCAGAATATTGTATATATATATATATAGTCCACCGCTGTGGTCTTGAGGTACCGTGATTTCTTGTCACGCAGCGGGCCCGGGTTCGATCCCCGGTCGAGACAAATTCCTGGGTGAGGTTTTTTTCGGGGTTTTCCTCACCTGTAAGAAAAATGTTAGGAAGCTTAGGGTCCAACGGTCCTAGAAAATCATCCGGCCATCATCATCATCATTATCACATCATTGTTCACCGGTGTGGAAAGCAACGGGAAGCTACCACACCTAAAATTTCCTAATAAAGCTGCAAAGCATAGCATTAAAATGCTATGAATTCAGTGAAAGACCTGCCCTTGGGCAGAATTACTTTGGATGGATATATATATATTGTCTGTCGCGGTGGACTGGTGGTTAGGTTCCTTGCCTCTGGTTTCGAGGATCGCGGATTCATACCCGATATGGGTCGATATTTTAGGACGGAAAAATCCAAGGAGCAAGTCCTCCGGGAGGGACTTGAAACCGTGAGTCTCAAGACTTTCAGGCTCGAAAAAGATCCTTAAGCCTGAATAAAAAAGCCTCTAAGCAAAATTTACCGATCACAACGTGCTAATAATACCTTAGTTGCCTGTTAGATGTCTCATTGGGTCGGTGTGTTGACCGCATGCAATCCATGACATCTATTAGCAATTTAGGTAACTAAAAATAAATTTGGCCTAGTAATTACTTACAAAGGAGAGGAAGATACAAGAATATATATATATATATATATATGAGAGCGCCTAAATCTCTGTTAAGGGAAACATGGGCTTACATGATACAAGAATCTATATAGATTTAGGCGCCCTCCCCCTACAGAGAACAATTTGAACCGTACTAATTTAGTTACACTTGTTTCCGTATAGATGTCATTATAGTGGTCCGTGGTCAGCGTTCCGCCTCATACTGACATCTAGGAAACCAAGGTAGTACTATGACGGGAAAATTCGGTAAATTTTGCTTATAGGCCTTTTCATTCAGGCTTAAGGATCTTTTACGAGCCTGAAAATCTTCAGACTGGGTACCCATGGCTTAAAGTCCCTCCCGGAGGACTTGCTCCTTGGACTTTTCCATCCTAAAAAAATTCATTGACCCCGGCCGAGTTTGAACACGCGACCCTCGGGACCAGAGGCAAGGAGCATAACCACTAGTATACATATATATATATATATATATATATATATGGTATGATAAGAAAAATAAATGCCTGGACGGGATTCGAACCCGGATCTCTGAGTCTGTACCTCAGTGTGATATCCATTACACAACCAGGCGAATCCAATTCAAACATTTATTTTTCTTATATATGTATTATATTCCCCATTATTACTAGATGTCGCGAGAACTCAGTCTTCACTGCTATCTAGTAGCTGACTATAACAAGTAAGCAAATTAAAGAGAACATTTTTACTTTAGGCTATAGCAGTGACGCTTTAACGATGTTATAATTAAATATTTAACATTGAGCAATGCAAGCTTAATATGGTATGATAAGAAAAATAAAGGCCTGGACGGGATTCGAACCCGGATCTCTGAGTCTGTACCTCAGTGTAATATCCATTACACCACCAGGCGAATCCAATTCAAACATTTATGTTTCTTATATATGTATTATATTCCCCATTATTACTAGATGTCGCGAGAACTCAGTCTTCACTGCCATCTAGTAGCTGACTATAACAAGTAAGCAAATTAAAGAGAACATTTTTACTTTAGGCTATAGCAGTGACGCTTTATCGATGTTATAATTAAATATTTAACATTGAGCAATGCAAGCTTAATATGGTATGATAAGAAAAATAAATGTTTGAATTGGATTCGCCTGGTGGTGTAATGGATATCACACTGAGGTACAGACTCAGAGATCCGGGTTCGAATCCCCGTCCAGGCATTCATTTTTCTTATCATACCATATTAAGCTTGCATTGCTCAATGTTAAATATTTAATTATAACATCGATAAAGCGTCACTGCTATAGCCTAAAGTAAAAATGTTCTCTTTAATTTGCTTACTTGTTATAGTCAGCTACTAGATGGCAGTGAAGACGAGTTCTCGTGACATCTAGTAATAATGGGGAATATAATACATATATAAGAAAAATAAATGCTTGAATTGGATTCGCCTAGTGGTGTAATGGATATCACTCTGAGGTACAGACTCAGAGATCCGGGTTCGAATCCTGTCCAGGCATTTATTTTTCTTATCATACCATATTAAGCTTGCATTGCTCAATGTTAATATTTAATTATAACACACACATATATATATATTATATATATATAATATATATATATATATATATATATTCTTTTTGTCATATTCCTATATGAACGCATAATTTTATGTTCTCTCTTTACATCTGGTTAAAGTTTCTCCATCTTCAAGAGGCCAAAGGCTACTGGCCTTCTACCTGACATAAAAAATAACCTTAAGGGGCGTTGAAGCAACAGGAAGTCAAAGTTTTGGGTGAGGTGGAACATTCTTGAGGAAGTTTGCGTGTAATTAGTGAGCATGTGCCCCACAGGGGGCGTAGCGACTATAAACTGGCACCCACCCGAGAGGCCAAGCGGGGAGGATCAATCCAGACGAATGGACAGATGAGAAGATGAATAATAACCTAACTTCTCTACGCTCTCTAACAAGAACTTGGAAACTACAACTAGAAATTATGAGCTTTATTCATAATCCTATCACTGTAATAAAACATTTAGTATCTATTAAGAATAAAGATCATGTTTCTTTTCATACTTCATTTTATTGAAATATGGATTTTAAGATTTTATATCATTAGTGTTAGCTATTCATAGTTTGGGGATGAATGTTGCACAAAGTATTTGCTAAATATATTTTGTTTACTCTTATATTAATAATGGCCTAATTACACTGGTCGACAAAAGTGAACTTTTTTTCTTTCACAAGAATAAAAATATGAGATTTTAGAAATATTTTTCATCCTGAATTTAAATATCATTTCAGTTTTGTTTTTTTTTTTTCCTATGAGGCAAGAGTTTTCTGTGATATTCATTTACATTTTTTATAATTTTTAATAAAATGCATCTAACTCTAACTCATTCTGATTTACCTAGAAAGTGGAAGATAATGATTTTCGGGCATATTTTGCATCTGGAACATCTCTCTCCTTGGTCCAACAGTAATCAGCCAGCATATTAGAACTCCACTTGCCTTGGTACCTGTTTTCCATTTGGAAATTTGCTGATGAAAACGCTTACCGTGCTTATCAGAGACAGCCCTTAAATACAGCTTGAATAAAATCGCTACATATAAGGCAAAGGTTCCTATGGCAAGCTCAAAGGGAATGCTAAAATCAATTTTTAAAAAGTAGCTGTCACAAAAAGACCGTGCCTGGTGGAAATATTCTGACTACATATCTGAATTCAGTATGCAAAAATGCACTAGATTCACTAATCAGATTTCTTGTGAAGAAAGCTTTGTCGACCAGTGTTATTATCATTCTGTTTTTAGGGAAATAAGTTGAATTTACCAGAGATGTCTTAGTGTCCATTGACAACGGCATGTAATTGCTCAACTTACTTCCCTATGGAAGAAAAGTAATTGACTTAATTAATAATGTATTTTTTTAAATTACAACAGTCCGTAAATATTCCGATCCGATTGAGGGTCTTTCCACTTTTCAGCGGTTGCCCTTTTACCAGCCGGCTGCTGGCCCTTCACATCCACATGTGTCAATCACAGAGGTAGATGATCAACAGCCAGTGTAGGGGTGACATGTGGTTAGCATGTCGAGTCCCCCAGCCGTTATAGCTGGTTCCTCAACCTGGAGCCGCTACTTATTGTAGCTACCCAATTGCCTCACGATGCTGGGTGGGCACCGGTCCCATACTGGTCGAAATACCATGAGAAAATTTCTTCCCCCATGGAGACTCGAACCAGCGCAAGTCCCGTAGCTCTGCGCCAAGGCTTCCTACCTTAACCGCTCGGCTACGGCGCGGGACCCGTAAATATTCTATATACTTTTTCATGTATTTTTTTTTCGACAATGATGGTAATAGAAAATGAACCGCAGCATTCGCCGCTTCCTATACATCACAATTAATCATATTTGTATTAATATGCAGTCTGAAACTATTATTTAAAATGTCTGCCTCTAATTCAGACAACAATAAACGATTGCAATTGTTTTATCAACATTCCCTTGCTATCAAACAAATTAACTCTTCAAACCAAGATATAAATTCTCACGAAATTTAAAAATTAAACATAATTAATAGTATGGGAGTGAACAAATTTATATGCGCAATTCGGGAAGTAAGTACATTACTACTTACTTCCCTCGTTGCGTAAATAACTATATGTTTCGGGTTTGAGATTATTATAAATTTCCATAAATGTATGAATATACGACAGGGAAATTGCAGTTTTACTTTCTTTACGGACAACACGATTCTTCGAATTTTGACTTCTTTAACACTTAAGTTGGCAATATATTCTATAGGATACATGAATATGTTTAATTTGTTTAACATTTTTAATAAAGCGAAATAAATGCTTAAATGCGAATTCACTTAAATGCGTGCCGAGTTACGCAATATATCTAATAATGACAGTTATGCATGATTTCGTTTTCACTGCGGTCCGCCACATTTAAATAACTAACACGAGGAATTAATCTTCTGCTAATTTAAGGGTTAAACAATACATTCATTTGGCCTGCATCTGAGTTTGATATTTTGATTCTGAAATATAGAATCAAGATGGAAAGCACTAAATCACCTGAACTTATTTAGATCAGAGTAAAATTTAACTTATTAAGGAATTCCACGTACTATGTAGGCCTAGATAATATATCTTCCCATGAAACTGGCTGCAAAATGTACACTTAGAAAATAATAACGTATAGTCCGAGATCCGGCTGCAAGATTACTACGTTCATCGAGTGTATGAACAAACTCAAATTTTTTTTCATAAAATTGTGATTGACTGAATATATTTTTGCCGAGTTGCCTATTAAAATTCGGCCGCCAATATGTTTCATTAAAATATAATTAATGTATTAATTCGAAATAATTTGATTCACTTGTTATTAAAATAAATTATAATCCAGTTCGCAGAAATCGATGTACAGAGCTTGAAAAGTTTTGGTTGCCATTGCATACTTGCCCGTATACTTCCTCGCGGCTACAGCAGGCTGTGACATCAATCAGTAATAAAATGGCGGTAAGTGCGTATTTATTGTTTTACATTGTTCCCTCTCAGCGGGGAGTAAAACCACTGCCCTTTATGTATACTACGTACAATGTATATACAAAAATATGTCCAGAAGGTAGTGTTAATATACTGTATACGAAACATATCACGGCATTTTAAATGAACTGAACTTTATTTGAAACAATATAAAACAATAAATACGTACTTACCGCCATTTTATTACTGATTCGTGTCACAGCCTATTATAGCCACGAGGAGGTTTACGGCCAAGTGTGCAATGGCAACCAAAACATTTCAAGCTCTATACGTTGATTTTGCGAACTGGATTATAATGTATTTTAATAACAAGTGAATCAAATTATTTCGAATAAATAAATAAATTATATTTTAATTAAACATACTGGCGGCCGAATTTTAATAGACAACTCAGCAAAAATATATTGTCATTCACAATTTTATGAAAAAAAATTGATTTTGTTCATTCACTCGATGAACGTAGTAATCTTGCAGCCGGATCTTGGACTAGTACTTGTAGATTTCATCTCCATAGATATTACATTTAAGACACTATAGTCTGGTTTACCGAACTTGAACGATCATACTATTACAAAGACTGTATCATTAACTCCTGCCACATTGTAGTGAAATTTATAAGTATTACATGGATATAATCTGGAAATTTGAGTAGGATGATTTACTTGTGATCTTAGTAGATGATTTTTACTTCTAGCTATTAAGTTACATCTATTTTTGTATAATTCTGATTACTATGACACAATAATAATAATAATAATAATAATAATAATAATAATAATAACAATAATAATAATAATAATAATAATAATAATAATAGATACATAGACATTGGTTGATTAATGTCTTTGACATCGTCCGATTCCTAATAGCCAATTTTGTCGGTCAATCCAATCTCCTAGTTGTAATTTAGACGTTTCTCCTTCATGTATAAATACGTATGTTTTTGGTCTTCCTCTCCCTCGTTTTCCCTTAAGTTTCCATTCGAAAACACATTTTGGTAGCCGATCCTCTTTCCATTCACTGGACATATCCGTACCATCTTAATTACTGAGTTTTAATATAATCTAAATATAATAAATAAATATAAAAATAAATAATACCGTTCACCTTAGCAAAGGATTATTATTATTATTAATGTTATTTTTATTATTGTCATTATTTATGTATGTATTATCATATTTACAATGTCTTGGTATTTTCATGTCTCCATTATAAGATTCTATAGCCTCTCTTTTCCCACTGCCTCTCTCAAAGTCTCTTCCGTTGTTCTAAATACTCCTTGTGTCCATGATAATTTTGGTCTTCTCCTCTTCCTTCTCCCTTCGAATTCCATGTATAATATTTTTTTCAGTAATCTGTCTTCCATCATCCTTTTTCATATGTCCAAACCATTCTAATTTTGTTGTTTTAATAGTTTCTACTAGGAATCACTGCATTTTCATTTTTTCTATTATAGTATTATTTCTGATTTTCTCTACTCTCGAAATTCTTGCTGATCTTCGCCAGAAGTACATTTCTGTTGAATATAATATTTAATAATAATAATAATAATAATAATTATTATTATTATTATTATTATTATTATTATTATTATTATTATTATTATTTATTATTATTATATTATTTCATTAATTTATTTTCATTAAATGTTATTATGAATGGAAGAAGATTAAGATGAAAGCCGTAACAACAATTGATGGATGCATGGGATTTAGGAGTAATATTAGTAGAATGTAATTGACGCAAAGATGCGCAAAGTATGTATTTTTGGAACACTAAAATATTATTTTAGGTTGAATGAAAAACTACTGTAGTGCATATAATAATAATAATAATAATAATAATTATAATAATAATAATAATAATAATAATAATAATAATAATAATAATAATAATAATAATAATAATAATATAAATTATTATTATTATTATTATTATTATAATTATTAATTATTATTATTATTATAGTATTTATTATTATTATTATTATTATTATTATTATTATTATTATTATTATTATTATTATTATATTATTATTATTATTATTATTTTATCTTCTTCAACTTCTTCTTCACTTCACGGGCTAGGCAAAATGCCTATTCCGCCTCACAGTTGTTCTCTCCATCTTTTCACTGGCCTTCCTACATTCCTTGAACCTCTTGGCTTGTAATTAAATGCTGATTTTGGTAATCTTGCTACGTTCATTTTTTCGACATATCTAAACCATTTTTCTCTATATCCTTTGATTTTATCATTTGATGGATATATATATAGTATATATAACTCTGTTCTTATATCTTCAGTCTTTAACCGATCCATTCTTGTGCAGCCTTTTGTTCTTCTAAGGAAGTTAATTTCTACACTTTGTAATTTTTTAGTCATTACCCAAGTTTCACTCCCATAAAGTAATTCAGGAACTGCCAATGCTTTATAAAACTTCAATCTAGTATCTCTTCTTGTTTTGTTCTTTAATGTTTTATGTATAGTTCCACGTATCATTTGAAATCTTGACAGTTTCACATTTACGTATCTTTGAGTTTTAATTAGAAATAAATTTAAATTTAAATTTCACCTAAAAACTTACCTTTTAAATCTCCAGCTACCAACAAAGGTAAAGAAGCCAATAAAGTATAAAATAAAAGATAAATTCCCGCTTGTAATCGTTCAGGTTGATACCCTCATCCAGTAAAATTACAACCCAAATAATTAAAATTTGTTACTTGTTCCAGAGGTTTGTTGTCTATTATGATTTTTGATCTTATATGTTCACTTCCCCAAAATGCCATTATTTTCGTTTTTTTCTTTGATATTTTAAAATTATATTCTTAGCATATCTGATTTAATTGATGTAAAGAGTAGTGCAAATTATGTTTATTTTCTTGAGTAATAACCACATCATCAGCATACATTAAAACATTTAATATTTTAAAGTGGTCCATTCTTATACCTACATTAACATAACTTATCCAATATTGGATGATGTCATTAATATATAAATTGAAAAGGGTAGGTGATAAACTACACCCTTGTCTTACACCTCTATTTATTAAAATTGGTTCGGTCTTTGATGTGCCTATATTTATATTATTATTATTACCATTATTATTAGTTGTGGAAGGTAACGGAAAGCTACCACACCTACAATTTCCTAGTAAAGCTGCAAGCATAGCATGAAAGTGCTATGATTGCAGTGAAGGACCTGCCATTAGGCAGAATTACTATGGATGAATTATTATTATTATTATTATTATTATTATTATTATTATTATTGTTATAATCATTAGGCTATTATTACCCTAAGACTAATAATGATAATTTTATTATGGAATTTACCAGTAGTGCAATTGGAATATTCTAAAAAAACGATAATGACTTCTAACACGTAATAAATATTATAAAAATTGATGCTGTTATTTTTTATTTAATAATAAGTTGAGATAATAATTTTAATAAATACCACTTTCTTTTTAGTAATTAATTATACCAGTTTTATTTATAACAATATAGGCCTTATAAACTCTTAGGCCTTTATGCCTAAGACTTGGTTGGATGTAGAAGATTTATATCACTGTTAACCCACTACCTGCGCATAAGATTTCAACCTTCTACTTCCAGTATAAAATGCTATATGTTTGAGGCTTTAAACAATGACAAAATAGGAGTGTGAAGTCTTGAGAAATATTCCAACATCTACACGTAATATATAGCGAGCTGTCCTAGAATTTTATGAACTCACACGTTTTTTATAGTCCGACATATCATTCGCAACAACACTTTCGTTCGTTCTTTTTTTGGAGAGTATAGAAGCCTACTACCAACACTATAAACTGAACTCTCTTTTCTGCTTGCCGTTAAAATTGCAGTTCTCAGAATTTATGGGCATATATCTGCCTCCATCATACAGAATAATATATTTCTTCTTTATTTCACCTGACCTAAGGATTTTATTTTCTCGTAAAAATAAGCCATTAATACTTCGAAACTTTCATTGTGAATAAATTTATGACTCCTCTAACATATACAGTCTTTTTGTCCATGTAATGTTTGTTGTAGGACTGTGATTTTCTCCCTTACGTGCGTGTGGCTTTTAACAGTGGCGAAGCGAAGGGGATAAAATATATTTTTTATTTCCTGGTTTTAGTGACGCTTCAATTTATTATGTTATATCGCGTCTTTTAATCATTCAGTGATCTCAGAAAACAGGACCTTTATTTAAGTGCTCAGTAAGTATGAAAATATGCCCCGCTCCTCCTACTCAACCCTAGGTCGGATAGGCTAACAAGATAAGACACTGCTACTCACTTGTTAGTTGTGTTATTTCATTGGGAGTGCACCAGATGCCGGTAGGAGGGGTGTCATGTTTTCACACCTATCATAGAGGATTAAATCAAATAAGCTGAGAAGTTAAAGTTCTAGTTTATCATAGTAATCATCTTCACTTCAAGGTTTAGACGATTCACCTGTTCCGAATTCATGATAATTCCTTCCATTTGTTCTAGGTCTTTCTACATCCCCTTAATCCCATTGGTTTATAATGATATGCCATCTTGGGCAATCTTGTTTCTTCCAATCTCTGAACATGTTCTTCCTAGTCGACGTGGTCTTATTGAATCCTATTATTTATTGAAAATATTTCTAATTAACTTCTTATTTCTTCATTTCTAATGTGGTCCAATTTTGTGCACCCTTTGGTCCTTCTTAGAAAAGTAATTTCTGCACTTTGTATTGTACTCGAACTACAAGCATGAATAAAAAATGCCTCTGTGCAAAATGTACCGATCTTTTCCAACCAGTGATCCAGTAAATGTCTCATCGAGATGCTTGGCCGACCCCCTTCACTCGCTGACATCTATGCGTAAATGAAAGTAACTAAATTAACTTGGTCCGTTTGTTTCCATTAGGGAGCGCTCTAATCCCGGCGCAGGAAAGGAAAGGGCTTAAAAAGATAATCAATAAAATAAATATAAATAACTGAATTTTTTTATAGTAAACAAACTTTGTTCTTATGACTTTTAACTTTTTCCGAATTGTCGTTTTTTACGTTGCTTAAATCTTTTGAATAGGTCGCCTAAGTAATTTCCTAATTTCCCTTTTGAAAGAAGTCAGGGGTCCTATAGGACTTTTGCTTCCTAATAACATATCCATCCAGGCTAAATTTCTCGCTATCCTCAGATCCATATAATGACAAACGATAAATAGTCTGTAATGTCCCATGAAGGACATAGATCTCTTTTTATAAGGAATGTGATCTTTCCCGAAGAGATGAGCTAAACCATGTTAGAAGTTGTCCACATTTACCAAAAAAACTGACTACTTTTAACTACTTAAGTTAATTTCATAAAAATAATTTATATTTTTTATAAATCTTCATTGATTCTGCTTTGTACACATCTAAACTGACCTTGACAATAACAAAAATGTATACCATATAATCTAGTGTTTCAAAAATCCTCACCTCACATATCGTGTCCCTTTAAGTCGCGATTAGTGTAGGGAATGTGTCTATTAGAAAAATATGCATCTTATTTACATGACCCCATTCTTCATCATATGAAAAACTACCAGAACAACTGAAAAGCCCATCTTCAACGAATGCCGTCTCATAGAATTCCAAAAGTCATACTTCGCTACTGCCCCCAAGGCAGAAGATCGCTGGTACGTCCGAAAAAGCGCTGGATGGAAAATTCCTTTTTGAGACCGTAACAGGCCACACGGCCTAATACTTGCATGGATGATGATGATGATGATTTACGTGGCTCTGTTAATAAATTAACATCTTGAAAGTTGAATAATTAAATTACTCTGCATATTAAACAATGATAATGCGATAAAATAATCTGGATTATCTTTATTTTGTCAACATAAATAAATATGAAACTTTCCGTCGTCTTTCAGTGTTAATCACAATAATATAATTTATTATTTAGTACAAAACAATTAGTTTATCTCTGTCAAAGTCACGTAATGTAGGGCCTACTACAGAAATTCAATTTATAGTTATGATAAAACATTTTTATTCATAATTTATTAAAAGCCTGCCGGATTCTCGCTGTGAAATTGTCAAATCCCTTAGTTAACCGTTAGTCGCTAGATAGAAACATTTCTCGCAAAACAAAGTAGCCTATATAAATTCTTCAGTCCACCGCTGTGGTCTCGGGGGTAGCGTGCTGCCTTGTCACGCAGCGGGCCCGGGTTCGATCCCCGGTCGGGACAGTTTTTCTGGGTGAAGTTTTTATCGGGGTTTTTCCTCACCTGTAAGACAAATGTCAGGAAAACTTTAAGGCCCAAACGGTCCTCGAAATCATATGGCCATCGCAATCATCATCATTCATATTCATCTTAGGTTAAGTTTAGGATTAGGGACTATCCTGGCGCACCATTATCATCATCACGCATCATATCATCGGGGCAACGTAACCCCCCCTTCCAGGCGCCCCAACCTCAGAAGTGGGTTACAAGTACGCCATGCCAGGAGAGAAACCAGGAATGTCGGAAGACAAACCTGGGGCATTTGAAAAAAAATATATATATATAAATTCTTCATTGTTGTAGGAACTCACTAATTTGGCAACACTGGATATAATACAGTAACACTGGAAAGGAGTACGCTATAATGTTTATTCTCTTTCTAATCAATAATAATAATAATAATAATAATAATAATAATAATCCAGCTGTATTCTGTGTAACTTTTTTAAAATAATTAGCTATTAAAGATGTATAGGGCCTACTTATTTCAAAACATATGTAATAAATAAATAAATAAATAGCTTTATTTTTTCTGGCAGAGTTAAGGCCTTAAGGTCTTGTCTGCCACTCAACCAGGTTTTTTAAAAAAATACAATATACAAACAAAATAGTCTTACAACTACATAAACAATTACATATTATAAAAACAATAAATCAGTATTTATAATATATTTTGATATACTCTAAATTTAACGAATTAAATGTATAATATGTACATGGTATAAAAAAAGAGAAAAAAATATTAATGACATAGTATAAATTTAAATAAATAAAGAGAAATTAATTATTATACAACAGGTAACTGTATAAGTTTGACTTAAAGGTGCCAAGTGTGCGGCAACCCCGATATCTTGAGGGTGGAAATTCAAGTAGCGGGCAGAGACTACTGTGAAGGAAGTATGTATGGTGTATAAAATGGCTACAAGAATCCATTAGTAGTCACATTTATGAACGTATTTGTAGTATAAATGATCCGTATAAAATTGAAGCGTTTCATACAATCTATTAATACTAGGAATTTGAACATTATAAATAAGCAGATAATTAACAATAATGTTAGCGTTTGGTTTCTTTTAATCTTTCAATAATCATTTTAGTAATAATTAGTGGTGATCACTCAGCCATCTGAGTTGTAGAGCTCTTACAAACTGCTGGTAACAACCACGTACTAGGTGGTGTTGATAAAACAGGAAGGTAACCTGCCTTCGGTAACAGAATCATCATAATTAATACTATAGATACCGGTATAGGTCGAAGTATATAATAATCCGATTGAGGGTCTTTCCACTTTTCAGCGGTTGCCCTTTTACCAGCCGGCTGCAGGCCCTTCACATCCACATGTGTCAATCACAAAGGTAGATGATCAACAGCCAGTGTAGGGGTGACATGTGGTTAGCATGTCGAGTCCCCCAGCCGTTATAGCTGGTTCCTCAACCTGGAGCCGCTACTTATTGTAGCTACCCAATTGCCTCACGATGCTGGGTGGGCACCGGTCCCATACTGGCCGAAATACCATGAGAAAATTTCTTCCCCCCATGGAGACTCGAACCAGCGCAAGTTCCGTAGCTCTGCGCCAAGGCTTCCTACCTTAACCGCTCGGCTACGGCGCGGGGCGTTTATAATAATAATAATAATAATAATAATAATAATAATAATAATAGCTTTATTTTACCTGGCAGAGTTAAGGCCTTAAGGCCTTGTCTACCACTCAACCAGGTTTAAAAAAATACAAAAAAATAGTCTTACGTCTAAATTACAATATGTTATGAATACAATACAATTAATATTTATAATTTATTTTGATTTACTCTAAATTTAACGAATTAAATATATAATATGTACAAAATATATAAAAAAACGAGGAAAAGATTAATGACATAGTATAAAATTAAATAAATAGAGAAAAATTAATTATTAGACAACAGGTAACTGTATAACCGTGACTTAAAGGTGCCAAGTGTGCGGCAACCCCTGATATCTTGAGGAAGGAGATTCCAGGAGCGGGCAGAGGCTATTGTGAAAGAAGTAGAATAGGAGGAAGTGCTATGAAGACGAATTGTTAGCAGACTGCTATCTTGTGACCTAGTGTCAATATTGTGGTAAGAGGATAACTTCTTAAATCTGGGCGCCAGGTAAGTAGGAATGAAGGAATTCAGAAGCTTGAAAAGTAGTGAAAGAGAGTACAATTTACGTCTGTCAGTAACTATGTTTTAGTTCCTGCTACATTTTAGCTCACGTTGGTGTTCTTGGTTGGGCTATTTTATTCGTGGTCGGCCAAAGTCTCTTTCCCCTGTAATTTCGGGATTTCGTTATTTCTGTTAATGTCTTGGACCCATTTTAGCGATTTTTGAAGGAATGAGATTCTTTTCATGACAATATTTTTGGAATTTTTTTACAAATCTTCATCGACTCTTCTTAGTAAACATCGAAAATTACTATGCCGTATATATGCGCGCGCGTGTGCGTGCGTGTGTGTGTGTGTGATGAAATTAACCCCCTATATTATAGAGGTCTGTGAATGACAAGGATGCGGGCCAACCATGCCTGATGCACCATCACGGAGTCAGATGAACAAATTGAAATGAAATGGATGAGATGAGTATGGAGAAATGGGGAATAGAATTATGGCAGGGGAAAACGGGATAAAATCTCGAGAAAAATCTGCCCAAGCTCCGTATATACCCAAATGAAGTGGCATAGACTCGATTTCGGGACCCCAGCGGTGAGAGGCGAGCTTCAAACCGCTTGCCTACTAGTATGTATTTTTTTTGCACAACTTATTTCATATGTCAGTCAATATTTTAGTCTTGAAAATGTCAGCTTCGCTGTTGAAACATGTTGACTCTTTTAATTTTTAATTGGTAAAATGGGTACATTGACTTCATAATTTACGATTTTATCACCAAGAAGATTAGTTCATTAAATTAAATACGATGGACTTGAGACCGGAACAGGTCGCATTGACATAATCCTGGAAAGGAAGAAGAAGAAGAAGAAGAAGAAATTAAATATGTTCTAGAAATCAAATAATTAATACTAACTCCATGGAATCTTATATTCCACACAATGGAACATTGTTTAAAATCTAGTAAATATTTTCATTGCTGTATCCTGTGTAAAAGAAGAAATTGTCTGATTTCAAGGTATAATTTGAGTTTGGGTTACTTATGACTTTTCAAGAAATAATTTACGTCTGACTATCGCTGTTTTGGTTTCCTTGGAATACGATATTCTCCAATTTGTTGTTATATATTTTTCAGTTCATTGTTAAACATAATTTTAAATTTCTTCACATTTAGATTTATTTTTTATATCTGGGAAACCGAGATTATGAATAGCGTAACTGAATTCTGCGTTACGACACACACGCGTATTTAGGCTTATTTAATGTTTTTATTCTGTAATGATCTTGAAGAAGATTTTCGGGCTGTAGGCCGTGGTCGTGAGGCTTGTAGTTCCCCGACGTTTCGCCAGAGACTGCGTCTTGAGACAACACTTGAGGATGCCAGACGCAGTCTCTGGCGATACGTCGGGGAACTACAAGCCTCGCGACCACGGCCTACAGCCCGAAAATCTTCTTCAAGATCATCATAGCAACTCCGGCCGTGAAAGTCTACGTGAATACATTTTTATTCTGTATTTTATTTTTTCCACACTTGGCCTACTTACAGAGAATTTTATGAAGAATACGCTGATAAAAAATAAGGTTTTGAATACTATGAAAGTTAATATTTCTTTAATAGCTAATTGTGATATAAAATACTGCTAATGTATCAACATGAGTGAATATTCATGGAGTAAAAGCCTGATATTTAACTATCTACATGAGACTAACCTCTTTTTCATGTTATATGTGAGAGGTTTAGAGGAAAAGAGGACCAAGTCCACATTTTACTCTTTTGAGAAAAACTGATATAAAGTTAAAGTAATACAAGTTCTCTTAGAAGTAGGATTTTCCATTTTTAGACTTGATCCACTTACGCTCTGTAATGCGAGAAACGAATGTTTGCATATATCAATATGTGTAATGTTTAAGTGATTTTGATGCCAGTAAATTTCAAGATAATCAGAATTGGCACCAACATAAAAAAGTATTTCTTTACGTTTAGAAAGCTTACAAGAAGATTAAAATATATCTAAAAACATGTGATTAAAAATGTGTCCGGTGTGATATGGAATGACTCATAATTTGTTTCGGTTATCCTCGTATCCAATTAAAATATATAGAACTGTTATTCTACCAGTTATATTATGTGGATGCGAAACATGTACTCTTACTTTAAGGGAGGAAAAAAGATAACGAGTATTTGAGAATAAAGTCCTTCAGAAAAAATTTTTGGACCAAAGAGAGATGAACAGACAGGTGAATGGAGAAAATTACTTAACAGTGATCTTTATAGGAATAGTTAAGTCTCGTAGAGCGATGGACAGGACCTATGGCACGAATGGGGAATAAAATATGAGCGTGGAAGCTTGTGGTAGGAAAAAACAGAGGGAAAGCGCTAGTTGGTATACTAAGAATGAGGTTGGAGAATAGTACTAAAACATTAATTGGGGAAGCAGCTTATATACGGGATGATTGGAAAATATTTTATGAGAGGGATGTGAGGAGAGATTATGTCCAAGCGGCCATGAACCTACGGGTTAGTGCCAGTGAATTGGTTAGTTATCCTCTTATCCACTCTTTTTTTAATCTAGCAAATACTAATTCCCACCCCTCGTATATCAAGGACTGCGAATCAAAAAACAGTTCAACACACAAAACTCACTTCATATTTCCTTAGACAATATAATATATAACCGTGTTCCATGTATTATTTTATTCGTTATATATTAAAATGTTCTTATCAAGCCAATTACTTAAACTAATTATAGGTTATTATTATTATTATTATTATTATTATTATTATTATTATTATTATTATTATTATTATTATATGTGGACTAATGGTTATGCTCCTTGCCTCTGGTCCCGAGGGTCGCGGGTTCAAACCCGGCCGGGGTCGTTGGATTTTTTAGGACGGAAAAATCCAAGGAGCAAGTCCTCCGGAAGGGATTTTAAGCCGTGGGTCCCGAGTCTGAAGATTTTCAGGCTCGTAAAAAATCCTTAAGCCTGAATGAAAAGGCCTCTAAGCAAAATTTACCGAATTGTCCCGTCCTAGTACTACCTCGATTTCTTAGATATCAGTATGAGGCGGAACGCTGACCACGGACCACTCAAAATGACATCTATACGAAAACAAGTGTAACTAAATTAGTATGGTTCAAATTCTTCCCTGTAGGGGGAGAGTGCCTAAATCTCTGTATAGGGTAAACATAGGCTACAATCCAATATTATTATTATTATTATTATTATTTTATTATTATTATTATTATTATTATTATTATTATTATTATTATTATTATTACTTTTCTTTCTTTCCCTCGTCAACTTCATATTGTGTAGCCTATCATTAATCAACATGTAGATTATTCATAATTGTTACTATATGTATAATTTAATCCTCGTGATGTTGAAGAGAAGACCTTACGATCTTAACACCAACAGGTAAAATAAGTAAAAATAAAAATGTCTGGTGCAGAGGTCTCATTTACTTTCTTACTTATGAAGTGGTTCAAAATATATGAGAGACGCTTCGCCACTGACAGTTGAGTTTGAATGCGTGTGGTTTGAGTGTGTCATAGTTTTATGGAAAAGAGATGTTAAATCCTTATAAAACGGGAGTGACTTGAAGACATCATTTTATTGTAACATATGTCACTTCTCCCCCTCCCTTCTTCTCCTCACTTGTTGCGTCATGATGCTGTTCGCATGCTGAGTTTGACATGGACAACATTTCTCATGCAAGATTTATTACATATTACGAAATAAACCAACCGAAAAAGTGTAAGGGAGATTCTTCTGACCACCTACCGACCCAGTTTTAATGGTTTCAAAACAATTTCTGCTGTTAGACTCAATATGTCCGATCAGTTTATTTTCTTTGTAATATATCTCTCTTCCCCTATGGCGCTGACGCGAGAGGCCCATAAAAAAGAACATCAAGCCTAAATTAGTACCTCTGAACAAAATTTAGTCCCGCGCCGTAGACGAGTGTTCAAGGCAAAAAGTCTTGGCGCTAAGGTATGGGACTTGCGCTGGTTCGCGTCCCTCTGGCCGGAAACAAATTTTCTCGATGGAATTTACGGCCAGTCGGCAGCGAATAAATGTTGAGCTATAATTATTGAAAATCAGAATGAAATAATGAAATGAAAATAAATGCTCTTCCCTTATTAATATTTTTATAACCAATTAGTTGTTTGTAAATTCTTTATAAAAGGGGGTGCCCACCCAGCATCGTTGCAGGCATATGGGTAGCTTACAATAAGTCGCGACTCACAGGTTGAGGAAGACCAGCTTGAACGGCTAGGGACCCGACAAGCTGACCACATCACCCCTAAATTGGCCTAGGATCGATCGTTCTAACCTATGCTAAGATAATACACATAGGGATGGTTGATTACAGCAGCCCGGCTGGTAGAGCAAGGACCTTCTAGGACTATCGCGCTTGTGGATATGGAACAAAATATCAACCGGCCTTCCTCTTATCGAAGCTATACATTAGTTAGCCTATTAAGATATATCTATATAGGAGACGATTTAGTGCCTGGCAACCCATCATAGTACACTCGCTGACGTACGTATGCGAAATAAATGTAACTAAATTAACTTGTAATTTAAAATTATAATATAAAATTATATACCTATTCAGAAAGAAGGAACAGACTCCAAACATTTATTTCTTCCAAACTACAAACAAAAAATAGAAACACAATTCCAACGTTCCTGGAAAGAGAAAAGTTCGAATTTCTCTATTTTATGCATTCAATAATATGAGGAACTCGTGTTGCGCGACAAAAATAAAAACGTTGGCTCATTTCTAGGTACACACGAATCAGCTGGTCTCAAGTTATCGAATTCACAGCTTCAACAATTCGATGTCGCATGTTTTCAAGAGGGTCAGGCTTAGGGGGGATAAAAACAGTCTTTTATATAACCCCAAAGATAAAAATCACACGGGTTTAGGTATGGTGACCTGGGAGGCCACCGGTGATAAGTTGATCTTCTGCTCCTCCTCTTTCAATCCAACAGCGCCAATGCGACCGTGATCCCAACTTCAAGCAACAGTGCCATTGCGGCCGTGATTGGAACTTCGAACATTTCTCCTTCTACGAACTTTGGAATCGTGTTTCTATTTTTTGTAGTTTGGATGAAATAAATGTTTAAAATCTGTTCCTTCTTTCTGAATAGCCCTGTATTCTAATTTTAAATTATGACTAACACCTCAATGGAGTTTAAAAATAATTGTAATAATATTGACTAAATTAACTTGGTTAAGTAACTCCCTACAGGGAGCATCCTGGTTCCCACGCGGAGATGTACGGGTATATTCTAAACTATTGCTACTACCAGTACTGATGATGGTGGTGGTGATAGAAGTACTAGAAGTAGTGGCAGTGATAATATTCGAATAGGCGACGAAGCCCCATGAAGGACGTGATCTCTGTGATTCAGATATTCTCAACCATGATACGAGAAGGAAATAGGGTGATTGGCAGTATGCGTTGATCGACAGTGGTGCAAACCAGGATTGGTCGTGGTAGTCCTGTTCCATGGCCAGCTCGGTCACAGATGTGACACTTACGCACTTTTTCTTCTGAGATCACGTGAAGAGCCTGGTGTACGTGACTCCTATCGAGACGTGTATGGACATGGTTGCTAGGACTGTGGTAGTCGGCAACGTTGTGCGCTATCTCATGGGATGTTAGATTTCGTGCGACACTCCATGTGACGTCGTTGTGAAATTTGTCGTGATCATGGTGGTGGACATTTTGAATAATTACTTTAAATTTTGTTTAACTGTAATATGGAAATAATATGCCGAGTAAATAGGTATAAATGTGGTTGAGATATAAAAAACGAAAACAGTAAAATTACTTACTTTTGATGTCCCAACTCCTTTCAAAAAACGTTAAGCTGAAAATATATAAAACTATTATTCTACCAGTTATATTATATGGGTGCGAAACATGGACTCTTACTTTAAGGGAGGAAAGGAGATTACGAGTATTTGAGAATAAAGTTCTTAGGAAAATTTTTGGACCAAAGAGAGATGAACAGACAGGTGAATGGAGAAGACTACATAACAATGAACTACATGGTCTTTATAGGAAGCCAGATATAATAAGAACAGTTAAGTCTCGTAAACTGCGATGGGCAGGACATGTTGAGCGTATGGGGAATGAAAGACGTGCATGGAAACTTCTTGTAGGAAAGCCAGAAGGAAAACGCCCAGTTGGTAGACCAAGAATGAGGTGGGAGAACAACATTAACTATGATTTGAGGGAAGTAGATTATACAGGGAATGATTGGAAAGCATTAGCTCAGGATAGGGATGTATGGAGAGCTTATGTCCGCGCGGCCATGAACCTACGAGTTTGATAGTGCCAGTGAGTAAGTAAGTAGCCTAAGTAAAATTACTTGGTAATGAGCCACCGGAGGTCATGGATTTCTTGCATCAAAACACTCAAAAACATCCCTGAACAACTGTGAATGTTTGTCGGTAGAGTTTGGATTGACCCTGTATGTACGTTTACAGAGGTCTCATAGTAGCACGACATTTCTGGAGAAGAATTTTAAAACTTTGGTTCACATATATAGGCTACTTTTTTACCCCACAAGAACATGGGATGCTTCCCCGAATGAGTGACTCACCATTTAGTCACGCATCCATACTAAACATGGTGAATGTGATAATGATAATTATGATGGGCAGATGATGTTCGGGAACCGTTTGGTCCTTAATATTTTGTGAAATTTGTCTTACAGATGAGGAAAACTCCCCCCTCCATAAAAATCAATCTGTAAACGTGTCCTGACCAGTAATCAAACCCGGGCCCGCCGTGTCTAAGGCAGCTACGACACCACAGCAGTGGACTGCTTAATTGTAAAATTATTAATTTATTTATCCTCTCGTCATCATCGAGGATTAGACCTGCTGGTCTGTTCCGATCTCATGTTAGAATTGGTCTATCCATCTTTTGCTGGGTCTTCCAACATTTGTTCGTCCTAGTGGTTTGTAATGAAGAATCTGTTTCGGAATTCTATTGTTATCCTCTATATAGGCCTATATTGTTATATTCTATATTCAGTAATTTAAATTATTACTTCCATCTGCACTAATTTTTGTCCCAAAATATATAGGCCTATAGTATTTGTAAAATGCTATTATTTTTTTAGTCCATCTTATAAAAATCAGATCTTTTAATTTATCTCCTGTTCCCATAAACTTCGTTTTGTCCAAATTTATCCTTAATCCCTATTTTTCATGTTCCTCCTTCAGTTTTCCTGTCATATACTCTAAATCTTCTTAATGTTCTGCCATCAGTAGCTGATCATCAGAAAATAGTAACGAAACCGAAAAATAACGTGGATCGATGGTGTTTTGAGCAGCACGAGGGAAAAAAGATTGGACGATGAAGATTGAAATGACAGACAGTTATGGATGAGAATGACAGTAGATTAATTGGGCGCAAGAAGATTTTGTGAAACATTGTGAAATCTGCTAAATAAAATAAAATATTACCATCATTTATTCATTTGTCAGAACTGTAACATTCTATTTTCAGGACTTTTTGTTGTTAAATCTTAAATCTCCATGAGATAAAGTATGAAATTAAAAATGGCACATAATGGGTTAAGATCAGAAGTGTAGCTAGTTGGTGCACATCCATCCATCTATAGTGATTCTGCCCGAGGGCAAGTCTTTCACTACAATCATAGCATTTTCATGCTATGCTTTGCAGCTTTACTAGGGAATTAAAGATGTGGTAGTTTCCCGTTGGTTTCCACACCGGTGAAGGATGATGATGATGATGATGATAATGATAAGGGTGATGATGATGGCCGGATGATTTTCGGGGACCGTTGGGGCCTAAGCTTCCTGACATTTGTCTTACAGGTGAGGAAAAAACCGAAAAAAACCTCACCCAGGAACCTGTCCCGACCGGGAATCAAACCCGAGCCTGTTACATGACAAGGCAGCACGCTACCTCGAGACTACAGCGGTGGACATAAATAGGCCTACATGTATGTGTGTATATATGCCATACTTTTATTTTTTCATGTGTCTTCTAAAATCAAATCTCTTGAATTATCTCCAGTTACTGTATAGCCTACTTCTTTTGTCCAAATTTATCTTTAATCCTCATTTTTTCATATTATTTCTTCAGTTCTCTTGTCATATATTCTAACTTGTCACGTATTCTTAATCTTCGTAATCTTCTGCCATGAGTAGCTGATCATCAGCAAATAGCAATGAGACCAAAAATAATCTGGATTGATGGTGTTTTGAACGACATAAGGGAAAAAGGATTGCACGTTGAAGATGATAGAAAGATGTGGAGGAGAATGACAGTAGATTACCTGGGCGCAGGAAGGTGTGAAACGTGTGATACCTGCTAATTAAAATAAAATATTGCCATGATTTATTCATATGTCGGAACTATAATTTTCTATTTTTTTGACTTTTTCTCATCATCATCAACAACAACAAGGATTAAACCCAATTGCCTGTTCCGATCTCATTATAGGTCGAATTGGTCCTTCCATCTCTTCAATGGTCTTCCCAACATTCTTCTCCCTTTTGGTTTATAATTATACATTCTTCTTGATATGCGCTATTCATTCATTCGTAATACGTGCTGAAGATATTCTTCTTGGTATGCGCTATTCATTCATTCGTAATACGTGCTGTAGATAAGCATTTTGATAATATTTTATTCTTTCACAGAGATCAAATATATTAAGTTCTGTTCTTATATCTTCGTTTTTCTTTTTATCGGTTCTTTGGTATCCTGCTATTGCTCTCAACATCTTCATTTCAGCCCAGACTTTTTCTAAAAGCTTAAATCTCAATGGGACAAAATTATAAAATTAAAAATGGCACTAATGCAGTTATTTTAAAGACAATATAGACGATAAAAGTTGTAAAAGGCAATATAAATGCTCTTCACTTTGAATGAATAAGGTTGATGCTAGATGTAAACGTTTATTTGATGTGTGAGGGAGGATAACCCTACTTAGTCATGTGCACTTTGTACTTGCCGGCGCACGTAACAGTTGCCACATGTTCGGTTTACGTGCAATTTGTTCATGTTCATCCCTCAGTCATCAAATTACCAGAACCACAGCTGCCTTTTGTTGATTAATTTCGTGATTTGATCCAATCGAATAGTTATCAAACCGAGGTTCGTGTTCTCCTCATTACATTTTCTCCGACCTCCCATTGGGATCAAGGGATGAAAACAGCTGTCCATCACACAACCCCTTAGACAAATTACTTACAGAATGCCACTTTACAGAAACCACTCTTTCATGTAGGCTTACGTAGTTTTACTCGTAGCTAACAAAAGTTCAAATTATCAGAACGAAACAAAATAAAATAATTATAAAAGTAAATAACTTACTAACTCACTCACTGGCTCTATCGAACCCGTAAGTTCATAGCCGCGCGGACATACATCTATATCGAGCTAATTTTTGCAATTATCCCCTGTATAATCTACTTCCTCAAATTATGAATAATGTTATTCTCCCACATCGTTCTTGGTCTACCAGTTTGTCGTTTTCCCTCTGGGGAAATTTATTTTTCTGATTTTAAAATATTGTAATTTAAAATACCTTTTTCGGAATTCTTGGTCATGTCTTCAGTGTTGTCTTCTCGACGTTTTATCGCCTATTATGGGTGACGCCTTCAGGATATATTGCTTGTTTAAATTCTCATAGTAAACTGCCAAGTAACTGTTAATTTATGTGATTTTACTGTAACTTAACATGCATAAAAGAGTAGCCGTCAAAGTCTTAATCAGTACATTAAAATATTGTCTTTATTAATCCTTAATGTGGCCTACCCGCGTCAGTTATTTAAATATGTCTGACCGCGGTGAAAACAAAATTATGTATAACTGTAACTTATTATACCTACTGTATATACTGTAATTCGACATAAATTTAAGTAAATTTAATAATAATAATAATAATAATATATTTATTTTACCTGGCAGAGTTAAGCCCTTTAAAGCCTTGTCTATCTTGTCACAAACTACAAAAATTACTGTTACAACTAAATTACAATAAACAAAATGATTACATAGTATATCTAGAATAAGTTATATTTAGATTTACTTTCAGTTTAATGAATGAAATATAAAATGTACAAGATAGAAATATGAGAAAGAAAACTATTAATAACATGGAACAAATCTAGTTCTGGAGAAAAGTATTTTTTTAAATCAACAAGTAATTGTACAAGCGTGACTTAAAAGTCAACTTTTATAACATTCATGATATGTTCCGTTGAGATATTATTCAAAAATTAAAGTATAAAATTATGGAATATTCACCTGAAAGTTGAGGAGACGGACCTTTCAGGTGAATATTCCGTGAGTTAGAAGTATCGGTCAGCGGCGATACCTGATATATTGAGGGAGGGAATTCCAGGAGCTGGCAGATACTATGAAAGAAGTAGAATAAGAGGAAGTGTTGTCTAGAGGGATTTTTAGTAGACTGTTATCTTGTGAGCTAGTGTTAATATTGTGGTAAGAAGATTACTTCTCAAATCTGGACGCCTGAAATTAGGAATATAAGAATTCAGAGGCTTGAAAAGAAGTGAAAGAGAATGAAATTTACGCCTATCACTAAGACACAGCCACGAAAAATTATTGAAGTGTTTGGAAATATGATCATAACGGCGGATGTTGAAAATAAAACGAACGCAAGCATTACAAGCACTCTGCAGTCTCTGCGACAAGTCGTAGTTTAGGTTATTACATTATAACGTTGTAGTAATCGAACTGTGGCAGCACAATATTCTACATAAGGTTTTGTTTTAATGAAACTATTTACTAGTTAGTTTTTCTATACTATTACAATATTAAATAAATTAAACCAATGTATTTTATATGTTAACTTAGGCCTATCAAATTAAGGATTCATGTGGAATGATTTAATTGTCAAAAAATATGTTATAGGCAAATGCGTAGGCCCTAAGTTAACTCTTAATAATTCGTCTGTAAACTTCATGTAGATATACTTGAACTCAGAAACTAACAAACCCGCTGGCATCAAGCGGAGATTAATGACAGCCGGGAAGTAAACATCCATCATTAAAAACTAATAATGTTCTAATGATTTCATATATAATTCATATCCCCCATATCATGGTTAACTTTATTCTCTCACCTTATTCTTGGCCTATCTGCTGAGCGCTTTCCTTCTTTTTTTTAACTCACAAAACGTTTAAGAATTACTTATACCTTATTCTCAGCTAAATGATTATATGTCCCGCCAGTTATCTGAATGCATGGCTGACGTCAGAGCCGGGTAGGCGTGCTCTCTCTCTCATGTGTGTTCATAACCAAACTGAAAACATCGGTCTCTTACCTACATTACTTCACTGCAAATATCACAAAAGACAACGTTTTACGAGTTACAATAGTAAGTTATAATGACTGACGCAGACAGCCCGCACATGCGCATGAAGCATTCGGAAAGCTGGTAATGATTTTCATGTTTCCAAGATATGTACGAGTAGTAGCCTCTTTTATGGTGAATGTTTCGAGTTGGCAATATGTTGCTGCAAAGAAAACTGAGTTCGTAGGCATAATTTAATTATTTAATTCGTATGCCTAATGCAAAAGTGATTATTGTACTTTACTGAAAAGTAATGGTACAATCCATTTTCTTATACGTTTTGTTTTAGAACCACACGAAATTGACCTCCCAATTTTAAATTCATTCTTTATATTTTTTATTCTAATCTTATAATAGCCTACATGCTTTAATAGCTTCAGTCATATCGCATCTAATAGGCCTATATTTAGAAGCATCCAGTAGGCCTCTCCATGGTATCTTTACCTTGTCGTGATAGAGTGGCTTACGTGATTATAGGCCTATAACCTATACCGGTGGTAGCATTTCTGCCGAAAGGTTTACCAATGTCTGACAGGTCGAAGGCGATAAGCCAGACGAAAAAAAGTACCTTGGTCGAAAAAGTGACGGCCTTTCACCGTAAAAATACAACCATCAAGACATGGTTTCCACTGGGGTATTTTTTTTTTATCATGAATGAGGAATGAAATTGGAGCATCGAAATTTCTTGTAGGAAAACCAAATTGTAGGTAGGCTATATGAATGAGGTGGGAGAATGGCATTGACCATGATTTGAGGAAGTAGGAGATGAATGGAAAACATTTGTTTATTTCATAGTCCAAGATCCGGCTGCAAGATTACTACGTTCATCGAGCGGTTGAACAAAATCAAATTTTTTCATAAAATTGTGAATTACTGAATACATTTTTGCCGAGTTGCCTATTAAAATTCGGCAGCCAGTATGTTTAATTAAAATATTATTTATTTATTTATTCGAAATAATTTGATTTACTTGTTGTTAAATTAAATTATAATTCAGTTCGCAGAAATCGATGTATAGAGCTTGAAAAGTTTTGGTTGCTATTGCACACTTGGCCGTAAACCTCCTCGCGGCTACAGCAGGCTGTGACACCAATCGGTAATAAAATGGCGATAAGTACGTATTTATTGTTTTATATTGTTTCAAATAAAGTTCAGTTCATTTAAAATGCTGTGATTTGTTTCGTGCAATGTACCTTTTGGATATATTTTTGTATATACATTGTACGTAGTATACATAAAGGACAGTGGTTTTACTTCCCGCTGCGAGGCAACAATATAAAACAATAAATGCGTACTTACCGCCATTTTGTTACTGATTGGTGTCACAGCCTGCTGTAGCCGCGAGGAGGTTTACGGCCAAATGTGCAATGGCAACCAAAACTTTTCAAGCTCTATACATCGATTTCTGCGAACTGGATTATGATGTATTTTAATAAAAAGAAAATCAAATTATTTCGAATAAATAAATTAATTATATTTTAATTAAACATACTGGGGGTTCGAATTTTAATAGGCAACTCAGCAAAAATGTATTCAGTAATTCACAATTTTATGAAAAAAAAATTGATTTTGCTCATACACTCGATGAACGTAGTAATCTTGCAGCCGGATCTTGGACTAATACCTACGGATAAATGGGAGCTTGTATCTGCGTGACGATGAACCTATGGATTCAATAGTTCCAGTGAGTTACTTAGTTTGTATCTAATAGAGTGTGATTCTATTTCTGCTTGTCATTTGTATAGTAAAAAACAATCTCTGATATTTGATGGTAATATGAAATAGTGACTATGATTAAATTAATCCTGATAATGAAATCCCAACCCAGCATTTACTTTGATGAGTGAGGGAAATTGGAAAACTCCAAATTCGAGTTCAAAATTATTTTTTTGCGCGATAGTGCGTTTTGTCGTACTTACAGCAATGGGTGCCATGATTGAAAGTTCAAATTCCTACATATCGGGGTTGGCAACCTAAATAATTATAGGACCTACTGTAATAAAATAGCTATACTGTTATATCACACATTACAACCACGCGTGTGGCCCTCTATGTATATTACATATAATTTATATACAAAAAATATCCTAAAGGTAGTGTTATTATACATAATACGAAACAAATCACTGCATTTTTAATGAACTGAACTTTATTTGAAACAATATAAACAATAAATACGTACTTTCCTCCATTTTATCACTAATTGGTCTCACGGCCTCCTATTATTTTATCACTAATCGGTCTCACGGCCTCCTGTTGTTTCAACTAATAAACACTGCCCACACTGTTAACGTTAGTCAATTGTTTATAATGAACGGAAATATTTGCAACAAAGATGTTATTATTTTACTATTATTTATCATTTTGAAAACACCATCGCGCAAAAAATTAATGTACAACGTACATTTGTGAAGAATTTTACAAAATCGAGAAAATGTATAAAACCGACCGATAGCGAGGTTTTTAATTTCGGAGATTCTGTAAAACCCACTTCCCAACCTCGCATCGTAATATACTGTTGTGATTTGTATAAATTATTAAATGATTTTTATTTTTATTTCAGGTAAGGAGTTGATTCATCCGTCATTTTAATAAATTGTCTTTTTCAAGATGCAGAAAACTGTTGGTAAGCTTTACAAATGTATTAATTCCTTTAGTATTAAACTTTTATATAATCAATTGAATGGGTGAGAGGTAAGAAGGAAACATATTTTACATTTAAGCCTTAATAAACTGAAAAGTTTTAATGTCTAAGTCTAAATTTTACTAGGCATTAAAGAAAAATAATGGTTTATGAAAGGTATTAGAATATTCCGGCCTATAAGGCCGTGAACGCCCGGAAACATCAAATACCATGACTACCGGCCGTGAAAGCCTGCATTCTAGAATTATTTATGAGAGTTGTACAACTTTATAAAATACACATCTTTTTTAAATAAAGTGATAATCTGTCTGCTTATACTCATTTATGTCACCGTTAGTATAAGGATGCTCGCTTGCGGGGGTTGCTTATCCAATTTACGCTAATTTCCCTAAAATGTCAGCTAGTGACAAGTGGTTAGCCCATAGTCTCAAAGAGAACTCTAGTAGGCAATTAAAATATAATAATAATAATAATAATGATAATAATAATAATAATAATAATAATAATAATAATAATAATAATAATAATACTATTTTTTATTCTAGCAGAGTTAACGCCATAAGGCCCTCTCTTCCACTCAACCAGCACAAATAGGCCTACAAATAAATATTTGACAAATAGGCCTATAGATATACACTATACTAATTATAAACAGTTAAAAATACAGTAATGTAGCAATGTAAATTTCACGTACAAACATTTTATAGGGTAATAACAATAATGATACGATAATAATAATAATAATAATAATAATAATAATAATAATAATAATAATAATAATAATATAAATATGATACATTATACGAGAAACAACAATTAATATATATATACCTTACACTGGATAATAATGAAGTCGAGTTTAGAGCAAATATAAATTTAGATTTCTTTTTAAAGATGCCAATGTCAGGCAGCCCCTTATTTCTTGTGGTAGGGAATTCCAGTTGCGAGAAGTGAAGATGGTATATGACATGGAGTGATGTGATGTGCTATGTTGCGGTATATTAGTTGGATGGGAAAGGCTGATTAAATAATTTGCTCGGGTGCTGTAATTTAGGCTTGAGATTCTTCTACAAGTCCGAAAATTCCTTCTGGAGGACTAGTCCCTTGTTTTTTTTATCCTAATAATCCATAGGTTTCGGTCGGGTTTGAACCAATGATCGTCGGAACCGGAAGCAATAAACTTATCCTACAGCATATATGTAAAAAGTTGTCCATCGCTGTGCTCTCGAGGTAGCGTTCTGCCTTGTCACGCAGCGGGCCCGGGTTCGATCCCCGGTCGGACAGTTTTTCTGGGTGAGGTTTTTATCGGGGTTTTTCCTAACCTGTAAGAAAAATGTCAGGAAAACTTTAAGGCCCAAACGGTCCCCGAAATCATATGGCCATCATCATTATCATCATCATCATCCTTCACCGGTGTGGAAAACAACGGGAAGCTACCACATCTAAAATTCCCTAGTAAAGCTACAAGCATAACATGAAAATGCTATGATTGCAGTGAAAGAGCTGCCTTCGGGCAGAATTACTGTGGATGGATGGATGTAAAAAGTTTTCTCTGACTCAATTTATAAATTTTAAATTACCTCATAGTGTTACATGATTTGTATTAAAATAACATGGCTGTTCTTAGCCAGCGAGCGACCAGTGAATATTCTATTGGAGAAAAAGTTAATTTTAGCGTCATATTAGCCAATGCTATAGCACATCTTCCTACTAGAGCCAATTCTCAACATATAATTTGCTCGCATATAATGGGAGTCTATCCCAGGAGTCCAACTTCATTAGTGAGGAGTTAAGATGAGGTCACTGAGGCCGATAGCTTCATAATTGTTATCATTTTAATTTTCTAAAAAATTAAATAAATGGAATATTTTTTTTAAATCTCAACCATTCAATTTTAATAAACTTATACCGTACTGTAATTAATTAGCTTCTTATGACTGTAAAATGGCGCAATTGGTATAGGGTTTTTTATATCTAGAAAATAGTATTGTTCATATGGCAAATCTATTGCCACTTGACGACGCAGACTGAGTGACTAAGATGGAAATATAATTATCTCCAAGTTTCGTTGAAAGATAATGGTTCAATGGCTTCTCCGCTAGCCGCTGTTTCGGTAATTGAGTTCACCCCCTAGATTATTAAATATGTGGGTGATAATTTTATGTTCTACAGTTTTTTTTTTCCGTAAATCGGGCACCAACATCCTAGGAAAGTTGTAGGTAAAACGATTTAATTAAATTATTATTTCAAATGAATTAACTAATAAATCTCACATAAAAGGACACGTTTACTAACAAGAATTTCTCCATAATAGCAATGCTACAGAGTGATTCAGAAATATGGCTATACGTTTGATCGTATTTTGTGACGAAAATTATTATTAAAGGAAATATGATGTTATCATTGGAAAGGGAATCCTTCAATTACAACAATAGAACAAAAAACAAATCACTGCTCATGTGCAGCTTGGCGGGTTGATTTTGTGGGCTAGCTTCGAACGCCTCCACAATTATCTTCGTTGTTTCTGCGTCTGTGCTAATGCGAGGCCTTCCAGGAGGTTTGATTTTCTGCATCCTTCCCGTTTCCAGCAGTCGTTTCTCCACTTTCCCACGGTCGACGGCTGCTATGCTGCGTTAAACTCACGTCTTGCGGCCTCACGATCATTAGCATATGTTATTGCCCATGCATTGTAATTTGCTGTTGCATATTCAACGCCATTTTGACTAATGACGTAAGTTCTACACTGTTTTGTTTTATTCCATTTTTGTAATTTGAATAATTGCCTTTCCAACGGTAATTTAATATTTTCTGTAGTGGTAATATTTTCATCACACAAGCGATCATACGTATAGCCATATGTATAATTCACCCCGTATTTTCTAGATGTGGAAACTCCTATATATAAGTAATAAAACATCTAAGTGAAATGTATTATTAATTAATTAATTATCTAAATACATTTCATATGTTGTGTGGAGTTAATTATCAACCTAAAATTTAACATTACTAACGAAGGGTAAGAAATGTTAGGGCCGGTAGAGAATTTGATCCCACAGCTTGGGAGGTCACTGCATGGGGAGAAGGTGACGAGATAACTTATGGTTAAGGTCGTGGCCTCACTAACGCGTGCTTCTATATCTTGTGGTTTGTCTATGGCTGTCATCATACTTCGTCCGATACATGATTCATGGATCCCTATCCAGAAGTGGGTCACAACTTTCATATTGACCTAATTATACACCTATCACTATACTCGTATTTTTAATTCCTTTTGCCTCCCTTGGGATGTTGTATTTCAGTAGTTGACCTAAATACTTTATCTCCAATCTCTTTGTGATGAAACGCATACAGGTGGTTATTAAAATGAATGGTTATTAAGCTCTGACAATATTTAAGAACTCCTAGATTTATACCCTTTGTTCCTCGCCGTTTACCTTTTCAATTTAATCATGCTCCTACATATTAACTCTGACACTAAGATCTGCAGAGACAAAAGGGTAGAAGAATATCAAGGCATTATTTGCCCTATATATAAGAAAGGATATCCATTGTTGTGTTTCTACTACAGGGGTATTGTGTCCAATTACACTGGTCAACATTATTTTTGTCTCATGAGTACCAATAGTTGTACTTAATACAGTTTTCATCGTGTTTTCAAATATGTATTCGGAATTTCTCCATCACCCACATTTTTTTTTATTTCAATTTTAATTAATGGATTTATAATTATTTTTTTAATAAACGTTTTTTCGTCCATTTGTCCATTGTAAAATAAAACTAAATGAGCTAACTCAAATGGTTTCAGCTATGGAAAAGAGATATCAAGGCAAATGGAATCATAATATGCTGGCCGATTATAGTTGGACCATCAAGAGGGATGCTCCACAGGCGAAATATAGCAGAAAATCGTCATTTTTTACTTTCTAGGTGAGTCCGAATGTTCGAATATTGTGTAATTACGATGTAGAAAATATTAAAGTGCTTGAAATTATAAATGCCTGCCTCTCGGAAATCTTGCGTGATTGAGAAAAATCGATATCATATTTGAATTCAGAAGAAAAATAGTATCAGAATCACATATTTTTCTTTCCGACACAAAAAAAAGGTTTATTTTTTTGTTGCTCAGAGTTACAGGGATATATGTTTACAGAGTCCACCGCTGTGGTCTCCAGGTAACGTTCTGCCTGTCACGCAGCGGGCCCAAGTTCGATTCCCGATCAGGACAGGCTCCTGGGTGAGGTTTTTTCGGGTTTTTTTTTCACCTGTAAGACAAATGTCAGGAAGCTTAGGGCCCAACGGTTCCCAAAAAGCATCCGGCCATCATCATCATCATCCTTATCATTATCATGGAAAGCAACGGGAAGCTACCAGACCTATAATATCCTAGTAAAGCTGCAAAGCATAGCATGAAAATGCTATGATTGCCGTGAAAGATCTGCCTTCAGGCAGAATTACTATGGATGGATGGATGGATGGTATTGCCCTCGACAATTAGTTAACAAATAGAGTTTTAATTGCAAGCGCATGTAGTTGAGACACGATCGGAGCGAGTGTTTAAGACAAGCGAGATAATAAAGATAATTTTATAATCTGTTGCAGACAGGCGAATGGAGAAAACTACATAACAATGAGCTAAGTAATCTTTATAGCAAACCACATATAATAAGGAGAGTTAAGTTTGGTAGACTACTATAGGCAGGACTTGTGGCATGAGTGGGGAATGAAAGATGGGCTTGGAAACTCCTTGTTTATTTACATATTTATTTCGGTGACTGGCATCGCTCAGTGTGCTGCTTACTGGAACCAGTTACGCCTCCTTGACAGCAAATATGTTTGTGACTCTCTGGATTCTACCTTGATATTTACCCTGTCCTATTTGGCGGAAGTATGGTCTGCCTGATGAGTCGTAAATATGGGGAAGAAATTAAGAAGTCCTCGCCCCCCGAATAGTGCATCGGAGACCGTAATACCGACGAGCAGACTATGAGGGCATAGTACTGAATGAGCAACATTTCTCTAGACGAAGACACGCCACTCATCTCAATTTGATGAGTCCATCTTCTTAAATGGCACTACAGCCCAATAAGGACCTTCACATCCTCAATGAGCCTCCTCCAGACATCCCTCTCCATAGAAAGCATTTTCCAATGGTTTATTTGACATTTTTTTTAAGAACCTGGCGCACACAATCCCACCATCTATTCTTAGGTCTTCCTCTCAATTTGGTTCCTTGAGATTGTGAACAGAAGATATGTTTTACTTTTCTATTATTTAGCAATCTATTAATATGTCCAATCCATCTCAAACGACCATGCCTTATGTGTGAGATAATATCAAGATCTCCTAATAATTGTATTAATTATTATCAGGGAGGGTTATTCTAGCGAAATATGTTTCGGTGGACAGCACGCACTTGTAGCATATGTCTTACATTTCGCACCAGTTGGCTGAATTGATAAGTGGTATGTTGACACATTTTGTAGTGGCTTGTCGATCACTGATAGTCGCATATAGGGCATTGGTGTTACGTCATGCAGTTCTGAGATCCTCGTGTAGGGTATATGGGGGCGAAAAATATTTCCATGACATTTGTTTTGAATGGTATGGACTTTCATTAGGCCTATATGACAAGAAATGAGTATACTCCAGGTCTCCCAGCAGTATACCAACACAGATCTTTAAACTCTAAGCTTGATCCTGTGAGGTAATGTAGGCCTAGTCGACCTAAGAGCAACTCTGAGAGTGTAACACTCAAATTGGGGGAACGCTAATTTATCATACTGCAATTAAATCAAAATAATGTATAAGTTATTGCTGTATTTTGTTAGTTTTTTTTTTGTCTAATGCCACCAGGTTGTCTTTTATGACATTTCTGGTTTTCTCCCCAGGCATTGGCGGAATTGTAAACAATTTCTTAGGTTGGGGTACTTGGAAGGCAGAGTTACGTTACCCCAATGATATGATGGGTGATAAATTATAAAGAAGCGCCAGGAGAGTTGTTAAACTAAACGTAACCTAAATTACAGACCATGGGAAACCTCAGACATAATTCCCTTTAAGGAAAAATTCGTATGGCTTGACCGGGAATCGAACCCGGGACCTTATGAACTGTAGTTAGAAACGCTGACCAATAGCCCATGAGGCTGGCCACAAATTCAAGTAATTTACACTAGTTGGTTTTTCTATTTTTGTTATTATAACTATTAAATTAAATCAATTTTTCTTAGGCCTATATGATACATTGCCAATAAAGGGTTAAAATAATAAATAAGGTGAGTCTGTTGTAATTTACCTAATCTGAACAAGCAGACGATGAAACGAAAGTGTTTAGAAACATGTCCTAAAAGAACTCAACTTTTATAAGGTCAGATGCAATAAACTCACCATATTTATTAAGAAGTACCTCAGAATTTTACTTCCTATTGTAATTTTATTATAAAGAGTTACAATATCATAATGTTAAAGCATATAATAAGAGTACCAAAGAGAAATGAACAGACAGGTGAATGGAGAAGACTACATAACAGTGAACTGCATGGTCTCTATAGGAAGCCAGATATAAAAAGAACAGTTAAGTCTCGTAGACTGAGATGGGCAGGACATATGGCACGAATGGGGAGTGAAAGGCGTGCGTGGAAGCTTCTTGTAGGAAAATCAGAGGGAAAACGCCCAGGGGGTAGACCAAACATGAGGTGGGAGAATAACATTAACTATGATTTGAGGAAAATATTATACAGGGAATGATTGGAAAACATTAGTTCAGGGAGGGATGTATGGAGAGCTTATATACTCGCGGCCATGAACCTACGGGTTCGATAGTGTCAGTGAGTTAGTTATAATAAGATTACTTGTCCACCATTGTGCTTTCGAGGTAGCGTGCTGCCTTGTGACGCAGCGGGCCCGGGTTCGATTCCCGGTCGGGACAAGCTTCCTGGATTAGGCCTATGTTTTTTTTGGGGGCGGGGTTTCCTCACTTGTAAGACAAATGTCAGGAAACTTTGAGGCCAAAAAGGTTTCCGAACATCATATGGCCATCATCTTCATCCCACGGTTGGAGCAACGGGAAGCTACTACACCTATAATTTCCTAGTAAAGCTGCAAAGCATAGCATGAAACTGTTACGATTGAAGGACCTACTCCAGGCGGAACACTATAGAATAGGAGTACAACTATAGTAAAAATCAGCCTGAACCTAGATTTGAACACAAGATCCCCAGCTTTACGTGCCGATACACTAACCAATCATGCTTGTCTGAGTAAATTAATTTTTGCGCGACAGTGCCAACCTAAATAATTATACTGTAGGCCTAATATTACATTTACACCCACGTGCGGGAAGTAAATCAACTGCCTTCTACGTAAACTACGTACAATGCATATACAGAAAATATCCAGAAGGTAGTGACAAATCACTGCATATTAAATGAACTGAACTTTATTTGAAACAATATAAAACAATAAATACGTACTTGCGGCCATGCTATCAGTAATTGTTTTCGAGGCGTCCTGTTGTTTCAACTAATAAACATTGCCCACACTGTTAAAGTTAGCCAATTGTTTATAATGAACGCAAATATTTCCAACAAAGATGCTATTATTTTAGTAAAGTAAAGTGATCCCACAACAGGCCCGGAGGCCTTTGGGGTAGTAGGAAGTTAAGGCTCCCACTTTTTCTAGACAATCGGCACTTTAAGTCAGCCGGGTTGTCAGCCCTGCGTGACGGCCGCCTTTACCCCAGAACAAGCGTCTGGTACTCATTTCCGTTAGAGGCTGAGTAGACCCCAGGGCCATAGTGCCGCCAGAGGGTTTGGGTCAGTTTAAAAATCCTGACCCCAACGGGACTTGAACCCTCGACCCTCCAGCTTGTAGCTCAGTGCCTTAACCACTACGCTACGGCGTGCCCCAATGCTATTATTTTACTATTATTTATTATTTTGAAAACACCATCGTGCAAAAAGTAACGTACAACGCACGTTTGTGACGTGTTTTACAGAATCTCGGAAATTAAAAACCTCGCTATCGCTCGGTTTTTAAACATTTTCCTCCATTCTGTAAAAACCATCTCCCAACCACGCATCGTAATATACTATTAAAATTATTTTCGTAATTTTAAAGAAAAAAATGAAAGACATGTAATTCTTGTTTGGATTACAGTTAACACATTTTTAATTATATAGGTATACTCAAAGTAAATAACATATTCTGTAAATATTATATCTCGTTGCAATACTTCCCAATAAATGATTGTATAATTTGTTGATGGATTTGCAGGATTGTAAAACGAGTGAGATATGAAGGTGCGTACGTGTCGCTAAAATTGCAACACCTGCCCATATGTACTTACACTGACTGACTAGCCATACAGCTCACTTCAGCTGTCACCCAAACATCTGCTTCTTCCGATAGCGCATCAACAATAACTAATTCTTCTATATTGATTGTGTGTATTTTGCAACCTGCGCCAGGTCTAATTTTACCTGGTCTTTGTCAAACAATACACTCCAATCAGTTTCCAACCAGATGATAACATTTCACTGCTATTACTCATGGATACTTTGGGCAAGAATATTTACACTGTAAAATAAAAATGTAGGCCTCTGTAGACTGTATTATGCTCCTTACATCTGGTCCTGAGGATTGCTGGTTCAAACCTGGCCGAGGTCGATGGACTTCTATAGGATGGAAAATTCCAAGGACCAAATCCTCGGAGAGGGTTTTTTAAGCTGTTGGTCCCGAGAGTCTGAAAAATTTCAGGCTCATAAAAGGTCCTTAATCCTGAATAAAAATGTTTCTTCTTCTTGTTCTTCTACTTCTTCACTTCACGGGCTAGGCAAAAATTGCCTGTTTCACCTCACAGTTGTTCTGTCCATCTTTTCACTGGCCTTCCTACATTCCTTGAACCTCTTGGCTTGTAGTTGAATGCTTCTCTTTGTAATCTTGTTACATTCATTCTCTCTACATGTGTAAACAATTTCACTTACATTCTTTGATTTTCTCATGCAATGGATATATATATTTAACTGTTCTTATATCTTCATTCTTTATCCGATTCAATCTTGTGCAGTCTTTTTCTCTTCTAAGGAAGTTAATTTTTGCGCTTTGTATTCTACTTTGTAATTTTTTGGTCATTACCCAAGTTTCGCTCCCATAAAGTAATGCAGGAACTGCCAATGTTTTATAAAATTTCAATCTAGTATCTCTTCTTGTTTTATTCTTTAATGTTTTATGTTTATTGCTTTAAGAGTAATTTACTGACCTCATCATCTTAGTTGCCTGCTAGATGTGTCATTGGGTCGGTATGTTGAACGCATACCATTCATGACATCTGTGGGCAAATAAGAATAACTAAGTGTAACTTGGTCTAATAAAACCTAACAAATGAAAGACTAAGACTCAACATTGTGTTTTTATGGCATTGTTGAGAGAGTGTAGAGAAAATAGAAAATGCAATCAATGCAATTTAATGAATTTGTGTTTGAAAGATTCCGTGAGTTTTAATGACAATAACCTACAGCAAAGTCACGATATAATGATGTAATTAAAACGACTAAAGAAGATAAAGTTATCCCACAACAGGCCTTAAGAGGCTCTTGGGGTAATTGAGGATTAAAGCTTACACTTTTCTAGACATCGGCAAGAGATGTCACCCGAATTGTCAATCCTGCGTGACCGCATCCTTTATGCCCAGAAAAAGCTTAGCACTCATTTCAGGTAGACTAAGTTAATTCCAGGGTCATGTTGCCGACAGAGGTTGCATGCCAATTTAAAAGTTATGATCCATTAGGACTCGAACACCCGATCTCCCAGCTTACTGCTTATTTACTTACTTACTTACTTACTTACTTACTTACTTACTTACTTACTTACTCACTGGCACTATCGAACCCGTAGGTTCATTACTGCTTATTGGCTTAACCAACTACGCTACAGCGTATCCCAGTTAAAGTGAGCATAGCTTTAATAATGAATAAATATGTCCATATTAGAATTTTCCTTATTTATCTATTTACTTTTGTATTTTTAAAATGATAAAGATGACCAAACATTACACTTTTCTCTTAGGGGCAATTTCACCAACAAAGGTAACTGTATTACGCCAGTTTTCCCCGTGTATAATGCATAGCTTAAACTGGCGTAATACAGTTACCTCTGCTGGTGAAACGGGCCCTTAGAGATTATCCTTAAATGTTGTAATGCCAATTCCAAAAAATATATATATACTTCTCTTAGTTGTAAATCATATATTGTTATTTATCTATAACAAATAATGAACGAATTCCTTCCAACTAAGGTAAAGTAATCCCAGTACAGGCCTCAAGAGACCCTTGAGGTAGTAGGACGTTAAGGCTCCTACTTTTCTGGACAATCGGCACTTGATGTCAGCCGCGTTTTCAGCCCTGCGTGACGGCTGCTTTTACCCCAGAACAAGCCTCTGGTACTCATTTCCGTTAGAGGCTGAGTCAACCCCAGGGCCATAGTGCAGCCAGAATGTTTTGGGTCAGTTTAAAAATACTTACCCTCACCGGGACTCGAACACTCGACTTTCCGGCTTGTAGCCTAGTGCCTTAACCACCACGCTACGGCGTGCCCCTTTCTCCACTAGGGTGCATTCTTACAATGTTGCACTGGATAAACAAATTAAACATAAACTCGCAATTCAGATTTGTTTTCAAACATCGCCGTTTACATTAAATATATAAATATTTTAAAATAACTATATTTAAATAATGATTTTTGAGTAAACAGCTTAATTGTATTCGTTAAATAGTCCTAATAAATGCCACTCTTTATTTCCAAATCCTTCGTGACTCTTCCTGAATTTATTGATGATTTTTAAATCACTTAATTATTTATGAAAAAATCATATATAGGTTATATTAATCTACAAACGTTCGCCTACATGCCGCGACCTCCAGTCTTATTATTTTGAGTAACGTAAATAGTATGTTTTGAAAATGTGTAGTACTTCTGTTTGAACACGCTCACACGACCCTTGATGTCACTAAAACAACATTACCTCTACAGCGGTAATCTATTTATACAACTCAACATATAACAACATATAACAGTAGACGGAAAAAGAATATGTGATGCGGTCGATTGTCACATGGTTTCCATATAATTCTGGGACTACTATGGTAACATGTATTTTTGCGCGATAGTACGTTTTGTCGTACTTACCAGCAATGACGACCATGATTGAAAGTTCAGCTTCCTGCATCTCGGGGTTGCCAACCTAAATAACTATAGGTCCTACTGCAATATTACATTTGCACCCACGTGCGGGAAATAAAACCACTGCCCTCTATGTATACTACGTACAATGTACCGGTATATACAAAGAATATCCAAAATGTAGTGTTAATATACATTATACGAACAAATTACTGCATTTTAAATGAACTGAACTTTATTTGAAACAATAAATACGTACTTGCGCCCATATCAATAATTGTTCTCAAGGCCTCCTGTTGTTTCAACTAGTAAACATTGCCCACACTGTTAACGTTAGTCAATTGTCTATAATGAACGCAAATACTTCCAACGAAGATGTTATTATTTTACTATTATTTATTATTTTGAAAACACCATCGCTCAAAAAATAATGTACAACGCACATTTGTGAAGTGTTTTACAGAATCTCGAAAATTAAAAACATCGCTATCGCTAGGTTTTTAAACATTTTTCCCCGATTCTGTAAAAACTACTTCCCAACCTCGCATCGTAATATACTAGGCCTATTACCATGTTCTATAGTTATTGGAATGGAGCAGATTACTACATTGTTCTGAGTGTAGAATGCTTGTAAGAATACTAAAACAAAACTAATCTCGTTATGGTCGTCTGTATGCAGTCTTGATCTTCGTTTTAAATACAATAATAATGTAAATTCCCTTATTCAACTTGGCTATTATGATCATATTGAAGATGTAATCACTCGTAAGTTAAAAGTATAGGTAGATATTTAATCCTTATCTCTAGTATTGACAAATAATCGTGTAGTTGAGAGTTTTCAAACAATCGGAGATTAGGTTATTGATAATAATTACATCTCATTCTGTAAGTGGAGATACGCCGTTAGCATTATTTTGTTTTGGCAATTTGCTATTGTTATCTGTATTATCGCTTTCTTGTTTTAAACTTGATCTGAAATATGTAAAGATATGACTTGGATGGCGATTTAGAAACTTTAAAAATTTACTCCATTTTTTAAGAGATTACATCTATATGAAACTCGTGACAAAACCAGTAGCCAGTTAAATCTTACTATAACTAACTAACTGGCAGTATCGAAACCGTAGGTTCATGGCCGCGCAGATATAAGCTCTACAGGAATCCCTATGCTGAGCTAATATTATCCCATCATCCCCTGTATAATCTACTTGGCTTAAATCATGGTTAATGTTATTCTCTCACCACATTCTTGGTCTTCCAACTGGGAATTTTCCCTCTGGTTTTCCTACAACAAGCTTTCATGTACCTCTTTCATTCCCCATTTGTGCCACATGCCCTGCCTATCGCAGTCTAAGAGACTTAACTGTCCTATAAAGACCATGTAGGTCACTGTTATATACTCTTCTCAATTCACCTGTCTAACCATCCCCTTTCGTCAAAAAAATTTCCTAAGAACTTTATTCTGAAGTAAGAGTCCAAATTTCTCATCCATGTTATATAACTGGGAGAATAACAGTTTTATATATTTTCAGTTTAATATTTTTGATAGGAGTTGGAACGACAGGAATGATGTGGATAAAAAAATTAAACAACTTGTCCCAACTTCCCTAAAAAAAATAAATATAAAATATGTAAAACTAATTATCCCGATTATATTAGGTCTAAATGGATGCGAAACATGGACTCTTAATTTAAGAGAGAAGAAAATATTACGAGTATTTAAGAAAACAATTCTTAGAAAAATGTTTGCACCAAATAGACATGCGAATGGAAAAGGCTATAAAAACAGTGAGCTGACGATATTTGTGGGTAACCAGATATAATAAGAATAATTAAGACTCGTAGACAGCGATGGGCAGGACATTTGTGGCACAAATGGGGAACGAATGAGGAATAGAAACTCCTTGTAGGGAAACCAGTTTGAATGTGTCCCAAGGTAGGCCAAAAATGAGGTGGGATAATAACGTTAACCATCATTTGAGGGAAGTAAATTAGGCTATAGCCTACATGAAATGATTTGAAAATATTAACTCAGTAAAGGGATGTATGAAGAGCTTATGTCCGCACGGTCATGACCCTAGTGTTTATAGTGCCAGTTTGTTAGATAGATAGTTGTATGGACAGAAAACTAGTTTTAAGCTTTATTTATAGGATATAGATATTTTCATTATTTATTATTATTATTATTATTATTATTATTATCGTCATCATCATCATTCATCATCAGTTTCAGTACTACTAAAATTTTTAATTTACTAAGCGTTGTGGGGTCAGTGAATAGTTAAAAAAAAGAACGTCAAGCCTTTGTTCATAGCCATTAGAATCCTCAGAATTGAAATGTTTGTTGGGTGGATGAGAGAATTCTTTACTGTACATTTAAATTCTGCGAAAGTATTAGTAACATATATTAGTTAAGTTAGTTACGTGTGCATAAATTTCTATCTCCATATCCTTCATCTGCACGACTTCATGATGGCCAGAATATTGTTTATCTTTAATCCAATGCAATGGATAAGCGGTCTTTTCTCTACTATAAGAATAGTTCCATTTGTCTCCATTCTTTTCTATTTTTTTAATAAAATAAGTTTTGTTCTCCAAACACACACACACACACACACACACACACACACACACACAAATATATATATATATATATATATATATCCATCCATCCATAGTAATTCTGCCCGAAGGCAGGTCCTTCACTGCAAGCATAGCATTTTCATGCTATGCTTGCAGCTTTACTAGGGAATTGTAAGTGTGGTAGATTCCCGTTGCTTTCCACACCGGTGAAGGATGATGATGATAAGGATGATGATGATGATGACGATAAGGATGATGATGGCCATATGATTTCGGGGACCGTTTGGGCCTTAAAGTTTTCCTGACATTTGTCTTACAGGTGAGGAAAAACCCCGATAAAAACCTCACCCAGAAAAACTGCCCCGATCGTGGATCGAACCCGGGCCCGCTGCGTGACAAGTCAGCACGCTACCTCGAGACCACAGCAGTGGACTATATATATGTATATTACTCTTTTTATTATAATCGAAAGGTTTTTTTTATATTAGTTGCTTCATAATTTCTAAGTAGAGCTTTATAATTCATGAAAATACCACATGATGTCTTGAATGCTAAATTACATGAAAAAGAAGTGGGAAATATAGGGAATTTTCAAGTATGATTTTTATTTTGGCGTGATTGAACTTGTCATTTACAAATCAAATATTCTGTAACGATTGTCAGCACCACTAATGGATAGCGCTATATTTCACAAGTGGTAGGCAGGAAGTGGCTTGACGTCTCAGTAGTTGTGTGTGTGTTTTCCTATCTCAGTACATCCTCCTTAGGGAGGGTGGCGGACACACCAATGTTTGCGGATCGTGCGTCTTGTTATCGGACAGGTGAGGACTCAATGCAATCTACAAAGTATTGGACTTGAGGTCATGATAACAGTGGCACAGCCTGTCCATGATTACTTTGGCGTCACTGCCCCTTCTCTTGGTGGTCCACAGTCTGCAACCTGCTGTGAGCTCCAACTTGTCCAGTCGTCATAAAAACAAGGAATGGTCAGTAGAGAATGTCTCATTTCAGGTGTTAAGGACAACTTTTTCTAGAAACAAAGATTGATTTGTGTGATTTTCTGGGGTATGCGGTTTAACTAATCTCTTAATCTAGAATATGTTATTTTGTCGGAGAGTTACAGATTGAAAACAACATTACAGGACGCAGATATGGCCTTCTGGCCCATAGCACCATCTGCTCAGTGAATTATCTTTCTCCTAGGATTCCACATTAAGAACAGTTACATTTTTTAGGCTGTATAGAGTCAATTAACATTCACAAATTCTGAAAGTAACCAACATTTCTCGCTTTTCTCAACCATTTTGTTATCATCGGCCATATTGACAGTAGTGATGTAAATTAGGCTCTTATTTTCGGAGCAGCATGAACTTTTTTTTTATATAGTTATAATAGATTACTTATAGAAGCTGTAAGAAAATTAAATTAGTGATGTTATAAGTGGTGTAATAATAATAAATAATAATAATAATAATAATAATAATAATATAATAATAATAATAATAATAATAATAATAATAATAATAATAATAATAAAATTTTTATTTAGGAATATTCCACAATACAGTGTTTCTCCTTCACCTCAAAGTGATTTGTCTCCAGCTGTCTAAAGCATCTTCGTCTCTCAAATCTCTAGCTTCCATATTTCTCTCTCACTCCATTCACCCATTGTTTTCTAGGCCTGCCTCTTCCACTTCTTTCATTAGCTTTCCAATTAAGGATCATCTTTGGTGTTCTCTCTTCTTCCATTCTTATGAGGTGTCCATACAATTTAAAACGTTTTTCTTCTCTATTTTTCCTAATAAGTTTTTTTTCAACTTGCATAATTTCCCTTATTGTGCTGTTTCTGATCTTATCCCTTCTTCATATTCTTGTTGATCTCCTCAAAAATCCAATAATAATAATAATAATAATAATAATAATAATAATAATAATATAATAATATAATAATAAAATAATAATAATAATAATAATAATAATAATATAATAATAATAATAATAATAATAATAATAATTTAATAATAATAATAATTCATCTATCCATAGTAATCCTGCCCGAAGGCAGGTCCTTCTCTGCAATCATAGCATTTTCAATGATATGCTTGCAGCTTTACTAGAGAATTGTAGGTGTGGTAGCTTCCCGTTGCTTTCCACACCGGTGAAGGATGATGATGATGATAGCCATATGATTTCGGGGACCATTTGGGCCTTAAAGTTTTTCCTGACATTTGTCTTATAGGTGAGGAAAACCCCGATAAAAAAACCTCACCCAGAAAACTACCCCGACCCGGGCCCGCTGCGTGACAAGGCAGCACGCCTACCTCGAGACCACAGCGGTGGACAATATAATAATAATAATAATAATAATAATAATAATAATAATAATAATAATAATAATAATAGAATATATAATAATAAAATAATAATGATAATGATAATGATATGATAATAATAATAATAACAATGATAATAATAATATGAAGTGAACTATTAAATATGGTTCTCGGAATTATTATTATTATTATTATTATTATTATTTATTATTATTATTTATATTATATTATTATTATTTCTTCATGAGACCCTGAATTGTATACAACTACTAGTACAAGAATAGTATTAAAAATATTTGTTTTTGTTTTAGAACTTATATGCGTATCCCATGAAATAAAATTTTATTTTGATATTGCAGATTTTTCCTTATTTATGTTATAAGTTTTAATGCTCTGACTAAAACCTGAACGCAATATTTTACCTTGAATTTTATTAATATTGAAAATACAGTTGGTATGTTATTATTTATTAAACAGGGTGTGGATGTAAGTACTGTGTATGAAGGGCAGGTGGGTGATAATGGTGTCATCTCACTTCTGAGGATGCGATTGTATTGAGTAAATAGCGTCTTCTGAAGGGTAAGGAATATTTACCTATAGGTTTGTGATATGAGAAGCGTGCACTTACAAGGTGACTTCGGTTTGTCAGAAGATAGCAACGCTAACATTATGCAGAACAAATAATGCATTATGGAACATCTTCAAAATATAATCTCTAAACTGGTAGACCATCCCAACTCACTCATTGTCAGATATGTAGCTTAATATGCTGAAGACCACCAAAAAAATCTATCCATACCCTTATATTCCCTATGTTGGGGAAAGAGTCCCTCACCAAGCCAATTTTGTTACAGATGTCAGCGAGTGACATTGGAAAGAGATTTTTTTGTTATAGATTACACTGAGTAACAAAAAATAAACGTTTTTTGTCTCAGAAAGAAAAATATATGATTCTGATAGTATGTTTTCTCCTGAATTCAAATATGATATCGGTTTTTCTCCATCATGCAAGGTTTCCGAGAGACGGGCATTTATTATAATTTCAAACACTTTAATATTTTCTACATTCGTAACTACACAATATTCGAACATTCGGACTCACCTAAAGTAAGAAATGACGATTTTCTGCTATATTTCGCCTCCTGTGGAGCATCCCTCGTGATGGTCCAACAATAATCGGCCAGCATATTAGGATTCCATTTGCCTTAATATATCTTTTCCATAACTCAAATCCCCTGATGAAAGTGATCACCGTGCTTATTTGGTTTTATTTCACAATGGACAAATGGACGAATAGACGTTTATTTAAAAAATAATTATTTAAATCCATTAATTGAAATTGAAATAAAAAAAACTGTGGGCGATGGAGAAATTCCTAATACATATTTGAAAACACGATAAAAAAACTGCATTAAGTACAACTACTGGTACTCATGACAGAAAAATTATGTTGACCAGTGTTATTTTTTATCTTATTTTGATTTTTTAAATTAGGAATATTCCACAATACAGTGTTTCTCCTTCAACAGAAGCGATTTGTCACCAGAGGTTCCTGTCTAGAGCATCTTCTTCCCTCAGATCTCTGGCTTCCATACTTCTCCTTACTCCATCCATCCAAACGTTCTCTAGGTCTGCCTCTTTCACTTCTTTTGAATTAATTATTTTTAATCTATTAAATAGGTCAAATGAAGACTAAGGATTAAGATTGTTAAAATAAATTAAGTATATTTACATAAATTGAATAATTTGATGCATTTGAAAATCCCAAGAAATGCGTTAGCTGATCGGATCAGAGACACCTAGAAAGGAACTAAGGTATTATTTGAAATTCAATATAACTTGGTTTAATGGTAATTAATTTTATAAATATTTAATTTGGCTGGGTATATACACTGCTCAAAACAATTAGAGGAACACTTGTAATAAATTGAATAAGTAATTGTTTTTTAAAGCTGTGATGCTGAAAGTTGGACAATATGTAAATTGAATTATTAATTTTATCATTGGATACAAATTTTAAAGATCCATGGCCTAAATACAGAGAAATTACCTCAAATAACAAATATACAGAACTTTTTTATTTTGGAAGGCACTGGCCACTTCTAATTGGTAAGCTTCCTGATGTTGCTATAGTGACGAATGTTGATTATTGCCTTGTTAATTGAAGTCTCACAAAATGAGGCATTTTAAATGAGTTTGAAGTGTATCATGCTCTACATCTTTTACGACAAGGTCAATCTCTGCGACAAGTGGCTAGAGAGCTTGGGGTTTCTCCTTCCGTGGTGTCCAGGTTACGCAACAGGCACAGAGAGACAGGTCAGTATTGTAGAAGACGTGGCCAGGGCCGTAAATTTAAAACAAGCCCCCAGGATGACAGATACATTGTTCTTTCTGCTCTTCGACAGCGTACAAAAACTGCAAATGACCTTCATATGGCTTCCGGAATCCGAGTTTCAGACCAAACCATAAGGAACAGATTAAGGAAAGAGAATATTCGTCCAAAAAGGCCCGTTAAAAACCACGCTTAACAAATGGGCATAAGGTAGCAAGATGTACGTATGCTGAAAACCATGGTGATTGGAACCTGAACCAGTGGGAGTCTGTGCTCTTCTCGGACGAATCCAGATATCGTCTTACACGTTGTGATGGTCGATTGAGGGTGTGGGGACGGCCAGGAGAAAGATTTTCTGCAGAGGCTGTACAGGAAATTGATAGATTCGGAGGAGGTTCCATAATGGTGTGGGCCAGAGTTATGTACAACAATCGTACGGACCTTGTACTTGTTCCCCAGCGACTGAATGCTGTCCGGTATATCGAGCACGTTCTGGAAGAGCATGTAGTACCTGCTGCCATTGGAGTAGGCCCTGGATTTCTGTTTATGCAGGATAATGCCAGGGCACATTCTGCAGCTGTCACCAGGGATTTCCTGAGGAGGAATGAAATTGAGGTAATGGAGTGGCCAGCGGTCAGCCCAGACCTCAACCCTATTGAACACTTGTGGGATCTTCTAGACAGGAAGGTCAGGAACCGACATCAAGCTCCACAAACTCTGCAGCAACTTGGAGATGCTCTGAAGGAGGAATGGGAGAATATCCCGCAAGAGGAAATCCAGAATCTTATTGGGAGCATGCCACGAAGTTGCCAAAGTGTCATCGAATGTCGTGGAGGCCATACACGATACTAACTCTATATAACGAGTGTTTAACTTTGAAAAATAAGCACAAGATTAAATTGCTTACATAGCGGAATTATTTGAAAAGTTAATTGTCCAGCGTTATTAATTTTTTTACTGACATGAGCAGTAAATAAATAAATAAATAAATAAATAACCACAAATAATGTACTTTATTAATTTCATGTTTGTACCTTTATCCAATGAAGAAATATTTGCATATTTCATAGTGTTCCTCTAATTGTTTTGAGCAGTGTAATTATTTGTTTTTGTGTATATTAGGGATAAAATTATAAATATTGTAGTTGTTTGTTGGGAAAGGCCAATTCATTTTTTTTTTGTCAGAGGCACTAATTTAGGTTCGATGTTCTTTTAGTAGTAGTAGTAGTAGTAGTAGTAGTAGTAGTAGTAGTAGTAGTAGTAGTAGTAGTAGTATACCGTGCACGTGACTCATGAAGAAATGAGTGCTTCTTAGTGGGAGTTTCTTAACCAAACCAATTTATTGCCGCTTATTTTCACTACATATGTCAGTGAGTGGCATATGGTCAGCATATAATCTGAATGAGACATCTAGTAGGTAATTTGGATGAGGAAGGTCGATTAAATTTTGCTCAGAACACTAATTTAGGCTTGAGATATTTTACGAGCCCGAAAATCTTTAGATTCGGGATCCGCTCTTAAAGTTTCTCACTGAGGACTTCTGCTTTGATTTTTTATCCTAAAATATCAATCGACCCATCTGGATTTGAACCCGCGATCCTCTAGACTAGAGGCAAGAAACATAATCCCTAGACCACCAAGGTGGAACGAGGTTCTTCTACGAACCCGAATATCTTCATACTCGAGACCCACGGCTTAATATCACTATAGGATAACTTGTCCCATTGGATTTTTTTCTGTCCTAAAAATATCATTGACCCCGACAGGTTTTGAATCCGCGACCCTTGGAATCAGATGTAAGAAACTTAACCCCCATACCACCGAGGCAGATACTAAGTAACAATTAAAAATTCTTCTTCCTGTTCATAATTTGTAGGATTTTCATCCTGTTTATTTCCAGAATCACTCCTCGAAGGAAGACGTATTGGATGTGCATCCACTGTCTATCCATCTCTTGGCTGATCTTCCTCTTGTTGTTCTCCCGTCCATTGGTCTATCTTTAGCTCTTTCTTCAAGTCGGTTGTCTTCCATTCTTTCTATATGACATTTCCAATATTTTCGTCTATCAATAAGAAATTTGGTTATGTCTTGAATATGACATTTGTTCCTAATTTCTGTGTTGTGTATCTTATCAAATAATATAATTAAAAAATTGTAAAACGTAATTAAAAATTGAAATCGTTCAATAACATTTTTGAAACATTTGTAATTCTTTTTCGCACGATAATAAAAAATAATATTGAAGGTAGGTAAGTAGTATATGGGCAGGTAGTAGGCCTATTTATTTTATGACTCTCTACAACTACACAGTTCAAAAGTGCCATAATTCAATTATTGGTCTGAAATGGCTCAAATATTCTCTTAAGAGGCCTTATATTTGAGGCTTGAGGTTCTTTTATATAAGTGTATGAAACGATATCCACAACTTTATCTTATAACTGAACCAAATCTTACCCAGGATTTTTATGACCTGAAAAATCCATCTACCCCTGCAGGATTAATCCCGCGATCCTCTGAACTGGAGGTAAGCATCAAGGCCACTTTGAATTGTTTCAATTACCTCAGCTGCAACATATCCTATATGAGGAAAGAAGATATTCAAAACAAAATCAGTACATTCAGTTATGTGTGTTGTATTATTAATTGATCGTTAAAAAACACCAGAAAGGAAATAGAAATTAAAGTTATAAAGTAATGACAGAACTTACCAATGTTCCTTCATTGTTCGGAGTTTTGGATATTAACAAAAAAAGAGGAAAGGAATATTGAAGCAGCGAAGACTTTTAAGATCTGTTGCGGGATATACCTTAATAAATATAATAATAATAACAATAATAATAATAATATTTTATTTATTCTAACAGTTAAAGTCATAAGACCTTCTCTTCCACTCAACCAATATAGATATATAGGCCTACTTATATATGCTTCTACAACAATTTTTTGCAGTTTTTACAATTTCGAAAATGTTGACAACTTTGCTAAAAAACACCAAGGTCGGGAAATTTTGGATTTACACCGGATTTTTTGCATTAGATATTATGGATATACCCTCTAGACTAAATGGTTGCAGTTTCAAAGATATTTGATTATTTTGAAATTTTTTGTCAAAAGTAGCAAACATCTTTGAAATACTCGATCGGTAAATTTTAGATTTAAACAGGATTTTTTGCATTAGAAATCCCGGATACCTCCTCACGTTTACAACAGTTATGAAAGATTAAAGGACATAAAAATTAAGAGGAAGTGGAAGAAGGAAAGGAAATCTAGGATAAAGAAGAAAATTAAGAGATAGATAAAGTCGAAAAGGAAGGCAAAGTCGATGAAAATGAAAAAAATAAATAGTTATTGAAATAATGTGGAGGAAGAAAACGGCGATAAACAAGAATAAAACAAAAAAAAGAAGAGGAGAAGGAAGAGAAGAAAAGAAAAATACACTGCTCAAAACAATTAGAGGAACACCTGTAATAAAGTGAATAAGTAATTGTTTTTTAAAGCTGTGATGCTGAAAGTTGGACAATATGTAAATTGAATTATTAATTTTATCACTGGATACAAATTTTAAAGATCCATGGCCTAAATACAGAGAAATTACCTCAAATAACAAATATAGAGAATTTTTTTATTTTGGAAGGCACTGGCCACTTCTAATTGGTAAGCTTCCTGATGTTGCTATAGTGACGAATGTTGATTATTGCCTTGTTTATTGAAGTCTCTGACAAAATGAGGCATTTATATGAGTTTGAAGTGTATCATGCTCTACATCTTTTACGACAAGTGGCTAGAGAGCTTGGGGTTTCTCCTTCCGTGGTGTCCAGGTTACGCAACAGGCACAGACAGACAGGTCAGTACTGTAGAAGACGTGGCCAGGGCCGTAAATTTAAAACAAGCCCCCAGGATGACAGATACGTTGTTCTTTCTGCTCTTCGACAGCGTACAAAAACTGCAAAAGACCTGCAGAATGACCTTCATATGGCTTCCGGAATCCGGGTTTCAGACCAAACCATAAGGAACAGATTAAGGAACGAGAATATTCGTCCAAAAAGGCCCGCTAAAAACCACGCTTAACAAATGGGCATAAGGCAGCAAGACGTACGTATGCTGAAAACCATGGTGATTGGAACCTGAACCAGTGAGAGTCTGTGCTCTTCTCGGACGAATCCAGGTATCGTCTTACACGTTGTGATTGTCGATTGAGGGTGTGGGGACGGCCAGGAGAAAGATTTTCTGCAGAGGCTGTACAGGAAATTGATAGATTCGGAGGAGGTTCCATAATGGTGTGGGCCGGAGTTATGTACAGCAATCGTGCGGACCTTGTACTTGTTCCCCAGCGACTGAATGCTGTCCGGTATATCGAACACGTTCTGGAAGAGCATATAGTACCTGCTGCCATTGGAGTAGGCCCTGGATTTCTGTTTATGCAGGATAATGCCAGGGCACATTCTGCGGCTATCACCAGGGATTTCCTGAGGAGGAATGAAATTGAGGTAATGGAGTGGCCAGCGGTCAGCCCAGACCTCAACCCTATTGAACACTTGTGGGATCTTCTAGAGAGGAAGGTCAGGAACCGACATCAAGCTCCACAAACTCTGCAGCAACTTGGAGATTCTCTGAAGGAGGAATGGGAGAATATCCCGCAAGAGGAAATCCAGAATCTTATTGGGAGCATGCCACGAAGGTGCCAAACTGTCATCGAATGTCGTGGAGGCCATATACGATACTAACTCTATATAACGAGTGTTTAACTTTGAAAAATAAGCACAAGATTCAATTGCTTACATAGCGGAATTATTTCAAAAGTTAATTGTCAGCGTTATTCATTTGGTTTTACTGACATGAGCAATAAATAAATAAATTAATAACCACAAATAATGTACTTTATTAATTTCATGTTTGTACCTTTATCCAAAACAAAAATATTTGCATATTTCATAGTGTTCCTCTAATTGTTTTGAGCAGTGTATTAAGAAAATAGTTTTCTAATATAAATTCGCCCCGATATTATGCAGACTGATAAATTGTGTTACTTATTAGAAAATAACAAATGAATATCTTAATTTAATGTTTATAATATAGTGCAGAGTCAGGTATAAAAACGTGCAAAAACCTGCCATTTAAGAATGTAAGGGGTTGTGAAAAATGTAGCGACTGCTCTGTCGCTGGGAGCGTTCATGTGCCTTTGAAGCCCTGTAATCTGTTTAACATAACTTCATAACTACCATTTTTCGGATGCAGCTTTAGGCACGTTAAGAGAACACCTGATACTAAAGGGTTTATTTGTAAGAGAGTGATTGCCCCCTAAAGCAACCTTCATGCTTGCACCTGGACATTTATACAGTACTGACCGCACTAATATGTCATACACGCCCATATTTCGCACCCTTCGCAAGCTTTGCTCTAATAATTTCCAGAATTGATTACTATATATTTAGGGAAAAAATCTCGAGGATTTTTATTACTATTATGCCACAAAATTAAGGGAATAAATATTACACCAAAATTTTAGGACGTTATTGCTCTAATTTTGAAAGGGTAGTGACGATCTTTACGAAAAAATTTATATTTTAGCCTTGTTATTATTTTCTTTGTACATCGACTTCGATTGAATGTGATAAAAAAGAGTTACAGATATTACATATTTATAATATTTAATTTTTATTATCTACTATTATTTAATTAAATTAATTACGGGTTATGTGCACTGGCAGAATAATCCATCAAATGGATGCATCTTGTCCCACTGTGGGTCATCATCTTCTTCTACAAGTGGCACCCATTTTTTATGAAAACTGTTTTCTGTAATTCTTTTTATATTTTATTATTTTTTCCTTCTTCTTATTATTCATAATTTGTAGGATTTTCATCCTGTTTATTTCCAAAATCACTCCTCGGAGGAAGATGTATTGGATGTGCATGCACTGTCTGTCCATCTCTTGGCCGGTCTTCCTCTTCCTCTTCTCCCGTCCATTGGTTTATCTTCTTTAGCTCTTTTTTCAAGTCGGTTGTCTTCCATTCTTTCTATTTGACCTTTCCAATATATTCGTATATCTATAATAAATGTGGTTATGTCTTTAATGTGACATTTGTCCCTCATTTCTGTGTTGTGTATCTTATCAAATAATGTTTTCTCCTGAATAGTTCTTTTAAGATCTTCATTTCACGCGTGCTTATTATTTGTTTAGTTTTTGTTGTATCAGCCCTAGTTTCTGCTCCATATACGATAACTGGTTGAACTATCGTTTTATATACGCGGATTTTGCTTTCTATTTGTAGCACCAAATTAAATCTTTCATGTATCCTGATGTGGCTGGGCACATTATTCGTATGGACAGCAAAATGATTACAAAAATAATTTACAATGAGCAACCTCTATTGGCCAGAAAAGTTGGAAGACCTAAATTAAGATGAGAGGATGGTATAATTCAAGACATTAAGATTATAAAAATAAAAAAAACTGGAAGAATGAATCTCGGAACAGGGAAATCTGGCATAAGCCAAGGCCCACATGGGGCTGTCGAGCCATTGATGATGATGATGATGATGATATATCCTGATATTTGTGCTGCTTTATTAGCTTCTTTCTTTACTTATTTTATTACATTTTTAGTGTTTGTTATTAATGTACCTAAATAATTAAATTATTATACTTGTATAATTTTTGTTTCCACTTCTAATTTGCATCTTACTAGTTATTTTGATATTGCTAAGCATTTAGTATTATTCGTGTTAATTTCCATGTTGTATTTTCTGACATTTATATTAAATTGATGTAATGATCTTTCTAAATTATCTTCAGATTCTGAAATCCATAATTTTATGAATTCCATAATTAAAGTTAGAACATTAACATTTTGTATAATTGTAGGCTTTCACGGCCGGCATTTTGATCCATATTTGGATCGGCCGTAGCGGAACACTTGATGAACAACCAACAATATATTATAAGATTCGAAGATACTCAGGTATTATCACAAACATCACATTACTACACCAGACTATACAGAGAAGCCATTGAAATATATAAACGTAAGAACTCCTTCAACAAAAAAGAAGAAACCATGAAGATAAACAAAATTTGGATCCCAGCACTGCATAACACGACAACGAAGCCTATGACTTCTGCAAACGGCACTACAGCGCATAACTCGGTCCGCGCAGAAAACCCCCCTCCACCCGGGGTTTAGCTATAAACAGAGAGACAGTTTCCAACGACCAGCCAGTCTGCAGCCGACTGTTGAGGAGTTCACAGAGAGCACGCAGTATCTCCTGATGATGTCTACCGCAGCAGTAGACGAAACGTCGAGTATGAAGACAACCAGACCACGGCCTATAAGCCCGGAAGACGAACCAAATATGGATCATTAATATTTTGTTTAATTATACAGTTTCTTATTTTATCTCTTCTAGGAAACCCAGTAAAACGTATCCAAAAATCCGCAGAATTTAATTCATTTATTATTCTTGGTAGTAATTTCCAACTTTCCGTATCATATATCATTGTACTCATTAGAATATTATATTTTATATCATAATAGCCTATATTACTTGTCTCCTTATTTGGATTCAGTTTCAGTGATGATACACTATCCTGAGACCGCCAGGACATTTATCTACAAAAAGTTGTCATTCAGCATAAAAGAGAAAGTTAAAAATCTGAAATAAAAATATTAGTTTTCCATCCTTGATATATAGCTTAGTCAAACATACCCAATTGAAAAGTACACTTCACAGTTTTTAAAAACTGTTATGGATAAACAAAAAACAAACTCCACTGCGCGACAGGTCTAGAAGATCTTGGCCTACCAGAGTTGGCTGTTGGCCTCACATCCACATGTGTTAATCACAGAGGTAGATGATCATCCAGCCAGAGTAGGGGTGACAAATGGTCAACATATCGAGTTCCCCAGCCATTAGAACTGTTTTTTTTTTCAACTGGAGCCGCTACTTACTGTAGCTACCCAAATTCCTCAGAATGTTGGATTGATTGAAATTCCATGAGAAAATTTCTTCCCTAATGGACACTCAAACCAGCGCAAATCTCGAAGCTCTACGCCAAGGCATCTTGCCTTAACCACTCGGCTATGGGATAAACTTCTTTGAAATTTTAATGACCAAATGTATTTAGTTATAGCATTAATTGATTAATCAATTAATTGAATATGTAAGAATCCGATGGCTTTGGAAGGAAATTCTGCCTGTTATTGTTGTAGTCATTGATTTAACAATAGTCCTGTTTTCTCAGTGCACTTCCTTGATTTAACGAGTTTATTTAAATATACTACGTACTGTGGTCGTCCCAGCATATACGTATGTAGCAGTAAAGTACCGTACACCCTCACGGATGTAAATTGTAGATCCGACACAGTTCCAATTAAGTTAAGCAATCATTCATATTTACTGCTGTTTTCATAATAAAATAATGTTACAAACACCACCGCGTTATAACTTACAAAAGCGAACAATGAGTATCACAATTATTATTTTCTCTTTTATAATTTATTACCCACCTCTTCCATAAGCCTTAAGTAATTACGACGTTTATTCTGCTCGGTGGCATTGCAGTTATTAATTTTCAAACTCTATATCGTAACATGATAGCCTATTACGCATTAAAGGGACTCTTGTTCCAACTTGCTCAAAAACATTAACATGAAAATATATAAAACTATTATTCTCTTAGTTATATGGATGCAAAACATGGACTCTTTCGTTAAGGGAGGAGAAAGGATTACGAGTATTTGAGAATACAGTCCTTAGGAACATTTTTGGACCAAAGAGAAATGAAAGACAGGCGAATGGAGAAAACTTCATAACAGTGATCTTTATAGGAAATCAGATATAATAAGAAGAGTTTATCCTCGTTCAATGAGATGGGAAGGACATGTGGCACGAATGGGGAATGAAAGAGGGACATGGAAGCTTCTTGTAGGAAAACCAGAGGGGGACTGCCCAGTTGGTAGACCAAGAATAAGGTGGGGGAATAACATTAATCATATGATTTAAAGAAGTAGGTCATACAGAGTATGATTTGAAAACATTAGTTTAGGATAGGGATATATGGGGACATTATGTCCGCGTGGCCATGAACCTGTGGGGTCGATAGTGTCAGTGAGTTAATTATATCGCAATGTGATGTCCGTCAGTTACATTTAATGATATGACTATTCTTCTGTCAGTTACTGAATTGGGCCTACATCTAATTTTCATACTTAAAACACACACACACACACACCCACACACACACAAAGTGAGCTACTTAATGAAAATTTCTCCACCTGAGGGACGTCTTTCGGAGTTGGTAAAAACGTTAAGATGTGAAATTCTTTTATTAAATTAAAACATAAATTATAGGACCTCTTTTTCAAAATTATGTTAGAAGAGATTTAGTTTTTATCTAAAAAAATAGGAAAATTGACAGAAATGTTAGCATATTTTCAGAGAAAAAAGGAATATGACTTACCTAATTACTGGAACTCTGGAAAATTATGATAATAAGAGATAGATAGATAGATAGATAGATAGATAGAGAGAGAGAGAGAGAGAGAGAGAGAGAGAGAGAGAGAGAGAGAGAGAGAGATAATTTCATCCCGAAAATCTTATGGTTGTGAATATAAAGATGCTTAATATTCTTACTAAAATCTACGATCAACCTATGATAAAATATACATAATAATAATAATAATAATAATAATAATAATAATAATAATAATAATAATAATAATAATAATAATAATAATAATATTAATAATAATAATAATAATAATAATAATAATAATAATAATAATAATAATGCTTTATTTTAGCTGGCAGCGTTAAGGCCATAAGGCCTTCTCTTCCACTCAACCAGCCAATAGTAGAATTATACAAAAATTACATACATATTACAATTTTAAGGCATTATTAAAGTACAGACTAAACAAAATACAACGATGATGTGATCTAATATACTAGCTAATACTAACAAAAACATAGAATATAATAAAATGAAAATTATATAAAATAAAGTAAGTAACTTCCTAGATGATTATTTATAGAATGCTCTATATAGTTGTTATGCAGTTAATGTTTTCATTGTGTCGAACTTAAGGTATCAGTTAATTTGGATTTAAATAATGATAGCGATTGACAGTCCCTGACATGACTGGGAAGTGAGTTCCATGCACTAGTCATAAATATTGTGTAAGATTCAGAGTATAGACATGTCCTGTTCTGTGGTATCAAAAGAAAAGAAGAGTCTTGTGATCTTGATCCTAAATTGTGATGAGCCGATAAATTTTGAAAACGTGTTGTTAAATAACTTGGTAAATATGTGTGCAGAATTTGGAATAGTAAGATATGTGAATGTAAAGTTCTTCTGTCATTTAGGCGTAGCCATGATATGGCCTGAAATGAAGGAGACACGTAGTCATAACGACGGAGATTGAATATAAATCGAATGCACGCATTATGAGCACGCTGTAGTCTGTCAGATAGATCATTGTTAGATTAATCAGTAATATGTCGCAGTAGTCGAAGAGTGGCATTATAAGAGTCTGTACAAGTATTAGTTTTAATTTTGTAGGATGGAAGTTTTTAAAACTTAATTAAGGATATCGATTTATTAACGAGATAAACGCAGTAAATTCAAATTATCCCTGTTCTTAATGAAAGGTAGTCAGTCTATAAATATCCACCTAATCACGATGTTATAAAATGTAGTCCTTATGTTCTTAAAAACATAATTGTTCTACTCTCTTAATACAATAGACATTGAATATTGACCTTCCAATTTACATATCGTGTCAGATTGAATCAATCGTGTTCGATTTTCATTTAAATATTTTAGAAATGGAATTGTCAGATATGATTAGCTTTGAGTTGTATTTTGACTCACCTAGTGGGGGCACGCCGTAGCGTAGTGGTTAAGGCACTGAGCTACAAACCGGAGGGGTCGAGGGTTCAAGTCCCGTTGGGGTCAGGATTTTTAAACTGACCCAAACCCTCTGGCGGCACTATGGCCCTGGGGTCGACTCAGCCTCTAACGGAAATGAGTACCAGACGCTTTTTCTGGGGTAAAGGCGGCCGTCACGCAGGGCTGACAACCCGGCTGACACCAAGTGCCGATTGTCTAGAAAGGAGCCTTAACCTCCTACTACCCCAAAGGCCTCCTGAGGCCTGTTGTGGGATCACTTTACCTTGGTGTTTAAAAAAGAGGCAAAACAAGAAATGGTTTGATGAGGAATGTGCCGACATTGTAAAGAAAAGAAAGCTAGCAAAAATGAAATGGTTACACGAGCCAAATGAGGTAAATTTAGAGCAATTGGGTAGTGTTAGACGGGAAACCACCAAGTTACTAAAGAGTAAAAAGAGGGAATATTTGAGAGAGAAGATTAATGATCTTGAAATGAATGCAAAAAATAGGAACATTAGAGAATTATATCAGGGAATTAGTATAGAGAAGAAAGGGTTTCAGGCTAGAACAAACATAATTCAGAATGAAAATGGGGATATGATTGCAGATTCCAAGAGTATATTAAATAGATGGAAAAGTTATTTTAATCAGCTATTAATGTACATACAGAACAGACATTGAGGAGGATAAGTTACAGACAGCAGAAATGCTAGTCGCAGAGCCAAGTGCATTAGAGGTTGAAATGGCAATTGAAAAATTGAAGATGTATAAAGCATCAGGTTCAGATGAGATCCCAGCAGAACTGATAAAATCAGGGGGAGAAAAATTGATGGACAAGATACGCTGGTTGCTTAATATGATTTGGGAAAAAGAAGCTCTTCCAGATGAATGGAAGGAATCAATTATCGTACCAATTTATAAGAAAGGAGATAAAACTGATTGCAACAACTATAGGGGCATCTCATTACTTTCAACTTCGTACAAAATTCTAACAAATATATTAGTAAGCAGACTTGCTCCCTATATTGATGACATTCTAGGAGATCATCAATGTGCATTTAGAAGAAACAGGTCTACAACAGATCAGATTTTCAGTATAAGACAGATTTTAGAAAAGAAATGGGAATATAATGGTACTGTACATCAACTATATGTAGACTTCAAAAAAGCATATGATTCAATTAAGAGGGAGAAGTTATATAGTATCCTGCTGGAGTTCGGAATTCCCAAAAAGTTAGTTAGACTTATACGAATGTGTCTAAATGGCTCAACGAGTAGGGTGCGTGTAGGCAAACAGTTTTCAGACACTTTTGAAATCCAGAATGGGTTGAAGCAAGGAGATGCACTATCTCCTCTACTATTTAATTTTGTACTAGAGCATGCCATTAAATCTTTAGAAAATAAGGAAGGCTTACAACTGAATGGTATTAATAAGCTGTTAGTTTATGCTGATGATGTGGTACTACTGGCCGATAGCGAGGAGATACTAAAGGCCAACACGCACACACTATTGAGTAACACTAAGAAATTAGGACTGGAAGTAAATATCAGTAAAACTAAATATATGGTCACACGTAGAAATACATTATATAATGGAAATGGACAGCTAATGACAAATGAGGGAAATTTTGAGGAATTGGCTGAATTCAAATACCTAGGAACAATAATCACAAATAGGAATGAGATGCACAAAGAAATTAAACATAGGCTCAATTCTGGAAATGCATGCTATTATGCATTGCAGAGACTTTTGATGTCCCAACTCCTTTCAAAAAACGTTAAGCTGAAAATATATAAAACTATTATTCTACCAGTTATATTATATGGGTGCGAAACATGGACTCTTACTTTAAGGGAGGAAAGGAGATTACGAGTATTTGAGAATAAAGTTCTTAGGAAAATTTTTGGACCAAAGAGAGATGAACAGACAGGTGAATGGAGAAGACTACTAACAATGAACTACATGGTCTTTATAGGAAGCCAGATATAATAAGAACAGTTAAGTCCCGTAGACTGCGATGGGCAGGACATGTTGCACGTATGGGGAATGAAAGACGTGCATGGAAACTTCTTGTAGGAAAGCCAGAAGGAAAACGCCCAGTTGGTAGACCAAGAATGAGGTGGGAGAACAACATTAACTATGATTTGAGGGAAGTAGACTATACAGGAAATGATTGGAAAGCATTAGCTCAGGATAGGGATGTATGGAGAGCTTATGTCCGCGCGGCCATGAACCTACGGGTTCGATAGTGCCAGTGAGTAAGTAAGTAAGTAACGTTACAACTCAAATTTAATTAAAATAAACCTCATAGTGTTAGTTCTTACCTACTTAATTTAATGATTAGCTTAATCGGAAATGTTTATACCTGACTCATAAATGCTTCGATATGTAAGCTACAAAACACAGAAGGCCATTGCATCTAAAAATTGTTTAAATAATATATAAAACATATAATTTATTGCTATTTTATTAATGTATTGTATTGTATTGTAAGCCCATGTTTTCCCTTTACAGAGATTTAGGCGCTCTCCCCCTACAGGGAACAATTTGAACCATACTAATTTAGTTACACTTGTTTTCGTATAGATGTCATTTTGAGTGGCCCGTGGTCAGCGTTCCGCCTCATACTTACATCTAGGAAACCAAGGTAGTACTAGGACGGGAAAATTCGGTAAATTTTGCTTAGAGGCCTTTTCGTTCAGGCTTAAGGATTTTTTACGAGCCTGAAAATCTTCAGACTCGGGACCCATGGCTTAAAGTCCCTCCCGGAGGACTTGCTCCTTGGATTTTTCCGTCCTAAAAAATCCATCGACCCCGGCAGGGTGTGAACCCGCGATCCTCGGGACCAGAGGCAAGGAGCATAACCACTGGTCCACCGCGGCCGACATTTTATTAATGTTATTTGATAAAAATTGCATTCAACAAACAGTATTATAATTTTATTCAATAAAGAGTTTTTTTTAAATATCCAAACTCTGGAATTTCGTCTCTTTGAACTATTCGCTCCCGTTCTGACACTATCGCAACTCTTGAGGCATTGCCCTTAAATTGACAATGTATTGAATATGGTACATTTGTTTAATGAATTTATTATTTAAAAAGGTTATAAAATTTGCAGCTTGTATTTATAGATTTAAAATAATTGTGAATGATCCCACGTAGGCTTACGTGTTCAAATAAGAGCCGCAAACAATTGACCATTCATTATGAAGAATGTGACTGACAACTTGAACAGTGAAAGATACGAATTTAGAAGAAAGAAAATAGTATAGCCTATTGCGATGAAAGGTTGGGAAGTGGTATTTAGAGAATCAAGGAAAATGTTTAAAAACCGAGCGATAGCCAGGTTTTTAATTTCCATGATTCTGTAAAACACTTCATAAACGTGCGTTGTACATTATTTTTTTGCGGGATTGTGTTTTAAAAATAATAAATAATAGTAAAATAATGACATCTTTGTTGGAAACATGTGCGTTCATTATAAACAATTGACTAACGTTAACAGTGTGGGCAATGTTTAATAGTTGAAAGTACAGGAGTCCGTGAGACCATTATTATTGATAACATGGCCGCATGTACGTATTTATTGTTTTATATTGTTTCAAATAAAGTTCAGTTCTTTAAAAATGCAGTGATTTGTTTCGTATAACGTATATTAACATTACCTTTTGGATAGTTTTTGTATATACATTGTACATAGTATACATAGAGGGCAGTGGTTTTACTTTCCGCATGTGGGTGTAAATTTAATATTACAGTATAGTTATTTAGGTTGGAAATCCCGAAATGTAGGAAGTTGAACTTTCAATCATGGTCGCCATTGCTGTAAGTACGACAAAACGCACTTACGCGCAAATAAATAAATAGATAAATAAGTAAATAAATAAACAGGAGAAACGTGGCCAGTAGACATTAATTAATTTTTGGACAAACATTATTAACATTTAAAAATTATATTAACAAAATTGAATTTACCAATTTACAAACAAATAGAGGAGATATAATTGGCAAGGGTAATAGGAAATTATTGTGCATATATATATATATATATATATATATATATATATGGCCATCATTATCATCAGCACCATCATCATCCTTCACCGGTGTGGAAAGCAACGGGAAGCTACCACACCTACAATTCCCTAGTAAAGCTGCAAGCATAGCATGAAAATGCTATGATTGCAGTGAAGGACCTGCCTTCGGGCAGAATTACTATGGATGGATGGATGTATATATATATATATATATATAGAGAGAGAGAGAGAGAGAGAGAGAGAGAGAGAGAGAGAGAGAGAGAGAGAGAGGGAGGGAGGGAGAGAAAAACCAGTCTTAAGGGGGCTAGTGGTCAGAGATTCTTACTACAGTTCGTGGGGTTGAGGGTCCGATTCGCTGTCAGACAACAGGATTTTTTTTTCCAGGAAATTATTCCTGTCGTCTGCCATGCTTTGTATTTAGGTTAAGTTTAAGGTTATTGATTCTCCTGGAGCTTCATTATCATTAGTCACCTATCATATCATCGGGGTACATAACTCTGACTTCCAAGCGCCGCAAATTAAGAAGGAGAGAATACTAGAATTGTCATAAAGACAATTTGGTGGTATTGGTTATATATATAGGCCTATATAGAATGAGTATTGTTTACAAATAAGAGCATATATTATTACAATAGTATGTAATGGGTCATACTATTGATAAATGTGTATTAAAAACATACTGTTACATTTGTTTTCAGTTTCACTGCGGTCGGTCACATTTATATAACAAGGACGAGAATTTAGTGTTTGCCAATAGATAAATAATTATTGGTTCTAAAATAAATAGATCTATGACGACATTAATAATATGCTGATAACACTGTGTGCAACAAAAAATAAACTTTTTTTTTGTCTCATAAAGAAAAATGTGTGATTCTGATAGTATTTTTTCTCCTGAATTCAAATATGATGTTGGTGTTTCTGCATCACGCAAGGTTTCCGAGAGACAGGAATTTATAATTTCAAACACTTTAATATTTTCTAAATTCTACACAATATTCGAACATTCGGACTCGCCTAGAAAGTAAGAAATTACGGTTTTCTGCTATATTTCGTCTGTGGAGCATCCCTCTTGATGGTCCAACAATAATCGGCCACATATTAGGTTTCCATTTACCTTGATATCTCTTTTCCATGGCTGAAATTTCCTGATGAAGTGTCCCCGTGCTCATCGCTCACTGCGTCAAAATAATAAATTGACGAAAAAACGTTTATTAAAACTATAATTATTTAAATCCATTAATTGAAATTGAATAAAAAAAACTGTGGGTGATGGCAAAATTCCGAATACATATTTGAAAACACGATAAAAAACTGCATTAAGTACAACTATTTGTACTCATGAGACAAAAATCATGTTGACCAGTGTAATTTAGGCTGTGTACTGATCTCTTCCTGTTGCACACACAAGAAGTAGGATCGTTCACATGGCGTACTCTTGTAATTAAGTTATTATTACGCTTATTTTTTTTTATATATGTCTATACGTATTTTCTTCTTTGTCAGTGTAGTACCTTTATATAATAACTTGCAAATATCTTTCTACCTTTCTTGAATTTTCTAACACCCCCTTGCATAAATGAATAATACGAGCATCATAACATTTTATTTTTAATTAGAGCATGGGGCCTTAAATAAGTAGCCCATTTGGTCCCATTTCTTGCCAAAGTCTTCGCCTGTTTTCAGTTCTTATCTGTCGCATTAACATTAAAACACAGCAATTAAGATGATACAGACGTGTCCAGCGAATGGAAGAGGATCGGCTACCAAAATCTGTTTTGGAATGGAAACCTGAGGGAAGACGAGGCAGAGGAAGACCTATAACATCATGGAGTCAGGGAATATAGCCTATTTGTACATGAAGGTGGAACATCTACAACCAGGAGATTGGATGGACCGACAAAATTGACTATTTGGAATCGGACGATGTCAAAGACATTAATCAACCGATGATCTATCTATCTATTAACATTAATTTTCAACTGTCATTTTCAAAGATATTTTTGAGTTTACCGATATTTCATATGTCTTGCAGATTCCATAAATATTTACCTTTCTATTGTTAGCACACACATTGTCAAATACAACGCCATTTTCTGATTTTAATTTTTTATTGATGCTTGACCACTCTTAGAACATAATTCTTCGTTTGATATTAACTCATGTCATCTTACATTGACATTAGGTCATAAGATAACAGTCTGCTAACAATTCCTCTTCTTAGCACTTCCTCTTGTTCTAACTTACTTCACAGTAGCCTCTGCCCGCTCCTGGATGTCAGGAGTTGCCTCACACTTGGCACTTTTATGTCACGCTTATACAGTTACCTGTTGTCTAATCATTTTTCTCTATTTATTTAATTTTATACTACATCATTAATAATCTTTTTCTCGTTTTTTATATAATAATATATTGTACATATTATATATCTAATTCGTTAAATCTAGAGTAAATCAAAATACATTATAAATATTAATTGTATTGTATTTATAACATGTAATCGTTTGTATGAACTTAACAAAATTCTGTATGAACTTAACAAAATTACAGAAGAATATGGATTGAAGATATCTACAGAGAAAACAAAAATTATGGCATTTCAAGGAGTAGATCCTGGCAGAAGTAAAATTGTACTGGACAATACAATTTTAGAGCAGGTGAATAATTTTACATATCTAGGATGCAATATGTCATACGAAGAAGAAACGGATGTAAATGCAAAAATATATAAAGTTTTAAGAATTGTAGGGTTAATAAATTCTATTTTCAAGCACAGTTAGTCCAAAAACATTCAAGACTAAAAGTGTATAAAACATTGGTTCTTCCAACTCTTTTGTATGGTAGCAAAGTATGGACGTTGAAACAGAAGGATATACAGAGACTTAGATCTGTTGAAATGAGATACCTTCGGAGGACTGCAGGATACACACTACTAGATCACAAAAAAAAAATGAAGACATCTTAGAAGAATTACACATGGAACCTTTAGAAAACAAAATTTCTGACTATAAGTCAAGATGGATGTAACATGTTCATCGAATGGAAGATCACAGGATACCCAAACAAATGTTAAGATATCAACCTGTAGGAAGAAGAAGACCAGGACGTCCACTCGACTTTCGGATGGTGTTTCTCTTTTCTCTTAAGGCCGAAACAGGTCAACAAATGGCCTAAATTCGTGAATGTACTATGATGATGATGATGATGTAATCGTTTATGTATATTGTAATTTAAATTTAAGATAATTGTTTTTTTGTATTTTTTAAAACCTGGTCTTAAGGTCTTAACTCTGCCAGGTAAAATAAAGCTATTATTATTATTATTATTATTATTATTATTATTATTATTATTATTATTATTATTATTTATTATTATTATTATTATTATTATTTATTATTATTATTATTATTATTATTATATTTAATAACATCGAAAGCATATAAACACCTTGAATATGGACGCTATTACTAATTTGTGTTGTAACTTTCATGTATGAGAAATATTTTTTATGGCAAATATAAAAAAAATAGTCCTACATTTGCTTAATGAACATGATAGTAAAATATTATTAATATATTTAATAATTTATCTAGCTGTGTTCTCACGTGGGGTCCAGTCTTTCTTGTGCTTGAGTTTTGATTACATTATAAATGAGGATATGTGACAGAATGCGTGAATTCCCCTACCATAACCAGTACCTAAGATATCTAAACAATTGTATAACTAAATATATCATATTTCCGATACATATCAGTATGTAAATAAGACTTTGATTAGTATACCTACATTCACTACTGTGTTCTTAGTGTCTGTGATTGACAGTATGTGTTGCTGACATGCGTAAAAGCATAGCCTTGTAACCATATATTAAGTTTGCTATCAGTAGATGCATGTCAGCTATAGAGAAATCACGTCCCCCTTCCTTATTTATTCCACGACCGTTAAAATGACCCTGATGAGGTGTATCCGTAGTCTGGAGCTGTATGGAAATTCGAAGACGTACTTGAGGCTACAAAGGGCACTTGGGTTCATTAAAGTTATTGCAGCACCTGGCAAGACTATCCAAGGCACTTTACTTACATGTTTTTCAATTGTTCCGCACCACTCATTGTTGATTGAATATTTTTTTAAGATTCTAAAGGGGAAGTTGTTTTTGTTTCGTAGTAAAGTGAATTAGGCCTACGTTTCTTGAGGAGAGTACGTATATATATATATATATATATATATATATATATATATATATATATATATATATATATATATATATGAAACAATGAATGTTTGTTTGTTTGTTCGTACTTTATGCGCGACCATACCGTTGATCCGATTGTGATTGGGCTTTTGGCAAAATGTTCAGGAGATTCCCGGGATGAACATAGGCTATAAGAGAGTTGTGATACTCAACACCCTTAAAAATCGACCTTTGTAGTGGAAACGTGAAAAAAGTAGCTTTTTGCGCAGTTAAATGGCTTACGCTGCCTAAACCATAAAAAAATTGCACAAAATTAATGTACACAGAATTGAATATCTCAAAACGCTGTACAAAAAAGTCCGCGACAGCATATGTTTATCTCTTACGGATAACTCTCAATAACCATTTTTGTCTTTGTTTGATGTCAAGAAGATCGAGAGAAGTATGTAGGTCCCTGTGCAAGCATAGCAGCACATGGCGGGTATTCTTTTACGGATAACTCACAATAGCGAATTTTGTCGTTTAGCTCATTTATGCCAAGAAGATCGAGATAAGTAGATCCCCGGGCAACACCGGGTAATCAGCACAGGGAATTTTAAAATAATTGCGATATGCATTTATAATTATTTTTCATTTTACTTATTCAACTAATCATAAGAAGTATATTAATTTTTGTCTTTCAGCTCATTTAAGCTAAGAAAATCGGGATGAGTAGATTCCCGGACAACGACGGGTAAACAGCACGGGATATCTAAAAGTAATTGCAATATACATTTTTCCTCTAACTTATTTAATTTAACATAAAACACATTAATTTTCGTATTTTAGCTCATTCATGTCAAGAAGATCGGGATAAGTAGATTCCCGGGCAACTTATTCAACTAAACATAAAAGCATATTAATTTTCATTTATTTAGCCGGAGCAGCGTACGCCGGGTATTAGTTAGTATATATATATATGAGGAACTAATTTTCAAAACTCAACATCTTCACCATTTGTGATTTTACAGCAAACATAAAAAAAAATGTCAATTTGTAAACCATGAATAGGATTCTCCTAACTGAAATACAGTCTTATAAATGCTCATCCATAGATTAATATACACAAAACCAAATTGATACACAGTTTTATTAGGGCGTAATTAAATAATTGATATTGTACAAATCAAGTTTTGACAGAAAACTGTGGATTTATTAAGTTAAAAATAAAAACTTTGAAAAAAAATACTTTGTCATTTCAGAATTTTTAGAACTTCCAGAGAGTTCAGAGGTGCCATCTGCTCAGTAAAATCACAATTAATTACCACCAATAACGTATAAAACGGGAAATCTAATAAAATTGTTTACTTTAAGTTAAAAACCTTGAATACAGACACTGTACAATTAGATTTACGAACATTTAACGGAAAAAAATATATTAAGATTATTAAGTTTCGATTGAAAAGTTCTACTTAGAAATCCATTTTAAAAGAAATTTTATTTGTCTTATAAAAAACCCATCGATTAAAAAAAAAACTTATTTTGTATTCTTAGAAGATATTGAGTTTTGAATGTAAGTTCCTCATATGTTTTATTCCACATTGAAATTTTAAACAGTTGGGGAGAACTATTGAAGAGTGTGAATGTATAATGATCGAACTAGAACATTTGAATTTGATATTCTGTAGTTATAATATTTAAACAAATTATTAGTAGCAGTCGTTAGTAAAGAGGGTTTAGTTAAAATTTTCACTTCTCTTAATAAAAAAAGTGTAGGACCTACATCTGATGCTAAATATATAATATCCTCAACTCATGTCCTACTCATGGTCAGGTCGGGCTTGGGATAAGATGAAGCTCCTATATTTATAGAAGTCTGAGATCGACAATATTCCGTCCGACCACGTCTGACGTTTCGTCACAGGGGCGGTTGAATTTAATGAAAGGTATGTAGTATGGAGAAATGATGGAATTAAATTTTTGGCAGGGAAAAACAGGAGATGGATAGGGTTCGTTAGTCCTGCATGCCAACCCATCTAGGAGAGACAACTCCGAAATAATACAGGACAGGCTGGGCTCTGGAGCTGGGTGAAGTCAATCGGCCTAGGGAGGAAACACCGAATAATAAACCCGCCAGGAAAAGGGCTAACCACCCACTTCAAGGGGTATCTTATACATTGCTTGAAGTCCCAAGGATCAAGCTCAAAATTATCAACTCAACCATTTTGCTTCCTTTGTTTTATATAATAATTAATCTTTCTTTTCGTTTTTATATTTGTTTAACCCTTAAATTGGTAAGTCACTTACTTGTAGAGGTAGCACCTTTGTAGGGGTGGACCCTACACTGATCATCATTAATCCAGGGTTAAGTGGAGGAGATTTTCAAGGCGTTTATCTCTGATGAAGTTATAACCAAGACCATCCATACGTCCTACAAGAGGTGGCCCTGCTTTAACTGAATAAGGCGGATCTAGACACGGGTGTTGATAAAAAAAAACGAACACACGTTACTTCAAGTGTTAGTAATGGTAAGGGTGTAGGAGAAGGAAAACTCCGAAAATAAACCCAGGAAGTGGACACTCGTCAGCTGAAGAGAAGGGGAACGGAACTCAACAGAAAACCTCTGTTCCTCCAGGTTGAGGGTTGTGCGTCGGGCTGGAAACCCACCACGATCTTTCTCAAAAGTTTCACACGATTAAGCCGGACGGAGTGAGATCGGAACAGGCAAAGTCTTAATCCGTGAATGATGATTATGATGATGACCTAGTTCTCGTTTTAGTATTTAAATGTGGCGGACCGCAATAAAAACAAAATAATGCATAAACTGTTTGTTAGTAGGTCGACATACATTGTTTAATTCGACATACATTTAAGTAAATTCCTATTACTACATTTTCTACAGGGAGCACGCCGTAGCGTAGTGGTTAAGGCACTGCGCTACAAGCCGGAAGGTCGAGGGTTCAAGCCCCGGTGGGGTCAGGATTTTTAAACTGACCCAAACCTTCCGGCGGCACCATGGCCCTGGGGTCGACTCAGCCTCTAACGGAAATGAGTACCAGACACATGTTCTGGGGGTAAAGGCGGCCGTCACGCACGGCTGACAACCCGGCTGACATCAAGTGCCGATTGTCCAGAAAAAGTGGGAGCCTTAACCTCCTACTACCCGAAGGGCCTCATGAGGCCTGTAGTGGGATTACAACATTTTCTATAGGTTTATTAGAAATTCATTATATAAAAATGAATGTTTGTTTGTACTTTATGCGCGGCCATACCGTTGATCCGATTGTGATGGGACTTTTTGCAAAGTGTTCAGGAGTTTCCCGGGATGAACATAGGCTGATGTGATACTCAACTCCTACACCCTTAAAAATCGCCCATTCTAGTGGAAAAAGTGGAATAGCTTTTTGGACGCTTAAATGTCTTATGCTGCCTAAACCATAACAAATACACAACATTAATGTACACAGAATTAAATATCTCAAGAAGCTCTACAAAGTCCGCGACAGCATATGTTTATCTCTTACGGATAACACACAATAACCAGTTTTGTCTTTCGTTGATACCATGAAGATCGGGTCAAGTACGTAGATTCCTGTACAAGCATAGCAGCACATGGCGGGCATTCTTTTACGGATAACTCACAATAAAAAATTTTGTCTTTTTGCTCATTTATGACAAAAAGATCGACATAAGTAGATTCCCGGGCAACACCTGGTATTCAGTACGGGGAATCTTAAAATAATTACGATATACATTTATAATTATTTTTCATTTCACTTATTCAACTAATCATAAAAAATACATTAATTTTTGTCTTTCAACTCATTTGCGTCAAGAAGATCGGGATAAGTAGAAACCCAAGCAACGCCGGGTAATCAGCACGGGGTATCTAAAAATATAAATTTATAAATATTTTTCCGTTTACTTATTCAACTAAACATAAAGGCACATTAATTTAAATTTATTTAGGCGTAGCAGCGCACGCCGGGTATTAGCTAGTATTAAATAAATGAAATGAATTGCCAATTTAAGTGTTAATTTAAATATAGTTCGAGTAGCCAATCATAATTATTATATAATTTGGCAACTTCTAACAGATTTAGAAACATGTGTAGAAAATAATAGTAGGGTTGTAGGGCTGGACTAGATTTAGGCCTATTCACAACTCAGTATTTTATTATGTTCAATTGAAGCTTACTTCTCTTTGATTCAACATTGTAACATGTCAATTATTATGTATCATTTGCTAATGCTTAAGCTTTTTATAGGTAAAACAAGAGCTCAAATCTCGGTCAAGCTAAATAAAATGTAAGACACAAGAAGGTATTGGGGGCAGGTTATTATGCAGACGTCATTGCTGTCATTGGAACCATGTCGAACATAGAACTGGTGCATGTATATCGTATATTAAAATTGTATGCTGAAAGTTAGGTGGGAGATATGGTCCCTTCATACACCAGGAAGCAATGAAACGAGTTTATTACACACATTTATTTGAACAAAAATAGTTAATAACCTTATTTCATGCTTACGTCTCGAACATTAGTCTCTTTCTGCACAGTTTATCATAAGTAATGCAACAAGTGATTTCCAAATTATCGATAAATTCACGACTCACGAAGTGAGTCGTGAATTTATTTATCTAGAGAACTTTGGAAATCAAGAGTGGCATTTTGTTTAGGACTATTTAACGAATAAAATTAAGCTCTTTACTAAAAAATAATTATTTGAATATAGTTACCGGTGTGTTTTAAAATATTTATATAGTTAATGTAAACGGCGATGTGTGAAAACAAATTAGAAATGTGAGATTATGTATATTCACTGCAACTCGATCATATTATTTTATTGCCTAATAGGATCGCAATATTATAAGAATGCACTCTAGTGGAGAAATAATGAAAGACACATCAAACTATTATAATCAACATTATAGGTTAATCATTTTATATTTTGAATAAACAACTCAGTAAAATCCACTGAATCTATTCATTATTTGCTATATTCAATGTATTTGTTGGAGAAAAATAATGGTCTAACTTGTTCAGAATATTAAAAAAAGGAGGAGCTTTCTTTATCACAAAAGCAGGAGCTGAAAAAGAGAAATCGATAAAGAGCGAGGTGAAACACGGCTGTTTATTGGTGTAAAACAGAATTCATTGAAACGTGATTGGTCATTGACTACCATTTGCGACAAGAGTTAAATAGTCATTGTAAAAATTATATTGCCTACAATATATAATAATTTTATATAAACGGTGTTACAATATTGACTCTACTTCATAAAAAAGTATTATTATAATAATAATGCTGCTTTCAACACGAGATTTTAAGAAAATATATAAAGAGTAAATAATAAATAAAAAAACAAGCTACTTGGTTTAGTTGGTAGTTTTGAAACTATTGGATAAATATTCATAAAACGTGAAATTAGTAGTTTCACGAAGCTATCATAACGATGTTGAATAGGCCTATAGATACCACATTTAAGATATTAACCTAAAAGTAATCAATAATGAAATAATACAACAGATAGCACACTTTAACTATCTTGGTTCAGTAATAACATATAGCTACAATTGGGATATACATAATAAATTAAACCGATATCAAATAATGTGTGGCACCATAAGAAGAACCTTCCGAAAGACTCGAAGAGATACTCAGCTCAGGTTTTATAAAATGATGGCTGTTTCTGTTATTTTATATGGATCTGAATCTTGGGTACTTACAAAAAAATATATCTCACACATTCAAGCCACTGAAATGAAATCTTCAAGATCCGTAAGAGGATGTACACACATGGATAGATTACATAATGAATCAATAAGAAATGAACTGGAGATATTTTCAATATTCGATTAACTAGAAGAGCACCGAATACCGTGGATAATGAACATTTAGACAGAATTATCAATAAAAGATTACACTCAAAACGATCAAAACCTACAAACCCGCACGGAAAAAAATATTTGGGACGGCCAACCGAAACGATGGACTTGAGACCGGAACAGGTCGAATGGACCTAATCCTGGAAAGGAAGAAGAAGAATCTAAAAGCCTATCAATACTAATAAAATTCATATCAAATTCTGTTCAGGTGAATAGTCATTAGATAAAACTTAAAATATGCAGGCCTAATTTTTGGCAGGGTGCCGTCCCTCCTCAACTGCGTTGAAATATTATATTTAAAATGTTATCTGGAGGCCTTTCGGAGGCCTATATTATGATAAAACTTACTTATTTTTTATTTGTGTCAATTTTCGATGAAGATCTACAAACTCTCCCTGAATTCTACTTCCACTACAATTATTTTATTAAGACAGCCTCTTTTTAAAGTTATATAAAAAAACTGCAGGATACACACTACTAGATCACAAAAAAAATGAAGACATCTTAGAAGAATTACACATGGAATCTTTAGAAAACAAAATTTCTGATTATAAGTCAAGATGGATACAACATGTTCATCGAATGGAAGATCACAGAATACCCAAACTAATATTAAGATATCAACCTGCAGGAAGAAGAAGACCAGGACGTCCACTCAAAAGACTTCTGGATGGTGTTTCTCTTGAGGCCGAAACAGGTCAACAAATGGCCTAAATTCGTGAATGTTCTATGATGATGATGATAAAAAAACGTATCCCTCTACGGGCCTTAGGAGGATGTTGGGATAGTTGGAGGTTAAGGCAATCTTTCTAGGAAATCAGCACGAGATATCAGCCGCGTTCTTAGATCTGCGTGTCTGCTGCCTTTACTCCAGAACATATTTCCGGTAAAATTTTCTGTTAGAGATGAGTCGTTTCCAGGACTTTAGTGCAGCCAGAAATAAGTGTAACTAAATGAACTTGGTCTAATAACTCCTAACGAAGGAGAGGCTAAGGCTCTACAATGGTCTATGTCATTATGGTAGTAGCAGTAGTAGTGGATGGTGTCCAGAGACTATTTAGGCCTTAAAGTTTCCTGACGAGAAAAAAAAAGCTGAAAGAAACCTCACCTAGGAAACTTGTCCCTACTTGGATTCGAGTCCGGGTCCACTTGGTCTACGGGAAGACGTTACCCATAGACACAGCGGTGAACCAAATAAGTAAATAAATAAATACATTTTCGAGTAAAGTAAAATAATATATAGGCTGTATAAAGTAAGTGCGAATTACAATTTAAACATTTCAAAGAATAAAACTAAAATTTTAGCATTTAAAGGACATGATACGTTAAGAACAAAAATAACAATTGATAATAAAATTTTAGAGCAAGTGAACAGTTTTAAATATCTAAAGTTTCATTTTATGTTAAAACAGAAGATATAAATGACAAAATAAATACATTTAATCGAATGTGTGGCACTATTAAAAGAGCCCTTAAAAAAAAAAAAAAAACACACAAGAAGAGAAACAAAAATGAAATTTTATAAAGTAATGGCTGTTACTGTATTGATGTATGGATCAGAATGTTGGACGAACACTAAAAGACAAGAACAAAGATTGGAAGAAGCTGAGATGAGATTTTTAAGAAATATAGCAGGATATACTCTGCTAGATAAAAAAAGGATTGAAGATATAAGAAAGGAACTAAATATTTTCAAACTTACAGACAGAATAATTGAACATAGGAACGACTGTAAAGTACATATTGATCGAATGCCAGAAGAAAGATTTCCAAAATTATTGCTAAATTATAAACCGCACAGAAGTACAAATGTTGTACGCCCACACAGAACATGGTCTGAACAATTTTAACAATTCTAGCTTTCATGAAACAGGAACGAACCAACAGGCTTAATCCCTGGATGATGATGATGATGATATGTATATATATATATATATATAGTCCACCGCTGTCGTCTCGAGGTAGCGTGCTGCCTTGTCACGCAGCGGGCCCGGGTTCGATCCCCGGTCGGGGCAGTTTTTCTGGGTGAGGTTTTTATCGGGGTTTTTCCTCACCTGTAAGACAAATGTCAGGAGAACTTTAAGGCCCAAACGGTCCCCGAAATCATATGGCCATCATTATCATCATCCTTATCATCATCACCACCACCATCATCCTTCACCGGTGTGGAAAGCAACGGGAAGCTACCACACCTTACACAATTCCCTAGTAAAACTGCAAGCATAGCATGAAAATGCTATGATTGCAGTGAAGGACCTGCCCTCGGACAGAATTACTATGGATGGATGGATATGGATGGATATATATATCCATCCATAGTAATTCTGCCCGAAGGCAGGTCCTTCACTGCAATCATAGCATTTTCATGCTATGCTTGCAGCTTTACTAGGGATTGTAAGTGTGGTAGCTTCCCGTTGCTTTTCCAGCACCAGATGATGATAAGGATAGATGATGATATGGATGATGATGGCCATATGATTTTCGGGGACCGTTTGGGCCTTAAAGTTTTCTGACATTTGTCTTACAGATGAGGAAAAACCCCGATAAAAACCTCACCCAGAAAAACTGCCCCGACCGGGGATCGAACCCGGGCCCGCTGCGTGACAAGACAGCACGCTACCTCGAGACCACAGCGGTGGACATATATATATATATATTTTTATAACTGTAGAGGCTGCATACCCTTCGCTTTCAATTAAGATCCGACATGTGTTGTTGGACACTTATGACTCAGTTTACTCCAAGAGTTTATTGTGATGCTTTATATTCGAAAGAGGAAGCAGGGTGTACAGGGAAGTAGAAGTCTGTTTGGACACTTGTATTGCAAGAAGTTGCCTTATGAGACAGGGGCGTGTCAGCCTCTGAAATATCACTGCAGCTGTTTCCTCAAGAAGTAACGTTTCTGCCATTCTTATTTCAAGAATGACTCTCGTCCCTCAAATAGTACCTATTATTAGCATCTTTATTATTGTTACTAATACGTTACAGACCTTAATAAAAATTTCAATACAAGATTTTTAAAAACGTGTTTCAGGAAATAACACTATTTCTATAGATTTTTAGAAAATCTATTCATTCAACGCGTTTTTTTTATATTGAAGTGATGCAAAGAAGTTTTTCTTATTAAAATGCTCTAAAAAAAAAGCCGTACTTTTATATAGGTCCTACAAGTATATGTCCGGACATTGGCGTCGTCTTATTGTTTTAAAATTTCGCTGATTAAGTAGGCCTACAGAAAACTAAGTAACTTTGTCCTGATGATCTTGAAGAAGATTTCCGGTCTGTAGGCCGTGGTCTTGAGGCTTGAATTTCCCGGACGTTTCGCCAGGAGACTGCTTCTGGCAATCCTCAAGTGTTGTCTTGAGACTGGCAATTTTGTCCACTGTCTGTCCTAGTTATACCGTTCACCGCGATATCAATCGGAACATACAGTGGGCAAAATGTGACAGTCTCAAAGACAACCCTTGAGGATGCCCAGAAGCAGTTCCTCTGGCGAAACGTCCGGGAACTTCAAAGCCTCAAGCCAACGGCCTTCCAGCCGAGAAAATCTTCTTCAAGATCATAAGCGCAACATCCAGCCGTGATGTGTTTGTGAAAGCCTAAGTCAATACATAACCAACTTTGTGATTCAACCATTTACAACTTTGCAGTGTATCCTCTTAAGATACACTATTTGTATTAATTTATTATTTAAAAAAAAACGAACGAATATTTTTTAATCTGCTTCGAATTACACAATCCATTCATAATAATTTTGCCTGAGGATAGGTCTTTCACTGCAGTGATAGTATTTTCATGCTATGCTTTTCAGCTTTACTACGGAACTGTTGGTGCGGTAGCTTCCCGTTTCTTTCCACGCCGATGAAGAATGATGATGGTAATGATAAGGATGATGATGATGACGGCCGGATGATTTTCGCGGACCGTTGGGCCCTATGCTTCCTGACATTTATCTTACAGGTGAAGAAAAAACCGGAAAAAATCTCACCCAGGAGCCTGACTCGATCGGGAATATTTCCATATATAGCTATATATATATATATATATATATATATATATATGTATATATACAAATTTATTTATATAACGCAGCCTGGCAACATGTAGGAATTATGAAAATTAACGACGTTATTAAATAATAAGAAATAAAGAAAAAATATATATACCTGACCAGAATCGAACATGGACCCGCGTCGTCGGAAAAAGAGCTCCACTGAAGCGAAAGATACGAATGCTGTATGAAGAGAGACTTACACAGTCCGCTTTATACTCAAACGAGTCAGAACATGTAACAACGTACTGGTGTGAATCGCTCTTCAAAACTCTTAACTCTCCATCATCAAGAGTTGCGCCATCATTTTTTTCAAAGGCTATACGTACACTTAGCAACAAAAAGAATGAGCCGCATCAAAAAGCAGAGTCCCTGCTATGGCCCACAGCGCATGCTCGAAGAGCTGAAGGTGTCGTTCACGAACTAAAGCATTGTTAAATGTTTTAAATACGCTGTATTTAGTTTTAATTGCCTTAAAGAGTTGAAAAACAATGAAGGAGACGTGTTTCTAGACAAATGCGGTATTACTCAAATTGCGACATTTCAAATATAGTTCAACTCTCATTCATAGTGTAAAAGTAAACAAGGGTTTAGACAGCTAGTATCCGTAGATCGTTAAACCAATTACAAAGATGATGAGAGCTAGGGTTCGAACCCCTCGACAACGTTATTTTATTCATTGTTATTATCGCTAAATACATCCTATAACATTTAATTCGTGCCACGTAATCTACGTCCACTTTACACAATATTAAGTAATATTCATGCCTTCGTAAACTCCATAACACTATTAGCTACCGGTATAAATTGAATTGTGAGTGCAGTACCACGTTTAATAATAATGTTTAACTTTATGTAATAAAAGATAATATAGCTTCATATATTTATGTGTTTATTTATTTATTACGTATTAGTGAGAAAAAAGTTTCACCCTTCTATTAAAATATTTAGTTTATATATGTCAAGCCCAATCTAATAATAGTCCATAGAGATGGTGGGCAATAATAATAATAAATATAATAATAATAGTAGTAATATTAATAATAATAGTAATAGAAATACGAAGGGTCTCCTCCGACTGCGGAGTTCACCATAGTTTATAAATTGTAGATTGATTTAGGATCACAAGGATGATTCCCTGGAAACTGGTGGTAGAGCAAAAGGTTGTAATGTTCCATAGTCGAAATAAGTACCTTTGATAAATAATTATTTATTATTAAAACACATTATATTAATATTCACTGCACTGATATTAATTTGCATCTGTTAACTTACTGTTGCACTTTAAGCTATTAATTTCTAATTGAGTTTCAAAATTCACCAACATGGTGGACACGTCCGCTCTAAGTACTAGTAATAATAGTAGTAGTAGTAATAATAATAATAATAATAATAATAATAATAATAATAATAATAATAATAACAATAGTTCGTTTTTGTTTAAGAGTAGAAAGACGGAATAAAATAGCATTTTAACAATTAAAAAATTAACCTCATCGGGAATCGAATCTATGGCCTGTAGCGTACGAATCAAGCCACTAAGCACTGAGCTAAGCGTTCGCTATCTTTCTGTGCTTGAAAGATTGCTTTCAAATGAAGAAGGGAAACGTATTGTAGCTCTACTGTGCTATTAGTTTACTCGTGTGAATCGCGCGTTAGAACTTATAATATTCGAGATCAAGAGGCAGCCCATTCTTTTTGTTACTAAATGTCCATACATGCATGGTTGTAATCTATGGAAGTTTTCAAATATTCAGAATGAGAGATGGCCCGTCATGTGTGTCCCGAAGGTCGCGGATTTAAACCCGGCCGAGTTCGAATGGATTATTATAATGAAAACATCTAAGGGATAAGTCCTCCGGGAGGGACTATAAGTTGGAATCGTAATCCGAAAGTTAATGACTGCCTCTGAGGAAAATGTAACCTGCCTTCCCTATTCTTAGATGCCTACTATAGGCCTACGTCTAATTGTGGCGATATACTTATCATAAGTCACTCACTGACATCGATAGGGAAATTATGATAACAAAATTAGCTTGGTCAAGCACTACTCGCTAGGGGAGCACCCATGCATATACGAGGGACGTACGGGGTATATACAATATTATTATTATTATTATTATTATTATTATTATTATTATTATTATTATTATTATTATTATTATTATTCTACCAGTTATATTATATGGGTGCGAAACATGGACCCTTGCTTTAAGGGAGGAAATGAGATTACGAGTATTTGAGAATAAAGTTCTTAGGAAAATTTTTGGATCAAAGAGAGATGAACAGACAGGTGAATGGAGAAGACTACATAACAATGAACTACATGGTCTTTATAGGAAGCCAGATATAATAAGAACAGTTAAGTCTCGTAGACTGCGATGGGCAGGACATGTTGCACGTATGGGGAATGAAAGACTTGCATGGAAGCTTCTTGTAGGAAAGCCAGAGGGAAAACGCCCAGTTGGTAGACCAAGAATGAGGTGGGAGAATAACATTAACTATGATTTGAGGGAAGTAGATTATACAGGGAATGATTGGAAAGCATTGGCTCGGGATAGGGATGTATGGAGAGCTTATGTCCGCGCGGCCATGAACCTACGGGTTCGATAGTGCCAGTGAGTAAATAAGTAAGTAAGTATTATGATTATTATTATTATTATTATTATTATTATTATTATTATTATCTGTATTAGGTTTTTTTAGCATTGTATTGTTTTCTGATAATAGAAAGTATACCTTACATAAATGGATCAGAAACCTGGACAATAAATGAAAGGATGCAGAAAAGAATCTTGGCGACAGAAATGGATGGATTACGGAGAAGTATGAGAATATCCAGGCTACAATTATTCGAAATACATATATCAGACAAGAAATGGATGTACAAGAAACTGTTATCGAAAGGATACATGTGGTATTTTACAGTGGTATGGACATGTAGGCCTACAACGGATATCGGAAGACCAGTGGCCTAAACATGTGTTAGATTGGATGGTACCAGGCAGAAGGAAGAGGGGGAGAAGTAGAAGAGCATGGTATGAGGGAATATATAATACCATGATGAAGAGGGGTATGGAAGAAGGACAATGGGAAGATAGGGATTTCTGGAAAGCAGGAATCAAGGGCAAACTGCTGTAAAGTGGAAAGCCTGTATTAAATATTAAGTAAGTATTGTTTTCTGTTGGGAGGGAGCTGGCCTACCACATCAACCCCCAACCAGGAGGACCAGGATTTCTTTCCTGTGTCATCCTTAGATCAGTTGCTTTCACTACAGCTTTCACTGCCCTTAATAAGGAATAATTTGACAGAAAATATAAGATGAAATGATCCCCTAGGCCTCGAATACTCTAATACCATGGAGGTCGGAAAACAACAAGTGTTCAGTCCGGAGAGACTAGATAGGAAAGATAAAAAAAGAGATATGGTATGGAAGTGAAAATAATGCCATGTCGGTCAATATCTCACCATGCTGACCAGTGTGATTAGCCCGTCCCATCCGTTCACGACATAAGTTATACGGTTACCAACAGCTGCACCACGTGAAGGTGGGTTTGGACACTAGGAAGATGTACAGGTCGGTTCCTCTAAGTCTTAGAATTTTAAAGCAATTAGAGGCTCTCCTCCCTCTTAGCATCTTTCCTTTTACAGCCTTTTAGGAATCGGACGATGTAAAAGAAATTAATCAATTATAATAAAATAATAATAATAATAATAATAATAATAATAATAATAATAATAATAATAATAATAATTATTATTATTATTATTATTATTATTATTATTATTATTATTATTATTATTATTATTATTATTATTATTATTATTATTATTATTATTATTATTATTATTAGCACAAGTCCACCGCTGTGGTCTCGAGGTAGCGTGCTGCCTTGTCACGCAGCGGGCCCGGGTTCGATCCCCGGTGGGGGCAGTTTTTCTGGGTGAGGTTTTTATCGGGGTTTTTCCTCACCTGTAAGACAAATGTCAGGAAAACTTTAAGGCCCAAACGGTCCCCGAAATCATATGGCCATCATCCTTATCATTATCATCCTTACCATTATCATTATCATCATCATCCTTCACCGGTGTGGAAAGCAACGGGAAGCTGCCACACCTACACAATTCCCTAGTAAAGCTGCAAGCATAGCATGAAAATGCTATGATTGCAGTGAAGGACCTGCCTTTGGGCAGAATTACTATGGATGGAATAGCACAAAATCACGATGACATAGAATATATGGCTAAAAAACTAAAAGAAGAATATGAAAAATGGGGACTTTATACAAACATGGAGAAAACTAAATATCTGTGTATAGGAGAAGAAATGGAAAATATAAATTTGAACAATGGAGAACTAAAACCTAATATTGAATGCACTTATTTAGGAATCAAAATTAGACCTTTCAGACGATAATACATTGGAAATTAAAAATAGAATCGTACAAACTAAACAAGCAATAAATTCTTTAAACTCTGTTTGGTGGAGCAAAAATATTACAAAAAAATAGAAAATTACAAATATATCAAACCATAATTCAGAGCATTTTAACATATGGTGCTGAAGTCTGGCAAATTCCTACCAGGGAAATGAAAAGAATTTTAAGTACAGAAATGGATGTGTTAAGAAGATCAGCTGGAAAATCTAGAATGGTTAGAATACGAAGTAAAGAAATAAGGAAAATTATGGGTGTACGAGAGGAGCCGGACATCATAGACATAATAGAAAAGAAAAGATTACAGTGGTATGGCCATGTCAAAATAATGCCAGAGCAAAGATTGCCTAAAATTGTTATGGAATGGATCCCAATAGAAAGGAGGTAGAGAGGAAGACCGAAGAAAACTTGGATAGAAGGGGTACAAGCAGCTATGAATATCAGAGGATTGGAGGAAGATCAATGGATGGACAGAGAGGAATGGTGTTTGGTTTCCGGAAGACGACGGCAGCTGCCATGATACCGGATTATTATTATTATTATTATTATTATTATTATTATTATTATTATTATTATTATTATTATTATTATTATTATTATTATTATTATTATTATTACTGTTATTACGGTTATTATAGATTTTTATTGGTTAATATGTGTAAAATCACGATATTATTTTTAAAGCTATTTTATTATTAATTAACACCAAATTTTGAAGAAATGTACGATAATTTGAATAAGAGAAATTATTGTTTGGTTACGAGCTCCTATTATCTCCTTACGACAGCCGACTTCCCTTAATTTTTTCATTGACTATTTAACTCATGTCCCATATTGGAGTCAATAGCCAATCACATTTCAATGATTTTTTATTTACAACCACAGCAGTAGTTTTTCACCTCGATTTTCTCAGTTTAATTTTATCACTTTAAAATCAAGCTCCTCCTTTTTAACATTCTGAACAGGCCATAGCATTATTTTGCAGTTACTACATGTGGCTACCAGATTGCATGTACAGTACACGGATGTAAACAGATAATGCTTGCGGGATATAGCCTAATGTAAACATTTGTAGCAATTGATTATACCATAAAAAGAAAAGAAACACCTGTTTGCACTTTCTTAAACGTATTATTTTAGGAATTTACGTTCCAGGAAAATATAATTGACATATTTACATCATAGGACATCATAAATTAATTAATAACCTATAATGTTGGTTATACATTTCTCCACTAGAGTGCATTCTTACAATATTGCGATCCGTTGACAATAAATAATATGATCTGGTTGCAGTGATGAACAAATGAAGCATAACAATCGTTTCACATTTGTATTGACTTAGGCTTTCACGGCCGGAGTTGCTATGATGATTTTGAAGAAGATTTCCGGGCTGTAGGCCGTGGTCTCGAGGCTTGAAGTTCCCCGACGTTTCGTCAGAGACTGCGTCTCTGGCATCCTCTCAAGACAACCCTTGAGGATGCTAGACGAAGACTCTGGCGAAACGTCGGGGAACTTCAAGCCTCGAGACTACGGCCTACAAACCGGAAATCTTCTTCAAGATCATCGTTTCACATTTGTTTTCAAACATCACCGTTTTCATTAAATATATAAACGTTTAAAATAACTATAGTTAAATAATGATTAGTGAGTAAAAGCTTAATTTTATTCGTTAAATAGTCCTAACAAATGCCACTCGTGATTTCCAAATTCTCGTAAGTAATACCACGAGTGATTTCCAATTTATCTAGAGAATTTGGAAATCAAGAGTGGCATTTGTTAGGACTATTTAACAAATAAAATTAAGCTGTTTACTCACAAATCATTATATAAATATAGTTATTTTTAAAATATTTATATATTTAATGTAAACGGTGATGTTTGAAAACAAATGAGAAACGATTGGTACGCTTCATTTGCTCCTTTTGTCCATCACTGCAACCAGATCATTATTTATTGCCAAAGGAACGCAATATTGTAAGAATGCACTCTAGTGGAGAAAAAATGAAACACATCAAACTGTATATTAATTCATTTCTGATGTCCTATGATATAAATATGACAATTATATTTTCCTGGAATGTTATTACCTAGGAGAAAAATACATTTAAGAAAGTGCAATCAGTGTTTTTTTTTTTTTTGGTCGTATAATCAATTGCTACAAAGGTTTTTATATTAACTCCCGCATGCGCTATGTGTTGACATTCATGTACTATATATATAATCTGGTAGCCGTATTTCTTAGTGAGTCAGTCATTGCAGAATAATGCTATGACCTATTCAGAATGTTAAAAAGGAGGTGCTTTCTTTATTATGATAAACTTTAGTTGGTAAATTCTAGGCGAAACACGACTGTGATTGGTTGTAAATAAAAAATCATTGAAATGTGATTGGTCATTGACTCCCATTTGGGGCATGAGTTAAATAGTCTAGATAAATTCACTCCTCATTTCGTGAGTGGTGAATTTATCGATAATTTGGCAATCACTCGTGGCATTACTTATGATAAAATTCTCATCCCTTTAGAGATCGATCAAAACCAAGGGCAAAAAGAACCAAGCAAAAAATGTGATGCTATACCTTCATATATCTCTCATTTCCGTACAGGAAGAGGTATTTTAGTGGTTTCATTGATCATAGTGGGTCTGATAAAAAATGTTCCGCTATCTGGCAATGTGTTATATCGGTATGTAACTAGAGCTCCCGTTATTATGGAAGGTCGAAAAGCTTTTCATTGTAGATCGCAGCAGCTGTAAGAATAACAATCGTGATTTTTGCCTTGTCCCAACCGGTAACTTGCATCATGTTATAGGGAGGGGGATAGCAGACCCCGGTGTTGCGTTGGTCTGATTAAACTTGTTACATATCCAGAAGGTGTCCAAAATCCGGTAGTCAGCCACGTGTGACTTTATTTTACGAATCTTGTATCAAATATCTCTGTCAAAAATATGGTATTGCACATTTCGAAGCACTTGAACTTTTATTCTGGGCTCGTGAAAGTGTGAATAAATTGTGTGTCACACTCTTCAATCGTTTTGGATTTCATTCGTCAGATCTTTAAAAATATTGAATATACAGGGTGGGCCAAAATTCACTACCCATTACATAGAGTATAAGTATATAATGGGTAATGACTTTTGGCACACTATATATATATATATATATATATATATATATATATACAGTGGAGGAAATTGGTATAAAGCCACTAATGTTTAGTAGGAAAACAACCTGAAATATTTATGCAAATACCGTATGTGTGTCATAGATTACATATAATTATCTTGGACATAATTTCATACAGGTCTCCTCATTTTGTATTTATTATATATGTAAATAATACGTAAAATCTAAGAATCAGAAAACGCTATCCTAGGGGTGGAAATCGGTATAAAGCCAAGTCAACTTACGGCTCTTACAGAGACATAAATGTAAACAAAACACTGCAATTACATGGAAACGTCGTGTCTGTGAGCATCGTTCATCAGTTACAAGTCAGCAGTACGTACAATGCCACGTGGAAAGCCTCTATCAAATGCAGAGAAATCAAGCGTTAGTGCCTTCAAGGAGATGGGCCTTTCCAATAGACAAATACCTACGAAATTGGGGCTTCAAGATGTGTCATTGATAATTTTGTCAAACTGGGCTCACAATATGGAAAAAAGCGGGAAATATGGACGGACAATAAAATTGTCTGAGCGCACTAAACGTCTCATTTTACGTAAAGGAAATGGTAAGAGTATGTTTTCTTCTCAAAACCAGGCTGATTTGAAGTTGTCAGTAACACAGCCAGACGACTAAGACAAATTCTGTCAGAAGACAAGAACCTAAAATTAAAAAAAAAAAAAAAAAAAAAAAAAACACCTCTGAAACGATGCACGTAAGAAAGTTAGAATGACTTTTGCTGAAGAACACATGTCCTGGACCTCAGAATGGAATAAAGTAATGTTCAATGATGAGAGGAAGTTTAATCTGGACGGGCCTGATGGCCTTCAGCATTACTGGAACGACCTCCATACTGAAGAGTAAGTTAGAATGAGTAGAAACTTCGGTGGTGGAGGCGTTATGATTTGGGCAGCATTCTGCTTTAAAGGAAGATCAAAAATAGCATGGATACGCATCAAGATGAATTCTGAATCCTACACTGAGGAGCTTCTGGAGTCCTAATTGATACGAATGTATAAGAAATTTGGCGAAGATCTGATTTTTTCAGCCAGATAATGTTTCCATTCACGTGTCTGCCACATCAAAGGAGTGGTTCAGAGGAAGAAAGAAAGAAATACCACTTTTGACGTAGCCAGTCAGAAGTCCTGATTTAAATCCGATTGAGAACTTATGAGGGATCCTGGCAAGGCGTGTGTATCGCAATGGACGGCAGTTTGGGACAGTGACTGAGCAGAAAAATATTATTCAGGAAGGGTGGGCTTCAATTTCAGTGGAAGAAATAAACACCCTCATCAAGTCAATGCCAAAGAGAATCTTCCAAGTAATTAAGAACAATGGAGGTTCAACTAAATTTTAGAACTTTCCTGTAAACTTTGCGCTCAGTCTTTTTGGTTTAATCTGTGAAATACACAAAGTGCCTTTATACTAATTTCGACCCATATGTGAGAGTGGTTTCAGTTTTCATGTACTTTTTTGGACGTAAATGGATAATTAATTTTGACATTATCTGTGTGTGTTTTATACTCAATCACCCCCTGAGTTAGTATAGAAAAATGCCAAAGAAAGAGTAAATAAACTTGTGTTAACACTTTTAACAACTGCCCTTTATACCAATTTCCTCCACTAATATATATATATATATATATATATATATAAAGTAAAGTAAAGTGATCCCACAACAGACCCGGAGGCCCTTGGGGTTAGTAGGAGGTTAAGGCTCCCACTTTTTCTAGACAATCGGCACTTTATGTCAGCCGGGTTGTCAGCCCTGCGTGACAGCCCGCCTCTTACCCCCAGAACAAACGTCTGGTACTCATTTCCGTTAGAGGCTGAGTCGACCCCAGGGCCATAGTGCCGCCAGAGGATTTGGGTCAGTTTAAAAAATCCTGACCCCAACGGGACTTGAACCCTCGACCCTCCGGCTTGTAGCTCAGTGCCTTAACCACTACGCTACGGCGTGCCCCATATATATATATATATATCTGTACATGTGTTTGTCACTCTACTCCTCCTAAATGACAGGACCTATTTTGATTAACTGTTTTTGGTGTGTCTGATTGGGTTTCTCGATGGTTTAGGTGTAGGAGTTCACCTGAAGTAAATACTAAAAATCGCTCTAGCGGTCACAATTTTCGATTGTTTCACAACTAAACTCAGTATATCCTATTAAAACAGTCCTACTTATGTATTATCCAAAAAATGAGCGAAATCCGAAAATTAGAAGTGGAGGTTTACCTGAAATTCGAAATTAAAAATCTGGGTAGTAGCAACCGCCATGTTTGGTTCGTCTCAGCATATACCATACAATTTAATTAACCTTTAATATTACGTTTATATATGCACGCCGGGTATTGCTAGTATAAGTATTAGCTATGCTTGGAAACGTCAAATTTTAGTATTTCGAAAATAACATTTTATGAAAAGAAAAACAATTATATTCAGCCATTATTCTACATGGTATGACATGATTGACATTATTTTTAATTGGTTACACTGAGCAACAAAAAATAAACTTTTTTTTTGTCTCAGAAAGAAAAATATGTGATTCTAATGGTATTTTTCCTCCTGAATTCAAATATGATATTGGGTTTTCTCCATCACGCAAGATTTCTGATAGACAGGCATTTATAATTTCAAACACTTTAATATTTTCTACATTCGTAACTACACAATATTCGAACATTCGGACTCACCTAAAAAGTAAGAAATGACGATTTTCTACTATATTTCGGCTGTGGTGCATCCCTCTTGATGGTCCAACAATGATCAGCCAGCTTATTAGGATTCCATTTGCCTTGATATCTCTTTTCCATAGCTGAAATAATTTGAGTTAGCTCATTTGGTTTTATTTTACAATGGACAAATGGACGAAAAAACGTTGATTAAAAATAATTATTTTATATCCATTAATTGAAATTGAAAATAAAAAAACTGTGAATGATGGAGAAATTCCGAAATATATATTTGAAAACACGATAAAAAAAAACTGCATTAAGTACAACTATTGGTACTCGTGAGACTAATAAATCATGTTGATCAGTGTAATCTATCTTTTTCTGAAAGATTATTTTATTTAGTTGCATGCTAAACTTCATTTGTTTTATTGCTATGTGAATACTACAATCTTTATCACAAGGTCTGCTTATATGAAATGATTATTTGATGAATTTGTTGCAATTCTTTGAAATAGATACGTACCCAACGAAGGATATTCTAGTGATGATTCATTTAGGACTAGTTACAGCAAGCATATGCCTAGAAATGGTTTTATATAGTTTTATGTTATTACTGAAAATAGTCTTCAAATCCTATAAGTTAAATTTAAAAGGCAATACAGTAAATCGAAATCATTTAAGCCTATGGGAAGTCAGAATTCAAAAATACTCTCTCTCACTCTCTCTCTCTCTCTCTCTCTCTCTCTCTCTCTCTCTCTCTCTCTCTCTCTCTCTCTCTCTCTCTTAAAATTATGTTGGATACAATCTGTCTTATCACAGACCTTAAGTTTTTCTACCAAAATCCCCACGAGATATTATTAACCATATGATTAAAATATAGGAGAATTAAAGATTTATAATTTGTACTTTGGTTAAATTGTAAATCATTGAACATTTTCTGAGTAAAAAACATTAGACATCTCTTTTAATAGTTAAAAAATCTGAATTAATGTACCACCCAGTTGAAATTACACGTGCAATAATTCCGGTTGAACCGGATCCAAATGTTACAAATAATTTCTTCTTAATGAATACAGAGAGAAAGCCCTCGAGCAAAAAGCGACTATTTCTGCATATGCATAATTATTTAAGGTACTTTTTTTATCATCCCTATGTTATACATTAGAATGAATTGCAAGGGTACTAGTTGTGACAGGTTTTTCTACGTGTAATAGTTGCGCAAGAAGCGCGCAGAGGTCTCCCTCGCGCATAAAAGCCGCCCAAGCATCCCCATTATTGATACAGCCACGTATACACACACCTGACGTGTTCAGACAGCTGCCAGCTTTCCGATCGGTCCGATGACCCATTCGTTGTTTGTTCTTCTGTGATTTACAGACATTTGCACTTGGCGGAACGACCCCTCAACAAATTAAACTTTTCTTAATGTAGACATATTGGTTTCATTAATCAAGGAACGATTTCAAGTCTAAGTGGTCAAGTACCGTAGAATATAATTTCATGTTCTCCAATACCAAGTTCAATGTCCCTTTGAATCTAATAAAAATAAATCTTTAAGGTGTCACATGCCTAGAAGCCGTGGCACACCATCTGTCTGCTTACTTCGCATCTAGACGTGTCAATCTCAGAGATGGACGATTCTCCAGCCAATATAGGGAAGACATGTGGTCAATTGATAACTTAATATTTTAGTGGACTAGCTGTTACTAAGTGCGCTTCGGGTTTCATGATTCGTAGGTTCAAACCCGTCCACGGAGATGGATTTTTATAAGTGCGTAAAAATTATAACAAAAGAACTGTCAACCTTTGTATGCTGAAACTAACTTAAAATTTCCCCCAGAGAAGCGCTCTGATATACCAAGGCAGTGTCCAAAAAAATTCTGCAGCTTTTAATAGGAAGGGACAGAAATATATTATTTTTAAGTTCATAATTGTTTTTTTTATACCGTTGAGGTTATAACAATGTAAAATTATAATTTTTTTTTAAACTACTGTCGTTCTCAACTATAATGTTTCTACTTAAAAATTTCGTTGATTTGGCCTTTTGAAGCATGTTTCATCTCCTGGAATTGTTGTAGTAGTATTGAATTATCTGTATATGTCTTGTAGAGGGTTTTGCTCATTAGGCATATTTTCGTTGAGAATGTTTGTATTCTTGGTCTCCTTGATAATTTCGATTTCTTCTAAGATTTTAGTTTTGTGTCTGATGTTCTCTCTGTATATAATTGACATTGTATTATCGATATTGTTAAAACTGTGGCCGCTTTCTGAAATGTGTTTCAGACTTTATTAAAGGAGAAGGAAATCAAATTTCGCTAAACACATTTCAGAAAGCGGCCATAATTATAACCATATCGATAATACAATGTTAATTATACACAGAGAAAATAACAGACACAAAATTAACATCTTAGAAGAAATCTAAATTATCAAGGAGGCCAAGAATACAAACATTCTCAACGAAAATATGTCTAATGAGCAAAACCCTCCACTAGACATAGGCCTATATAGATAATTCACTACTACTACAACAACTCCAGAAGATGAAGCATGCTTCGAAAGGCCTAGAGTGATATCAACGAAAATGTTAAATAGAAACATTATAGTTGAGGACGACGGTAGTATACAAGGGACAGAAATCCAAATATTTTATTTAAACTGCGTGGAAGTAATGCAACTCATGACACAGCGAATTGGATAATCTTCACAACCTGCAGTCCGCGCTGCACCCCGCCTCACTCCACTCCGCCGGACTCAAGTATGGTTGTCTACCTCCTTCGCACAGTGGATTGCCATTGCTGGATTCTAGCTACGATTTTTGTGTCTTGCAATTAAAAGTAGCGTTTTTTTTGACACAGTCTTGTTATATCACAGCGCTTCCCTGGGATAAATTTCAAGGTGTGTTTGGGCATACAATGATTGATAATTCCCTTGTATGCATGGATTCTTTCGGCACGTAAAATATCGTCAAGCCTGAAATAAGACAGGTATCTTAGCAAAATATGTTAGGCCTAACTTTTTTACGTCGATATTTGAATTGCCACTTTAATGGTCTAAACTATTACATATTATTGTTACATAACAACAATAACAAAACAAAAACTAGTCAACAAAACTGTCGGCCACGGTAGACTAGTGTTTGTGTTCCATGTATGATCCCGAGGGTTGCGCGTTAAAACCCGCCGGTGTCTATATATTTTTAGAATGGAAAAATCCAAGTAGCAAGCCCTCCGGACTTAAATTCAAGTATAGCAACTTCATGAAAGCTTTGGGACCCGAGTCTGAAATTTTCAGGCTCGTAAAAGTACCTTAATCCTGAATGAAGAGGCATCTAAGCAAAATTTACCGAACACCATTCTAGTAATACCTTAGTTGCCTAACAGATGTCTCATTGGTTCGGTAAATTGCCCGCATACCATTCATGGCATCTGTATGAAATAATCGTACTAAATTTACTTAATCTAATAACTCCTACCCAAGGAGATACCAACTAACTAACTCACTGGCACTATCGAACCCGTAGATTCATGGCCGCGCGGATATAAGCTCTCCAAACATCCCTATCCTGAGTTAATGTTTTCCGATCATTCCCTGTATAATCTATTTCCTTCAAATCACAGTTAGTTATTCTCCCACCTCATTCTTGGTCTACCAACTGAGCGTTTTCCCTCTGGTTTTCCTACAAGCAGGTTCCATGCACATCTTTCATTCCCCATTCGTGCCACATGTCCTGCCCATCGCAGTCTACGAGATTTAACTTTGCTTATTATATCTGACTTCCTATAAAGACAATGCAGTTCACGGTTATGTAGTATTCTCCATTCACCTGTCTGATATATCTCTTTGGTTCAAAATTTTTCCTACGAACTTTATTCTCAAATACTCGTAATCTTCTTTCCTCCCATAAAGTAAGAGTCTATGTTTTGCAGAGAGGTTAAGGCGCAACATTGAGATGTTATGCCATTGTAGATAGATGATCCACAAAAAAAAATATGGTCAGCATGTCGGTGCCCCTAGCCGTATAATTGGTTTTTCAATCTGGGACATCTCTTTACCAAACCTATCATATGATGCTGATGGGTACCATGCTCGTACACTGTTCTAGCCTGAAACCTTTTTCTCTCTATTCTAATTCCCTGGTGTAATTATCGCCGCTAATAATAATAATAATAATAATAATAATAATAATAATAATAATAATAATAATAATAATAATAATGCATAATTTATATTTACTTGGCATTATATAAGTAATTTATGATCAATTAAAGGGAAAATGATTTTTGACTTGAATTACAAAAAGATCCTTTAGCTGACAGTGAAATTTTGTTTTTATCAAAAGCGGACATGGTTGACAACGGTATAAATTGATAAGGAGTACGAAAGGACAGAGATATCTATTATCGCCTGATTTTTATGCCACTTGCATATCACTGTGGCAGAAGAAGTTGCCGCTATAGACTGGCACCTTAGCGCATCATCATATATTGTCGGATCTTCTAGACATCATCTGTAATCTCCCCTGTCTCCTGCCACGGAAAAGACAATATTTACTTCCTTCCCCACGATACATGAAATATCCTCGCTTTGATGTGATGAGTAGTCATAACAGATAGTTCACACTAATCTATCATCCCGTTTAAGCAATATTTCCAATGTTACTGATAACATTTCTTCGATTTTAAACTTTCCAGAACAAGTAATCATTTATACTGCAGAATCAGCTAAAAATATTCAAGTTACCATAAAGCATGTGCGAAATCTGTGATTGGATTAGCAGTAGATAATACTGGTCCACAAAAGAAAAAAAAAAGTCTGCTACTGACGCTACAACTGGCTGTTTTATACTGATAGCAATGCGCTGATTCCAAATCTGTAATCAGAGTTACCCTAGCACGTCAGATGTTTGAGTTATGGGACTCTAAAAAATTGGAAATCTTACTATTCAATAGTTGTTTAATTATAATTAGTCATTTATCGTAAAGTCAGTGGTATAAATTGAGTTTATCTTTTATTCATTGTTAATTATATAACTTTAAATAAATTTATATGAACATAAAACCTTAAAATTAGTAGTAAGCGCTGAAACATCTATTAAAAGTGCTTAGGGCCTTTAAGTACTTTTAATGACGTTCTAGTGCTTACTACTAATTGCAAGTTTATTTATTCTTATAAATGTATTTATAGTAATATAATTTAACAATCAATTGCACTGGTCAGCATGGTGAGATATTGACCGATATGGTATTACTTCCACTTCCATACCATATCTCTTTTTTATCTTTCCTATCCAGTCTCTCTGGTCTGAACACTTGTTGTTTTCCGACCCTGATGATATTAGAGTATTCGAGGCGAAGGGATCATTTTATCTTATCTTTTCTGTCAAATTCTTCCTATAAGGCAGATCAGGCTCTTAGCTGTAGTGAAAGCAACTGATCTAAGGATGGACACCTGGAAAAAAAAATCCCTGGTCCTCCAGGTTGGGGGTTGATGCGGTAGGCCAACTCCCTCCCACCAGAAAAAAAATTGCAATGCTAAAAAACCTAATAGAGATAAGCCGGTAAGACCTAAAACCTCCTGGAGTCAGGGAATATGTTTATATATGAAGGAGAAACATATACAACCAGGAGATTGGATGGACCGACAAAACTGGCTATTAGGAATCGGACGATGTCAAAGACATTAATCAACCGATGATCTATATATCTAATTTAACAATATATATATATATATATATAATGAAATTAAAGAATAAACCAAAAATGAAATTAAGGAAACGTGCCTAAATACAAAAAAGAATTAAATTAAAAATGTATTATAATTACAATAAATTGTGATGTTCCAGAGAAAAACGGACTTCATGTCTGTAATCAACACACTCAAATTAGGTTTGAAACACTTGTTCTTGTTCAGTAGCAAAATCACTGTACACCAGTGTAATCAGTTAGTATTTTTATTTAACACCTCAGATAATTAGTATTGTAATTCAAATCAGGGCTGAAAGGGCCGACGAATTTAGCTCAGATGCATCTTATTTCAGGCTTGAGAATTGTTTACGTGCCATAAATCTGGGACATGGGACATGAGCTTCACTTACCTTTCAAAGTAAGCAGTGTACAGGATGTTTACTATCTTACAATTTATCGACCGCAGCCGAGCTTTAGCCCACGAACGTTTGATAAGAAGGGATTATGAAAACTACTAGTGTACCGGGTTGGCACATAAAAGTTCATTATTCAATTCAATATTGTTTTACCTTTCTTTATACAAAATATTCATAACTGAAATTGCTTGATCTTTTTTCCTATATTTAAGTAGTTTAAATTCTTATTAAGCCTACAATCAAATATATAACGAACGACTTGGTTCAGATAGTAGCATTTGAGACTCTTATTTTGGGGTTCCCTATTGCCTTCAAACTGAGTATTTCTCTCTCTCTCTCTCTCTCTCTCTCTCTCTCTCTCTCTCTCTCTCTCTCTCTCTCTCCTCTCTCCCTCTCTCTCTCTCTCTCTCCCTCTCTCTCTCTCTCTCTCTCTCTTTTCTTTTTCTCTCTTTTTTATAAAGTTTGGTCGATTTTTCATTACCATAGTCCATTGAATAAGGGGCGCGCCGTAGCATAGTGAGTTAAGGCAATACACAACAAGTCGGAAGATCCACAGTTCGAGTCCCGATGAGTCGACTCAGCCTCTAACGGATATGAGCACCAGACACTTGTTCCGGGAATAAAGACGGTTGTCACGCAGAGCCTATAACCCTACAGACATCTCGTGCCGGTTGTCTAGAAAGGTGCGAGCCTTAACCCCCTACTACCCCAAGGGTCTCTTAAGGCCTGTAGGGGGATCACTTTACCTTTTCCATTGCATATTAATTATCTACTTCATAATTCAGTGAATTTAATATCAGTGTTAATTGTAGACATTTGCATGGAGATAAAAAAATAGATATCCAAACATTATTGGTATGTACATAGATTCCATAAATAATTATGTAAAAATGTGAAGATGATTAAACATATTTTTAAAGTAATAAAAAAAGGACATTTCAGTAGGGTTGGCCCATATCTTCTAACTTGCACCATTTGCAAATTCAAATTGTCAAAACTGAACTGAACCTATTTGCCCGATTTCATCATAAGCAATATAAATGGATTTTGTCTCAAAGAAAATGCACGCTAACTTTCAAGCACGTAATGGGAACGTTATACTCAAGTTATACTGGACATAGTAGTAAAGTACTTTTCCTAATTAAGCCAACACTAATAAAATTAATGTTAAAATTCCATTGGGGTATTAGTCACAATATAAAAATTATAATAGGCCTATGTTGTAACATGTAAGTCCAAGGAATGTGTCCAAGGTAAGTACATAAGGTGGGAGAATAAAATTAAGCTTGATTTAAGGGAAAGTTGTACAGGGGATGATTGGAAAACATTAGCTCAAAATAGGGATGTATGGAGAATTTGTCAATGCGGCCATGAACCTACGGGTTTTGATAATACTAGTGAGTTAAATAAATATTAAGCCCTTCTCCGCAAATGACAAAGAGTATTAATTCACTATAGCCTTTCGGGATTTTTTAATAAGAGCCCCACCACCATCCCTCTGAGTTTCCTCGGGATTAATGCCCATATCTCCAGGTCTGTTCTTGTCCCTAATATTACTCTTTGCTGTTTTATTTTGTTCATTTTTCTGGGTACAAGTTTCGGGTATTTGTTCTTAATACTACTTATATACAGTTATGTTTACATATTAATCCCTAGCCTAAGTCTTAAATCTACTACCTAATCTAGCAATATTTATATGGAGTTGTTTAACCTAAGTTTTAAAACTAATACTTAATTTACTAACTTACAACTAACTTATTGCTAGATTACATCTAGTCCCTTCTTCTTTGTCTGCGGATTTAGTCCCATCGTCAGCAGATCGTTGGTTTGTTGTTACTGGTCATGGGAGAAGTAATTTAATTATTTAAATTCAACTTTGTACGTTCACCATTTATCCGGCCGATCAATCCTGCAACGAAAAATCTCCGTGCTCAACAATACCAACTTGTTCCAAATATCGTCCAAGTGGTAAATCGATTAACCAACCAGGCAATTCTATGCGCAACGTAATGCCAAGTAGAGGAATGAGATGAAGCCATCATTATTGAAGGTCTGTGATACATGCAGATGCCGTCTATCAGACCTGTCGCACCATCACTGGCGCAGATGAAATGAAATGACATGGATGAGATGAGATGGAGAAGTGATGGAATAAAGTTTTTGACGGGAGAAGGGAAACCTGCCCTTACTCTGATTTGTTCACTACACAGAGTGACCGAAACGCGAAAGCGGGACCCAGAGGTGGAAGGTAAGTGAGTATTGTATATTTGGCTTAACTTGGCAAAGAGAGAAATGGAGATACAAGGGTAGATCCTTGACTGTTTTCGGCCAGTTAGAAAAGAAAGAACCCACCCTGTTGTCAGTTTTCGTCTTCCCCCTTTCCACTATTAACATCTGGTGAATAAAAGCCGACAGCACTGGTGCGAGTGAGAGAGGTGAGCATAGCTGTCTCTTTCTACAAATTTCTTGCAAAGTTAAGCCACACGAATAATAAGCACTTGCATCACGGAAACGCCAAAAGATCAAAGTACATAATCAAATTTAATCAAAATCGGGTGTTCATCAAAATTATCTTGGAACTTGCTTACATCATACAATTACGCCCACTCGTAGATCCAACTAGGGGACTCTCAACCATTGCATGCCGAAGCCTATCTTGAAATTTCTTCCAGAGAAGCGTTTTAATGTACCAAGGCTGTGTTAAAAAAATATATCTGCCGTTTTGAATTGTAAGGCACTAAAAACCAGCGCCAAAACTCTCATTTAAACTATAGGGAAATAATACAAATTGTGAATTGGTAGATTTGATAATCCTATCAGCCGTCCGCGCCTCATCCCGCCTCACTCCACTCCGCTCTTACTCAAACAGAGTGTCCATTTGTTTTTAAATGGGTTGTCATTGCTGGATTCTGGTTTAAATTTCTGTGCCCTGCAGTTAAAAAGGCAGATGATTTTATGGACCGGCCTTGGTGTATCACAACGCTTTTCTGGGAGAAATTTAAGATAGGTTTCGGCATCCAAAGGTTGATATTTCCCTTATAAAAATGAATATCATTTTTAAAGTCCTTAAGTTTCGCACGATTCTGTAACTCGACATCTGACCTCTTAAATATTCCTCCGAAAAATATGTCATTTTAGTTTAGTATTTGTCGTTCATCCTTGACCGCAATCGAATCTGTCAACTTCAGATAATATGATAAGTGGTCTATAGCAAAACCAAGAGAATCGACTCTTCCTATACGTAGAATTCACCATCTGAATTCCTCTCATGCGTTGCTGGAAACACATCAAACTGTTTATAACCAACATTATAGGTTATTAATTAATTTCTGATATCCTATGATGTAAATACGTCAATTATATTTTTCTGGAACGTAAATTCCTGTGAAATAACACGTTTAAGATAGTGCAAACAGTGGTTTCTTTTTTTTTCTGTGGTATTATCAATTGCTACAAATGTTTTTATATTATATCCCGCGAGCACTATCTCGTTACATTCGTGCACTATATATACAACCTAATAGCCACATGCATTCTAGAATTTTTACATTTTGATATATAAATTGTTATATTGAACGTATTTCCGAGAGAGTCAGTCACTGCAAAATAATGCTATGACCTATTCAGAATGTTAAAAAGGAGGAGCTTGATTTTAAAATGATAAAATTAAATTGATAAAATTGAGGTGAAAAAGACTGTGATTGGTTGTAAATCAAAATTCATTGAAATGTGATTGGTCATTGACTGCCATTTGGGGCATGAGTTAAAGAGTCATAATAATTTACTTCTATCTCCAGTTCTGCGTTTTAGATGATTTTAAATGATTGTAAATAAACTTCTTCTTCTTCTGCTTTAGAGATTAGGCATTTCTTCCTGTAACAATTATAAAAATGCTTTGTGATACTTTACTTTATAGTGACGCGACCTGTCAGTAGAGACTTTTAAACTGTGGTGATCACTGATCACACATACTTCTTTTGACCTCGCAAGGACGTGGAGGGCCTCCCCGAATTAGTGATCAGATCAATTCTAGATCCTCCTCAGAGACGATAGGCTACAACATGAAGACGAAACACACCATTCACACACATAGGCATATTCATACTAAACATGGCGAATATGATAGCGATGGTTATAATGGCTAGATGATGTCTAGGGACTGTTTGGGCCTAAAATTTTCCTGACATTTGACTTAAAGGTAAGGAAAAACCGCGGAAAATATTGGATAGCCATAATATAATTCCATGAAGGCAACATTTGAATGGTTATTTCAGAAACAACTGAAGTCACTTTTTAAATAGCCTATTTAAGGTATTCATTTTCAAGTTTTCTGTATCTCAATTATTATAAAATTTAAAAAATAACATTTACTTTTAGTGGAAGTGTGCAGTTATTGCAGAAACAACATACAGTAAATCAAATGTTTTTAATTGATTAAAATAATTATCTAAAATTTATATTTATATTTTAAAATATGGAGAATTCATCTTGAATGTGATACAGAACTCATAAAAATTCTTATCGCTATTTCATAACAAAAATGTTTTTCTGAAAAAGTTTTTTGCAATTCCTGAAAATTTACTTTTTACTGACATTATTTCTGAAATAAACCATTCATTTATTGGAGAGGTGGAATTCAGATTAAGTAAAATTACGAAATCTTGTAGATCGATCACGAGATTTGTACTCGGGACTTCCTGAATTTGAGTCTCGGTCACTTCCGTCTTGAGCCAACTGATTTTCTGATTAACTTGTAGCACATATGCTAAAACATATATACCTACAGTTGATATATACATAGGATATTAATAGAAAATACCTATTGACGAGGCAAGAATTTACGAGTATTATCAATGATCGAGTGCAGAGGTAGGGATCTCATATTTCTCGAATTGGGATCACACCTGGTGGGCAGTGTTTGCAAAACGCGTGTGGCGCGCGCCGGAGATAGAAACACGCACGCGTGCGTCCTGGGTCCGGTGGCAGGTGTGCAGTCCCTAGTGCTTCCTCCCTTTTTTGCCCATTATTTTGCTTTTCTCCACTCACTCACTAGAGCCACCTCCTCCTAGCAGCCTGCCGGTAGCTCTTTTCTGTCCCCCAACCTCCTCTTCATACACACAATCTCAGTGTTTGTTCCTGTTCAACGTCTCCTCCTCCTCCTCCTCTTTCCTTCATTTCCCGTCTCATTCTCTTTTGGAGGCTAATAAGTATAACTTAAGGCCCGCGGGCCACTGTTCACACTCGTTATATCAAACTCTCAAACCAATACCTGTTTTTCATGGAAAATTATTTTCTTGGATTTTATTTTGTAATTAGAATACAGTTAAGTCTCGTAAGGGAGGAGAAAATATTACGAGTATTTGAAAATAATGTTCTTAGGGAAAATTTTGGACCAAAGAGAGATGAACAGAGAGGCGAATGGAGAATACCAAATAACAGTGAGCTGCATGATCTTTATAAGAAACCAGGTACAATAAGAACAATAACCAGAAATGTCGTATTAACATCCTGGTGGCATTGATTTATTAAAAAATTAAGAACAGTTAAGTATCGTAGACTGCGATGGGTAGGATATGTGACACGTATGAGGACTGATGAGGTGTATGGAAGCTTGTAGGAAAACCAGAAGGAAAACGCCCAGTTGGTAGTCCAATAATGGGGTGGGAGAAGAACATTAACCATGATTTGAGGGGAATAGATTATACAGGGGATGATTAGAAAACATTAGCTCAGGATAGATGTATGGAGAGCTTATATTCGTGCGGCCATGAACCTTTGGGTTCAATAGAGCCAAAGAGTTAGTTAATTAGAGTACATGGAAAAAGTGTTAATTTACTGAGTGAATATTATGAATTACCTAATTGTTTCATGATGATGCATGTTTGAGATAAGTTAAACGTAGCAAGGTAGAAATATATGTGGCATATCTTCAAACATTATAATGGGGGAATTTCATCTAACAATAATTTCCAGATTTATTTTTCAGGATTTTTTTATTCTGAAAAATTAGTATTTTAACATAAATTATTTCATACATGCTTAAAATATTACCTTATTGGGGGACCCGACATACTGACCACTTGTCACTCCTACCTGGCTAGATGATCGTCTACCTCTGTGATTAACACATGTGGATGTGAGGGCAGCAGCCGGCTGGTAGGCCAAGACCTTCTAGGCCTGTCGCGCTTGGAGTTTTAGATACTGGAAAATAAAAGGTAATTTAAACAAAATGGGCCTCAGTGTTTTGGTTGGGGAACGGCTTCCCCCAAATATTTTAGGTAGATTATTTTTAAGCCTAGGCCTATAGGCCTACTTCCTAACATTTAGTGTAACAATATTGTCCGTATTCTCTATACATAGTTATTTTTTGTCAAAAGTCTTTAAAATATCCCGTTCTATAGACATATTATAAAATGTGCTATGTTTTATATACAAGCCTATAGAGGCTACATGTGTCTGTATGTATGTAGGCTATATGGTTTAATTAGAATGTTTTATTTAATTATGCTCTTCAATAATTCAGATATCATTAATGTCTCATTTCATGCCTGAGGGTGAAGAGAACGGCACTTTTTTCTTATTTCAAGCTTATGTTTTTTTTTTTCAGGTGCCATATATTTAGGGCACATGGCCATAGCTTTACCGCCTTTCGTAAGGAAGTAATACTGAGGATTTTTACCCCCTTCAAATAATCTTTCGACCCGAGCGGTTTTGAATCCGAAGTCAACTTAGTAACCTACGGGATCATCTTGAAATTCTGAATTTATTCTCCAAGCAAATTCATTCATGGAATTTTCTTTATTCAATTCGACCGTTTTTGAATCCCGACAGCTACGTAACAACTAATTCAAAGGGATCATTTTGTAATTCTGAATCTTATTCTCTCCAACCAAATTTAATTAGGCCTATGAGAATATTTCCCACCCTCAAGATTTTATAATTTATCTAAACATGATAAAAAAATCTAAGCCTTTCACTTTACTGATTTATAATTTGGAAAAAAGTAAGATTAAGGCTTTAACCTAATACTTAAAAAACATACAGCAATTAAGAATTTGAGGACTTTTGAACAAATTCATTAGCCAGAAAACTGAGAAAATTGTGGTTAACAGATTTCATGATGGGAATTTGTTGCAACATATTCATTGAAAATATTATTATAAAATTGAAAATAACATTTGCTTCTTTTATTTAAAAATCATCATCATCATCATCATAGTACATTCACGAATTTAGGCCATTTGTTGACCTGTTTCGGCCTCAAGAGAAACACCATCCAGAAGTCTTTTGAGTGGACGTCCTGGTCTTCTTCTTCCTGCAGGTTGATATCTTAACATTAGTTTGGGTATTCTGTGATCTTCCATTCGATGAACATGATGTATCCATCTTGACTTATAATCAGAAATTTTGTTTTCTAAAGATTCCATGTGTAATTCTTCTAAGATGTCTTCATTTTTTTTTGTGATCTAGTAGTGTGTATCCTGCAGTCCTCCGAAGATATCTCATTTCAGCAGATCTAAGTCTCTGTATATCCTTCTGTTTCAACGTCCATACTTCGCTACCATACAAAAGAGTTGGAAGAGCCAGTGTTTTATACACTTTCAGTCTTGAATGCTTTTGGACTAACTGTGGCTTGAAGATAGAATTTATTAACCCTAAAATTCTTAAAAATTTAGATATTTTTGCATTTACATCCTTTTCTTCTTCATATGAGATATTGCATCCTAGATATGTGAAATTATTCACCTGCTCCAAAATTTTATTGTCAGTACAATTTTACTTCTGACAGGATCTACACCTTGAAATGCCATAATTTTTTGTTTTTTCTGTAGATATCTTTAATCCATATTCTTCTGTAATTTGTTAAGTTCATACAGACCTTTCTGTAGATTATCTTCGGAATTTGCTATTATTATTTGGTCATCTGCAAACAGTAGGGTGTTTAATTTTCTATTTTCTGATATTCTTATTCCAAATGTATATGTTTTGTTCCAGCAACATATTACTTCATTGATATAAATTGCAAACAGTGTTGGGGATAGGGGGCAGCCTTGTCTCACACCACGATTTATAATTCCTTCTTCAGAAAATCTGTTATTAATTTAATCTTTATTTTTATTTAAAATAAAACATAAAATTAAATAATTTTAATTATGAAATGTATGCCATAATAGTATTATTCTTCTTCTTCTCTTCTTAAACATAATTTGTAGGATTTTCATCCTGTTTTATTTCCAAAATCACTCCTCGGAGGAAGACATATTGGATATGCCATAATAGTATTAAAAAATTAAATTAAAAATAGCGTACTAGAATTAGAACGTACAAAGATTTGGCCACGCAGTCCTCAGATATGAGGCTTGCACTCTACTATAGCACCTACTCAAATCAAATTAAGTTATTTTTTTTAAATAGGCCCTACTGCTGATGTATTGCATTAGGCAAAAGAAGAAATCTTGATTTTAAAAAATAATTAATACTTGAAGTAATATTAGACAACTCTAAACTTATAGAACTATGTATGTAGAATGTCTTTGATTTACTTTAGCACACAATAAATCATGTTTTTTTTTTAATTTCTAAAAAACCTAAGTGAGACCGTAAGGGTCACTAGGCATTGTAGGGCTACATAAAAGGATAAAGAAAAAGCGAGAATGACTGATTATAAAATGGGACTTTGAAGTCATTTGTATGAAATTGGGCCTAATGTATATTCTAGGTATTTTAAAGTCCTATTGAATTTACTTTTTACTATGTTTAGCTTACAAGTATTGATGTAGGCCTAGCCCTAATATTCTACAAATTTGGTATTTGGAAGGGAACAGAAAAAAAAGATCGAACTTAAATATCTGAGGCTTTGCGATAACTTACTGTAACCTGTTTGTATTTAAGAATTATAAAGCATCATATTACATATTGTCAATTAAACTCAAATCAGTATTGATAATGATTGACACGCTATCGAAACGCTTTGGACTTGTTTTTAATATTTTAGTTTGGTGATTTGAGTTCTATTGATAATGTGTAATTAATTTTATCATAAAGAAAATCCTAATATATTTAATTAATAATCGTTGAAAAAATTCCAAAATTCCATTGGAATTTTGTATGCGGAGACACCCGATTTTGAATAAATAAATATTTATTTATAAACAGGTTTACAATGTAATAAAACATCTTCTTGTGCCCAAATCATTTTAAGTTTATATCTCCTTTTCTCCATTCTTCTCTACATTCCCATTCCAGTTCTTCCAGACCTATATATATATATATATATATATATCTTTCTCTCATACCTCTTCTATATAATCCATCCACATAAATCTAGGTCGACCTCTCTTTCTTTTCCCAGGTGAATCCATTCTAAAGCTTTTCCAGTAATCTTGTCTCTGGTATTCTGTGTACATGAACATACAATTCTTGCTGTCTGTATCTCACAATTTCTAAATCATCAGTACGGTATTTCGATTTCGACTTTTTAATAATAGTTTTTTTTAAATCGCTTGAAAATAAATGCCTGAAAGAAGTAGATTGTTATATGAAATTGATGCCAAACAAAAAAAAAATCTAACTTTCTGCAATAAATATTTCTTATGTTTATAAGAAGAGGTAGTAATGTTAAAAATTTATTATAGGACCCAGAAAAAAAGAAAGGAAAAAAAATCATGGTTCCCGCCAGGCGGTTAATGTTGAATAGCCCAGCTGTGCGTCTGCAGATTGCACCACGCGCCAGTGGCTGCAGATTCCGTCACATATTTTGTCATATGTGTACATGTGTCCGTTATATGGGCACTTCCCTCTTCCTGTCCAAACAATTGGATGTATAGCTACACCCACCATATGCTCTCCTCATAATACTAGCATGGAGGTGTACCTCTCTTTTAACACCAATTGTGGGGTCTTATGTCTTTTTAATCCCGGTCGCGTGCAGAAGGATGCGCCCATCCTGACCTTCGTCCGACCCTCTTAAAAAATCAGTATGTTTTGCATCTGTCAGTGAACAAAATAACTGTACCTCAGTCGCATCTCTTTGATCTATTTACAATATCAATTGTAAATAACCGCTATTCGTTTCATCAATAATATAAAAGTTATTTTTGAATGGAGTGATATCTAACTGATGTATCGAAGATGGCCATGTAGAAAAATAGCTATTTTTTATATAAAATACCGGTGGGCAAATCGGGAAAAGTAATGTGATGCGTTCTATAAAGGGAGAATGTTCTATAATTATTCAGTTGTTGGAATAAGGAAATAATGCAAAGATATGAATGGAGGGTCAATAATTAAGAATTCCAAGATCAGGATTGTACTCGAATGCTAATGAATTAATGATACAGTATTGGGTCTGCATATCGTATTAATGATACAGTATTGGGTCTGCATATCGTATTAATGATACAGTATTGGGTCTGCATATCATATTAATGATACAGTATTGGGTCTGCATATCGTATTAATGATACAGTATTGGGTCTGCATATCGTATTAATGATACAGTATTGGGTCTGCATATCGTATTAATGATACAGTATTGGGTCTGCATATCGTATTAATGATACAGTATTGGGTCTGCATATCGTATTAGACTTTCAATTCGTGAAGCCTAAATGGCATTTTGAGAATCTGTACTCAGCATCACAAGAAAGAACAGTTAAGTCTCTGTAGGTTAATTCTTAAGTCACATCATAGTATATTGCGATACAAGTGAGGTAAGCACTTGTTACTTATCGAGAAAAAGTTTGAAAAAAACGAGGCGCTTGCGCCGAGTTTTTTCAGTTTTCGAGACCTCTTATGTGCTTACCTCATGTGTATTGCATACTATTTTTTGGTCGATGTGACTAATTTTTATTAAATTTAATAAAAAATCGAAGATATAAGAACAGAACTAATAGGCCTATATTTAATCTCTGTGAAAAAATAAAATATTATGAAAATGCTTATCTTCAGCACGTATTACGAATGAATGAACAGCGCATACCAAGAAGAATGTATAATTATAAACCAAAAGGGAGGTGAATGTTGGGAAGACCATTGAAGAGATGGAAGGACCAATTAGACCTATAATGAGATCAGAACAGGCCATTGGGCTTAATTCTTGTTGTTGATGATGATGATATAGTAATAAATGAATTAAAATATTGGTTGGATGTAAATGACTTCTATGAGAATTTGGTGATCGTTGCTATGTTGCTTTTCATTTGTTTTAGTGTAAGCAAGGATTGTTGGCTGTGGAGACATTTTTATATGTAGTACTGTGATTAGAATCTGTTTGATATTTTATTATGGAAGGAGTCATGGTAAATTATAGAGAAATTGAAGAAGCCTGGAGAGTTGGATGTTCTGCATTAATTCCGGAAAAGTCTAAAGAAAGATACGAGTTGGTGTACAAAACAATCAAGAAATGTTTTATTTTACTTACCGAACGTGTGCTTTTTTAGTCCATATCAGCATTGCGATTTCTTTTGTTTGCATAGCAACCAGGTTAGATGTGGGAACGTTGACTTACTTCCAGTAACAACAATATTGGCAAGTATAAGAAATTAGTGACATCGACCAAAAATATTGAAAATCATTCAATTGTTGACAATATCTCACATGTGGTCAAAATGAAATGCAACTTGGCTGCAATTTAACTTGAATTATGGGCCTATTATTCTAACGTAGTTTATATTAAATTTAAAAACATGATGGATTAAGCATTATTTTGTAGCCTATAAACCGGTGTATACTCTAAGAAAAAAAAGAAGAATATCATGTAGAAACAAGTAAGGCCTACTCAAGGAAAGTATTATTTAATAAGTAACAATTTGTAGAATATGTTAGGGGGAAGAAAAGAAGAATCGTGTGGAAAATATCAGCAATACTTACTTACTTACTTACTCACTGGCATTATCGAACACGTAGGTTCATGGCCTCACGGACTTAAGCTCTCCATACATCCCTATCCTGAGCTAATGCTTTCCAATCATTCCCTGTATAATCTACTTCCCTCAAATCAGAGTCAATGTTGTTCTCCCACCTCATTCTTGGTCTACCAACTGGGCTTTTTCCCTTTGGCTTTCCTACAAGAAGCTTCCATGCACGTCTTTCATTCCCCATACGCGCAACATGTCCTGCCCATCGCAGTCTACGAGACTTAACTGTTCTTATTATATCTGGCTTCCTATAAAGACCATGTAGTCCATTGTTATGCAGTCTTCTCCATTCGCCTGTATGTTCATCTCTCTTCGGTCCAAAAATTTTCTTAAGAACTTTATTCTCAAATACTCGTAATCTCATTTCCTCCCTTAAAGCAACTAAGACATTACATGGAATAATTTGGAATAAAAATATTACAAAGGAAACTAAAATGAAAATTTATAAGAGCATAATACAGAATATGTTGTCATATGGAAGTGAACTTGTCTTTGACGGAATTACAAAAGAATAAAATTAGAACGGTTGAATTTGATTATTTTAGAAGAAGCCTCCAAAAAACAAGACAGGATAAAATAAGAAATGAATTCCTTTGGAGAGAAATGAATGTCACCACATCTGTTGTTAAGAGGATTGAAAATCAAACGCTTAAATGGTATGGCCCATCTACAAAGAATGGAAAATGAAAGATGGCCAAAAAATATATAGGCCTACTAATGGTTACTCCCTGGAAGAAATAAACGTGGCAGACCAAGATGGAAATGGAAAACCTACGTCCAGAACTATAATGGATGATAGGAATTTGGAAGAGGGAGATTGGAATGATAGAGATAAATGGAAAGTGAAGACGGCAAACCTATAAGTGGGGGAAAGCCGAAGAAGAAGAAGAAGAAGAAAGTAAGAGTCCATGTTTTGCACCCACATAATATAAAAATATCAGCAATAAGTGATCAAATTTGTTATATGAATTCACATATTTATTAATATTGGTAACTAGAATGCGAGAATTGATGTCATATTCTAAGATATTTTCCAGATACATAAATTCATTACATAAGATAGGCTGTAGGAGGACAATAACACAACACATTTACTATTCCGATTGAGGGTCTTTCCACTTTTCAGCGGTTGCCCTTTTACCAGCCGGCTTGCTGGCCCTTCACATCCACATGTGTCAATCACAGAGGTAGATGATCAACAGCCAGTGTAGGGGTGACATGTGGTTAGCATGTTGAGTCCCCCAGCCGTTATAGCTGGTTCCTCAACCTGGAGCCGCTACTTATTGTAGCTACCCAATTGCCTCACGATGCTCGGTGGGCACCGGTCCCATACTGGCCGAAATACCATGAGAAAATTTCTTCCCCCATGGAGACTCGAACCAGCGCAAGTCCCGTAGCTCTGCGCCAAGGCTTCCTACCTTAACCGCTCGGCTACGGCGCGGGATACACATTTACTATAAGATGTTTAAAATCACACATCTAAAGTTTTTCAGGAATATTTAAGGTTTGAGTACTTGATGTGTATTATAAGTCGCCCCTATACTGGCTGGAAGATCGTCCACCTTTATGATTGACACATATGGATGTGAGGCCAATGTCCGGTTGCTTATCCAATAGCCTTTTAGCCTAATTGCACCATAAATTTATTTTCTTATAGGTCACTAATGCTATATGTGACCAAGTAGCTCAGAGGCAGACGGCCCGAAATCTATTTCCGACAGCGGAGAGTTAGAAGTTTTTCTTCACTTCTTGGTGTCCAGGCTAGTTCTTGGACTCTCTCGTCTTCCCAATGAGTCCAAGGAACTTCTTGAAGATAAAATGAAGAGCCAGCCAGTATATTCCCTTCTCTCGCCGTTGGCTATGAATCGTGTATCCTTGCATACACGCCCTCATGGAACTTCATGCTCTGTCTACGGAATATATTTTCCTTAATAATATCATATATTTTAATTCGTGACCTAAACACGGTAGATGCCCAATAAATTGAGTTGTTTAAAGATCTCAAATGTTATTATATTATTTTAAATAACATTTAATATTATTTTCGAAAGAACATATCATAATCATAATTTATAGTTGAACGTTTTATTTGATTCTAATCTTAAGAATATCTGAAATATTTTATACGCCATATGGAATTTGAAAAAAAAAATCTAATTCGTTATTTAATATTTTCTAAAAACTTAGTAAGAACGTATATGGTATATAATTTTTATCTGAATCTAATCTTAAGAATATCTGAAATATTTTATACTCCATATGGAATTTGAAAAAAAGAAATCTTAATCGTTATTTATTATTTTCTGAAACCTTAGTAAGAACGTATATGGTATAGAATTAAGCGAAATAAAAATGCATCGAAATGTAGCTAGGAATATCGCCAAATAAACATCAAGGACATCAAGAAAGAGAAAATGCGAAACTTGTTAAACCTGCCATTTTTAAGTGCAGCATTAGCGGAGAAAAACAAAACTGAGTAAATAGAAGGTAAAAGTGAAGAATGGACATTATAAGCAGGTGCAGTATTGGTACATACCTGGATATGGTGTCACTTTGTTGCAAAGAAGCTCGACAAGAAGACAAGAACAGGTGTGACAAAACTTATGTCCTCTCCCTTTAAACCGCATTCTTGAACACCATACACAAGATGTTGCCAAAGGGAAGGTTATACCATTCAAAAGATACCTGCAGCATCTATTCTTTGCTTCCTATGAACCGAAATTTTCACCAACTAAAACTCTTCCGAAATGACAATCCAATGTTATGCTGAATAGCTGAAGGTATACTTATTTTCAAAAACATCCAGTCATGTCTGAATCAATTTAATGTTATGTTATAATTATAACCCTAACTTTGAACCTGTGGTTTTAAATTTTGCAACAAATTTTAGTACACTAGGTTATGTTTTATACTATTGAACGAAGATAAACTTAGGTCTTATTTATAAAATTTAAGAAATGTTTTGTATTCAATACTTAATAACTAACTCACTTATGGTATTTCATGGGAAGGACCCCATACAAATTAAAATCTGTCTCCAGAATAAAATTTTAGAGAGATCTAATCAATTTAAATATCTTGGATATTATCTCTCTATCTGGGATGAAAAGGATATCCCTGAAAAAATTACTAGTTATAATAAAAGTTTGGGAATTATTAATCACGTTATGAAACCATCCCTTGTACAAAAAAAAACACCAGATTACGTTTATATAACACTTTGGCTAGACCAGGGTTGACCTATGGTAGCGAAGCATTGACACTAAAAAGACAACATGAAAGCAGAATAACGGCTTGTGAAATGAGATTCATGCGCAGAACAGCGGGTTACACCAGATGGGATCGGAAAAGGAACACCGATATCTTAAAAGAATTGAAGACTACGCCAATTTTGGAATATATTAAACAGTACCAACTAAATTGGAAACACCATCTTGAAAGAATGAGTTAAAATCGGATCCCCAAAGCTGTTTATAATTATATACCAAGAGGACGAAGATCACTGGGCCGTCCTATGAAACGCTGGAGGAAAAATTTTCTATAGGATCGTAACAGGCCTTGGCCTAATACATGGAAGGAAGAAGAATAACTAACTCCACTAGCTCTATCAAACCTTAGGTTCATGACAGCGAGATATAAGCTCTCCATACATATCTATCCCGAGTTAATGTTTTCCAAACATCCTCTGTATAGGCCTAATTTACTTCCCTCAAATCGTGGTTAATGTTATTCTCCTACCTCATTCTTAGTCTACCAACTGGGTATTATCCCTCTGGTTTTCCTACAAGAAGCTTCCATGTCTTTCTAGTATTTCCCATTCGTGTCATATGCCCTGCCGATTGTAGTCTACTTTTCCTATAAAGATGATATAGCCTAGCTCACTGTTATGAATTCTTCTCCATTCGTCTGTCTGTTCACCTCTCTTTGGTCGACATTTTTTCCTAAGAGCTTTATTCTCAAATATTTGTAATTTTTTCTCCTCCCTTAAAGCAAGAGTCCATGTTTCGCACCCATGTAATAGAACTGAGAAAATAACAGTTTTATATCTTTTCATAAGTAATGCCACGAGTGATTTCCAAATTATCGATAAATTCACGACTCATGAAGTGAGGAGTGAATTTATCTAGAGAATTTGGAAATCAAGAGTGGCATTTGTTAGGACTATTTAACGAATAAAATTAAGCTGTTTACTCACAAATCATTATTTAACTATAGTTATTTTAAAATATTTATATATTTAATGTAAACGGCGATGTTTGAAAACAAATGAGAAACGATAGGTACGCTTCTACTGCTTCTTTTGTTTATCACTGCAACCAGATCATACTATTTATTGCCAAAGGAACGCAATATTGTAAGGAGGAGCTTTCTTTAATATGGTAATCATAACACTGATAAATATTTGGTGAAACACGATTCTGATTGGTTGTAAAACAGAAATCATTGAAACGTGATTGGTCATTGACTCCCGTTTGGGGCATGAGTTAAATAGTCAGTTTAACTTTTTTTTTTTGAGATGTTAGGACTATAAGAATCCATGTAATGCATAATAGCATGCACTAGAGGATTACCGTATATTTTTAAATATTATTAATGATTTGCGGTATTAGATTTAGTGTTAATTAGCTATTTAAAGTCGTTATTGCCATCACTATGGCTGTTCACAGCTAATATCATTGATCTGTATAAAATCTGAAAAAAAAGTTATTGGTTATAAAACCAACAGTAAAGTAGTTTGGTTTTTTTTAAATGAATTCAAGATAGCATCCATAAACTAGGTAAATGTGATTATAAAATGAAGAGAAGGCATGAAATTTTCAAATTACCTTTTTGTCATAACATCAAGGTGAATATATTACATGTAAAGTAACGGATTAGGTCTGTCTTCTAGTTTATTGTCCCATTCTTGCTTATTAGATTCACTTTAATGCTAAGGAACAGTGAAATTAATCAGTAAGATGGAAGATAATTCAGTATGTTGGATTTTGCACTTAAATTGGATCAACATATCTGACAGTCTATTTTCAATATGGAAAACAAAGAGAGTTTAGATTAGTCCGGATATAGTGAATAAGTTAATCCCAGATGTCAATTTTATTAAATTAATAAAATATCCCCGACTAAATCAAATAAAAAATATATACCATGTTTTGTTAGACCTAAGATCTTAAAAAACGGACTTACTCTTTTTATATTCTTCACTTATAGTTTATTGGTGAAAATTAATTTATTTTCACCCTTTTGATAGAGGAATTTGGAAGGAAATCGAAAAATTATGAAACATTTTTTAAAAGTTATTCTTTTGAATGTAAAACAAATATTGGAATTTATATTCTTAACAACAGAATGCAAGTTATATAACAGTTTATATTAAAAGTAATTTTACTAAGGCATTCATCATTTTCATTGTCCTTTATCATAAGTAATGCCACGAGTGATTTCCAAATTATCGATAAATTCACGATTCACGAAGTGAGGAGTGAATTTATCTAGAAAATTTGGAAATCAAGAGTGGTATTTGTTAGGACTATTCAACGAATAAAATTAAGCTGTTTACTCACAAATCTTTATTTAAATATAGTTATTTTAAAATATTTATATGTTTAATGTAAACGACGATGTATCAAAACAAATGAGAAACGTTAAGTTGAATTTGTTCATCACTGCAATCAGATCATATTTATTGCCAAATAGAATCGCAATATTGTAAGATTGCACCCTAGTGGAGAAAAAATGAAACACATAATTACAAGTTATTAATTAATTTCTGATGTCATATGATATAAATATATCAATTACATGTTTCTGCAACGTTAATTCCTGGAAAATAATACGTTTAAGAAAGTGTAAACAGTGGTTTCTTTTTTTATGGTATAATCAATTGCCACGAATGTTTTTCTATTATATCTCGCAAGCAGAATCTGGTTACATTCGTGCACTATATATACAATATGGTAATCACTTGATAATATGAAAGTGAAAAAAAAAATGCGATAATATTGAGGTGAAAAATGACTGAGATTGGTTGTAAATCAAAATTCATTGAAATATGATTGGTCATTGACTGCTATTTGGGGCATGAGTTAAATAGTCATATTAACATAAAAACCAACTTTCTGTTTTACTGCAATCCTTTTGACGCGTCCATTTCATTGTTAACGTCTTTCTACTCTAACTCACTAGTATTATCGAACTTGTAGGTTTATGGTCGTGGGGACATAAGCTCTCCAAATATCACTATCCTCAGCTAATATTTTCCAATCATCCCCTGTTTGATCTACTTCCTTCCCACCTCATTCTTGTCTACCAACTGCTTGTTTTCACTCTGGTTTTCCTACAAGAAGCTTCAATATCCCTCTTCTATACCCATTCATGCTACATGTCCTGCCCATCGCAATCTACGACACTTAACAGTTCTTATTGTTTTTTAATCAATGTCACCAGCTTGACAATAGTACATTTCTGGTTATTGTTCTTATTGTATCTGGTTTCTTATAAATATCATCAGCTCACTGTTCTCCATTCGCCTGTCTTTTCATCTCTCTTTGGTCCAAAATTTTTCGAAAGAGCTTTATTCTCAAATGCTCGTAATCTTTTCTCTTTCCTTATCTAATACCTTATATATATAGGCGATAGATTAATTCATTATAGTTTATTACTTTCTTTGTATTTTTATTAATTTCTTTTTATGTATAGTAGATTCGAGCTGTTATTCCTTTGTGTATACATTCTTTCATTAGTTTAATTTTAATTGAATTTATTGTATTGTATTATTAGACAGTTATTTTCATTATTGTTCGGTTTAACAGATAATTGATTATTAATTAAATAAAATAAAACGTAGTTTTATTTGATTTTCATATTTATTATATAATTCAGTGGCAGCTGTTTCGGTACACTGTACCTTCTTCAGACATGTTAACAAATTATGAATTGTGTTCCAACTGATCTAAGCAACAATATAACAATATTTATTTAATTTAATTAATGAATCCCCTTTGTTAAATTAAAAAATTTAAATAAATATTGTTGTATTGTTGCTTGGATCAGTTGGAACACAATTCATAATTTGTTAACATGTCTGAAGAAGGTACAGTGTACCGAAACAGCTGTCACTGAATTATATAATAAGTATGAAAATCAAATAAAACTACGTTTTATTTTTATTTAATTAATAAATATGGATTTTCATCAAGTAAACACCAACTCAATTGATTAGATAATTGATTGTTCAGTATGTACTATTATTGTAATTCCTTTTTGTATTTAAATGTAAACGTACTTTTGTTCTGGTGATTGGAAGAGAAGGCCACATGGTCTTAACTCCACCAGGCTAAATAAATCTAAATCTAAAGTAAAAGTGCATATTTCCCATCCATATAACTGGTATAATGACAGTGGTAGGCCTATATTTTTATTTTTAGTTTGCTTTTTGAGATAAGTTCGGATGACAAGAGTGTCTGTATTACCTCCATGTTTGAAATTAATGTATTCTTGAGAGGTGTATGAATCGTACGTATTAGACACTAATTTCTTCATGAGTAACATTACATTTTATATATGCCTGCTACTTAAAAAAAAAATCTGAGACACAGTTGACCATTTGTTGCACACGCTCGATTATCTTTGTGGGTTGTTATTTATGAAGTATATAATCTAGATTTCCTTTAAAGTGACCATGACGACACGTCTAATTATTACGTTGACATTTTCATTACATCATAATAATCACTTTATGGGTTTCACTTCAGTTCATCAACCCACACACACTCTCAGGGAGCACTGCACCAGTAGACATTATCCTCCTTTTTTAGTAATATATTTATTTTTTCAGTGCAAACATGGACGTCTGTAGGGGGTTAATGTTTGTCATAAGTCTCTTGTTGGCTTTCACTATTCATCTAATCTCTTTTCATTAATAGGTTTGCTTTTAAATTTCTAACATTGAGTATTTTTCTAGAGTAGTAGATCTGCATTAAAATTTACAATGTAAATGGTTGCTTTGAATGTTAATGTTTTATGCATTATCTTGATATGTTCATCCATTCATATAATTTAGTAATTTATTATGACTGTACAACATCAAATTGATTTCATTTAGGTTTCTTCAAATGTATGTGTTTAATACAAATTTTGCATTGCATCTAGGTAAAATACACTACTCAAAAAATTAGAGGAACACATGTTTAAATCAAAGCCACAAAATAAATATTGTAACAATTTAATTTTTGAGAGTCAGATGTTTTGAGTTCACGTATTGTTTAAAATCAGATTGAAGATCTTCTGGGTTTTATTAATTTTTCTCTGAATATGTTAGTGAAATTCCAAGAGTTGCTGAAACCAAAGTGAGTTCATATTGATTTATTTTTTAAAAAACAGGTTTGAAGAATAATCTGTGGTAGGGAATTGTTATTTTTGTGTTCTCTGAAGCTAACACAGAGCAATGAGACATCTGAATGAAACATCAGTTGCACGAGCAATTGCATAGATTGAAGATGGCCATTCCATTCGCAATATCTCTAGGATTCTTGATGTCATCCCTTACGTCATCCATAGGCTGTGGAGGCAATATAGAGAGACACATGGATACAAGAGGAGACCCGGGCAAGGTCGTAAGAAGAAGACTACAGACGTACAGGATAGATTTCTTGTCTTATCAGCTTTGCGCAGAAGAAAATCTACAGCCAGAGATCAACAAAATAATTTACGCACAGCAACTGGGACGGTAATTTCTGATCAGACTTTAAGAAATAGACTGAGAAATGCCAGATTGAGGTCTAGAATCCCCTTTAAAGTCCCTCGTTTAAAACATCAGCACAAATAAAAAAAAATGGAATTTATTGCCTTTTTTTCAGAATAAAGAAAATACATATGCATTTACATTGCGCACGGGCCTGCTTGGCCGTACGTGCATTATTTTTCCATGAATAAAAAAATAAAACTAATAATATAAACAAATACCTACAAATACACCTGTATCAAAAAACAATAACAGGCTACATATAAGTAAAATCTATGTCTACACTAAATCAAAATAATACATATCTACATTCATCCACATTCCGTACATTAATATTAAAAAAATGCTAGAAAACAAATTAGAAAAAAACACACACACACACCCACACACCCCCACACACCGCACGCTCATACCCCCTCACCCCGTCCCTGCAGACATTAAATGCACTATTAGACTATTCAACTTATCCGACCTACTTATTATATAACATGATTAAAGATAAATAAGCCAGGCTGCGATTTGCTCAGGATCATGTCAACGGGCAGCTCTGCCAATGGAAGGGTGTTTTATTCACGGACGAATCAAGATTTCGTCTAACAGGTTCTGATGGTCGTACACGTGTATGGAGATGTCCTGGTGAACGTTTTGATCCAGCCACAATTATCGAACGTGACAGATTTGGAGGTGGTTCGGTTTTGGTTTGAGCTGGGATTACTATCGAGTTTCGACAGAGCTTGTCGTTGTCCCACAGCGCATGAATGCTGATATTTACATTAATGACATTATCCTTCAACATGTTGTACCCTTTGCTTATGGTATGGAGCCTAATTTTCTTCTAATGCAAGAAAATGCTAGATGTCATACAGCACAGGCTACCAGAGATGTCCTGCAAGAATGTCAATTTCGGGTGATGGACCTTACTCCGATCGAGCATATGTGGGATAAGTTCGAAAAACTTGTTCATAAGCGTCCTGCTGTACCTCAGAACCTGGAAGAACTTTCACATGCAATCACCGAGGAATGGGAGAGAATCTCACAAGTTTCTGCAAAGCATGCCTCTTAAGTGTAATGCGGTCATTCAGGCTCACGGAGGACACACTAAGTACTGAGTGTTGAAATAACCATGGAAACATTGATTCCACAAATTTTAAATCTCAAATTTCCACTTTGTTTTCTGTTACAAATGAAAACTTATTCGTATTGCTAATACTGTACAAGAAAATATTGTTTGAATGTCTATTCTAATTTTACATAAATCTTCAATTTATAATTACAAAAGACCAAACATTAAATTGTTTCAATATTCATTCTCGTGTTTTGGTTTAAACATGTGTTCTTCTAATTTTTTGAGTAGTGTATTATATATCGTGCTATTCGCATTTATTTTTGCGACTATTTAACTCATGCCCCAAATGGGAGTCAATGACCAATCACGTTTCAATGAATTTTGTTTTACAACCAATGACAGTCGTGTTTCACCTCGATATTTATCGAATTCTGTTTGCCAAAATAAAGAAAGCTCCTCCTTTTTAATATTCTGAACAGGCCACAGCATGATTTTGCACTGACTGACTCTCAAACAAATATGTTGAATATAGTAAATAATGAACAGATTCCTTCGAACTACACAGTTGAGAATTGTGTTTTTAAATACTGATCTTAGTGAGTTGTTTCCTAAAAAAATAATTAATAACCTATAATGTTGGTTAAAATATACAGTTTGATGTGTTTCATTATTTCTCCACTAGGGTGCATTCTTACAATTTTGAAATCGTATTTGGCAATAACTAATATGATCAAGTTGCAGTGAATAAACAAATGAAACATAACCTCATATTTCTGAATTGTTTTCAAACATGGTCGTTTACATTAAATATATAAATATTTTAAAATACCGGTAACTATATTTAAATAATGATTTTCGAGTAAACAGCAGAATTTTATTCGTTAAATATTCCTAACAAATGCCATTCATCATTTCCAAATCCTCTAGATAAATTCACTCGTCACTTCTTGATAATGAATTTATCGATAATTTGGATATCACTCGTGTCATTACTTATGATAAATTTATATTTAAGAATTCTTTAGTATCCCTGTATACCATAAAACATTTCGTTAATTTCGTGATTGTAAGAACAAAGTGAAATTATCCTGTTTATTTTATGGTATGTCTGTGTACTTTAAAATTACTCAAAAAGGATTTGTGTTCTTAAAATCAATGTTTATTTATTTTTTTACAAAAAAAAAAGAATGTCCTACCATTTGTGATTTTTTTTACGGTAAAACATGAACGATATATTTGTTTACACTTTCTCCAAGGACCTTTTGTTACTCTATTGACCTCATATTTTTATGTATGATTTAAATATAGTACGACCAAGTGGTCTGCACTGCAGTCTAGGGGTAATATTGTTTCCTTGTACGCAATCACTCCGGGTACGATCCCCAAATCAAGTTTCCTGGATGATGGTCATCTTAGGTTAACGTTGAATAAGCTGATGCACTCGAAAATCCGATAAAATGCACATTTTCGAAAAATGGCCCAAAATTTACATTTTTCGAGCAAGTATATTTGTTAGTCGAGACAAGTTTCCCCAATTATAGCCATCTTAATTTTACGTATAATCATTTTGTTTAGTATAAAAATGTTGGTATGACTTCTACTAAATTTTCGTGTTATCTCGGAGGAGACCTGGCTTTAAGCTTTTCTCACATTCGGGTAAGCCTGCATGTCGTTGTGCGGTCAACATTTATTATCTGAACCAGAATTTAAAATCCTCCTCCGACCATTGTGGAACTATCATTTCCACCGATAGTTGGTACCTTTAAGGATATGTAAAATAATCCATGGGAAAATTTAAATTTTTGGCAATGAAAGAAAAATAGCTAACTTACTTACTGGCATTATCGAAACCGTAGGTTCAAGATCTGATGAACATAAGCTCTCCGCACATCCCTATTTTGAGCTGATTTTTCCAATTATTCCCTGTATAATCTACTTATCTCAAATCATAGTTAATACTATTCTCCCACCTCATTTTTGGTCTATCAATGGGCGTTTTCCCTATAGTTTTCCTACAAGAAACTTACATGCGCTTCTTTCATTCCAGTTTGTGTCACATATCCTGCCATCTGAGTCTATGACACTTAAAACTCCATGGCGCGACAGGTCTAAAAGGCCCTTGGCCTACCAGTCGGCTGTTGGCCTCATATCTACATATAGGCTTATCACGGACGTAGACTATTATCCTGACAGTGTAGGGGTGACGTTTTGTTAGCATGTCGGATCCCCAGCCGTTATAGCTGGTTTTTTACAACCTGGAAGCCGCTACTTATTGTAGCTACTCATATTCCTCATGATACTGGGTAGATACCAGCCCCACACTCGCCGAAATTCCATGAGAACATTTCTTCCCCCCTGGAGACTCAAACCAACTCGAGTCCCATAACTCTGCCTCATGACCTCTTTTCTTAATCACTCGGCTACGGCGCGGGACTTAGCTGTTCTTATTATATAGGGAATCAATTTTAAGAGGAAACCTCGCATCATTCTGCCGCGACCAGACTACTGAAATTTCGACCTTATAAACAAAGGTTTGTGCAGGTGAGTTATAAACAAAGGTTTCGTGAGTAATGAGCTATGTGTAGGACCATTTTTTATATAATCTAAATTAGTTTAGTTATTTGTATTTTGTAGCTTCTAACTGTCCTCATTTGCCGGTAGTCTAACGGAATACTCTCCCCGCCGGTGCAAGCACAATAGCGGGCAAGGTGAGAGCCGCTGCAACGCTGTAAATAGGTTTCCGCTTAAAATGGATTCCCTGTATAAGGTTTCCTATGAAGATCATATAGCTCACTATTAAGTATCTTCTCCATTCCCCTGTTCAGAAAAATTGCTAACTGTAACGACATTAATAATTTGAATCTTCTGGCTGGTAAAATGTTAAATAAATTTCACGAGAAAATAAACTTGTTAAGGGAGAAGAGACAGGAAATTAAGTTTTATCTTGAAATTATTTACTAGAATGACGTAAAGTGGAGGTGTTGCAAATGGATGTTAAGTGTGTAATCTGCAGTAAAATGTGAAAACGGTGAATGGAAGGTGAGCTTCTAGTTTACGCGTTTCATTGTTTGCAGGAGCAATGAGCAATAAAACATGGATCCACCTCCACAAAGTAAGGCGTCTCTTCAAGATGCTGATAATAATGATCCGCACTGACCTCGTTTTACTCTTGTAGGCGTCTCCCACTCTCTGCGTACTGTTGACTGGCGCCAGCCACCCGGATACAGCCATTTACTCGCGTACCTTATCCCAAACTATTAAGTATCCTTACGCACTTATTGGCACTCTAAATTCTGTTCATAGATTCGTTCCGATTGAACTGTTTGCTTCATTTTCTCTCTTCATGTACGCTAACGTTCCCATAATTTATTATGGTACCTTATCCACTTGGGACATAGCTTAGCATAGTTTTTTTAAGACAATACGCTACAAGCTGGAAGACCGTGGGTTCAAATCCCGGTGGAATCAGATTTTTTAACTGGTCTAAACCACTGGTGGCACCATGGCTCGCAGCTCTAATAAAAATGAGTTCCAGACTATGTCTTGGATATAAAGGTATTCGACATCCAGGTATGAAAACCCGGCTAGTTTCGTGTCAAATTGCTAGAAAGGTGAGAGTCTCAACTCACTGCTACCCAAGGGCCTGGGTAATTCGTTGCCAATATTACGAAAACGTCGACTTTCATGCATGACCGGCAAGTCGGCCGTTAATTCGATCTCGGCAATTGCTCACGGTGAGTCAGCTCACCAGTGATTGGAAGTAATTTGAGTAGAGACTAATGTATTTGCATGCGGCCCTTAATCTGCTACTACCCCAAAACTCTCCTAAGGTCTATAGAGAGATCACTTTAACTTATTTTTTCTTACATATTAGCTGTTAGGTCTAAATATAAATATCAGCTTCATACAAGCATTTCGTTCCTCCGATGTTAGAGCATCTTATTAGTTTATTATTTAACACCAACCACAAAGGCAAGCAATCATAGGCCTAGCAACACCATAAAATGTGCAAAAATATGAAATTCCACCAACCGAGTGACTCGTGTGAATGCAAGATATGTGAACAAAAATGCGAGCGATACCATTACAAACAATGCAGAAGATGGCCGGGATCGTTGAACGAACTGATAAAAGACAAATCAAAAAAATTAAAACTTAATGCTCTTTTTAGTGTCATTTACCTACTTATTATAATTATAAAGATATATTTTTCTTCATATAAAAGTTTTGCTTATTATCTTCTTCCACATCTGCTAAGTTTAGATACACAAATCTGACCCAACTGGAACTCAAAAACGTCCGCACTTCAGATTACGACGACACGGTAGAGAACACATGCCGGTAATGGATATCCTCATATATTAAATGAAGTTTAGAATATGGTTACTTTGATGTTAGAATGTGGCAAATCAATCTGCTTTATTTTAGTTCTTTTTCATCTGATCTATGTCAGGACATAGAATTCTGTTCAGTCTTGTATCCTCATTCTCTGTCATTATCCATTGAAAATGCGTATCTGCATCAATCTGAGCTTATATAATATTCACTCCATATCGCTTATCTAATTATGAACACTTACTTCATCATTAATCATAAAAGAAATTAGGCCATCGTTGGTCTGTTCGAACCTCAGAATCCATTCGTCAGTCTTCATTGGTCTGCCATATTATCTTCTACCAAGTGGAATGTATTGCTAATTAATTTTGGGAATATATATATTTTTGTCCAATGCCACTAGGTTGTCTCTTATGGCATTTCTGGCTTTCTCTCCTGGCTTTAATAGAATTGTTATCCATTTCTTAGATTGTGGCACCTAGAAGGCTGAGTTACTTTACCCAGATGATATAAGTGATAAATGATAATGAAACGTCAGGGGAGTACTTAATTAAACTTGACCTAAATTTCAGACAATGGACAACCACAAGAATAATTCCCTTTAAGAAAAAATCCTAACGTCTGACCTCGAATCGAAACCCGGGACCTCATGAACTGTAGTCAGAAACGCTGACCACAAGCCCGCGAGGCTGGTCATTTTGGGAGTATTTTTATTAGCATTCTGATTTTAAGGCCAACTCAATTTTTTGTTTGTAGTCTGTTACTTTTTTCCAAAATGTAAGATATTTTTAATAATCATAATATTTCGTTATTTATTTGAAATCCACCGCTGTGGACTCAAGGTAGTATGCTGCCTTGTCACGCAGCGGGCCTGGGTTTCATCCCCGGTCAGGACAAGTTTCCTAGCTGAGGTTTCTTCGGAGTTTTTCTTCACCTGTAAGACACATGTCAGTGAACTTTAAGGCCCTATGGTCCCCGAATACCATCTGGCCATCATTATCATCATTTATCATATTCACTTCATTAGGTTAAGTTTGGGATTAAGACCTCTCCTAGCGCATCGTTTCCATCATAATCACTCATCATATCATTGGGGCAACGTAACCCAGCCTTCCATGAGCCCCAACCTCAGAACTGGGTTACATATGCCAATGCCAGGAGAGAATATCAGAAATGTCGAATTGACAAACTGCTGGCATTGAATATGTATCATCATCCAGGGATTAAGCCTGTTGGCTCGTCCCGGTTTGATGAAAGTTAGAACTGTTAAAATTTTTCAGACCACCTTCTGTGTGGGCGTTCAACATTTTTCCTTCCGTGCGGTTTATAATTTAGTAATCATTTTGGAAATCTTTCTTCTGGCATTCTATCAATATGTTCTTTCCAGGCATTCCTATATTTAGTTATTTGGTTTATATATTTTTTCTGCCAGAATAAATAAAACATTGTTATATTATTATTATTATTATTATTATTATTATTATTACTTAGCTATAAATATCAGTTCTGCAGATACCAATCTTAATTTATCCATTTGCTCTGATTATTATCCATGTTTCGATACCATGTAATAAAACAGGGTGGGCTGGTATCTCGTACAATTTCAACATTGTACTATTTATAACTTTTCTTATTTAAAATTACTATTAAAACCTCTATTTTTTAATTAAAAAAGCTCAAATAATTTCAGTTCAATTTTATTCCTATTTTTGTCATTATATAGAAGTCCGCTTCATTCTTATATCGTCTTCCTCTACTGTTATGCTTTGAAAATACCTGCTCTCTGAGATACAATAACATTCTTTCTCAATTCAAGGCTAAAAAATTCCAAACTGTTTCACTGAATACTGTAAATATTCCCTCTATTGTTAAGTATTCGTGCACCGATCTCCTTTTTTAAAATGCCCAACTAAGACCAGTATTTTGTTTTATTCTATACATCATCTTATTTGTCCACCGCTATGGTCTCGAGGTAGCGTGCTGCCTGTCACGCAGTGGGCCCGTGTTCGATTCCCGGTCCGAAAAGGCTCCTGGTTATCAGGGTTTACCTTACCTGTAAGACAAATGTCAGGAAGCTTTGGCCCAACGGTCCCCGAAAATCATCCGGCCATCATCATCATCATCATCATCCTTCACCGGTGTGGAAAGCAACGGGAAGCTACCACACCTATAATTCCGTAGTAAAGCTGCAAAGCACAGCATGAAAATGCTATAATTGCAGTGAAAGACCTGCCCTCGGGCACAATTACCATGGATAGATGGATCATCTTATTTTGATATAACTTAAGATGTGAAGATTTCCATAATTCTAATATTTTTCCTTTGTTATCAGGTAGAGGCATAATATTCCCCATTTTCTTCATTCATGTATCCATATTCTCTGGTTCAGACAAAGTGTAATACCTGCACTGCTATTTAATGTTTCATTATTAAATAAAGTTTTTCAGTCATAATAAAACTTGTTAGGTATTCATTTTTAGATATATATTTCCTGAGACAGGATGTAGGATTATCGACACTAATTTGATTAATTTTAGTTCTGTTTGTAATTATAATTTTGCTTCTCTTCTTAACACATGAAAAATTAAAGTAAAGTGATGCCATTGCAGATCTTAGAACCCCCTTTGGATTATGGGAGAATATGGCTATCACTTTTCTAGATAATCAGCACGAGATGTCAGCCGGGTAGTTAGCTCTGCGTGACAATCGCCTTCACCCTAAGAATAAGCTCTGGTACTCATTTCCATTAGAACTGAGTCGATTCCAGGGCCATGGTGCCGCCAGAGGGTTTTCAAGCTGTAAAGAGCTTGAAATCATAACACTATAGGCTACTGTCCTTTATCTATTGAACTAATTAACTAATTCCCTGGCATCATCGAACCCTGTGGTTCATGACCGTGCGGATAAAAATTAACGAATAAAATTAAGCTGTTTACTCACAAATCAATATTTAAATATAGTTATTTTAAAATATTTATATATTTAATATAAACGGCGATGTTTGAAAACAAATGAGACACGATTGGCACGCTTCATTTGCTTCTTTTGTTCATCACTGCAACCAGATCATATTATTTATTGTCAAAGGAACGCAATATTGAAAGAATGCACTCTGGTGGAGAAAAAATGAAACGCATCAGAGCTGTATATTAATTAATTTTTTATGTCCTTTGATGTAAATATGACAATTATATATTTCTGGAATGTTATTCCCTGGGGAAAAAATACATTTAAGTGCAAACAGTGGTTTCTTTTTTTGGTGGTATAGACCTAATCAATTGCTACAGATGTTTTTGTGTGTTGACATTCATGCACTATACATACAATCTGGTAGCCGTATTTCTTAGAGAGTCAGTCACTGCAAAATAATGCTATGGCCTCTTCAGAATGTTAAAAAGGAGGTACTTTCTTTATTATGATAAACTTTAGTTGGTAAATTCTAGGCGAAACAGGACTGTGATTGGTTGTAAATTAAAGATCATTGAAATGTGATAGGTCATTGACTACCATTTGGGGCATGAGTTAATAGTCATATTAAAGAAAGCTCCTCCTTTTTTAACATTCTGAATAGGTCATAGCATTATTTTGCAGTGACCGAAGAAATACGGCTACCAGATTGTATATATAGTGCACGAATGTCAGCTGATGGTGCTTGCGGGAGATAATATAAAAACATTTGTAGCAATTGATTATACCACACTATTTATAATTATATACCAAGAGGACGAAGATCTCTGGGCCGTCCTATGAAACGCTGGAGGGAAAATTTTCTATAGGACTTGGCCTAATACTTGGAAGGAAGGAAGAAGAAGAAGAATATTATACCACAAAAAAGAAAAATAAACCACTGTTTTCACTTTCTTAAACGAATTATTTCCCAGGAAACAACGTTGCCGAAAAATATAATTGATATATATACATCATAGGACATCTGAAATTAATTAATACCTATAATGTTGGTTATAAATTTCTCCACTAGGGTGCATTCTTACAATATTGCGATCCTTCGGTGATAAATAATATGAACTGGTTGCAGTGATGAACATGCGTAACAATCGTTTCTCATTTGTTTTCAAACATCGCCGTTTACATTAAATTAATAAATATTTAAAAATAACTACATTTAAATAATGATTTGTGAGTAAACAGCTTAATTTTATTCGTTTAATAGTCCTAACAAATGCCACACTTGATTTCCAAATTCATTACATAAATTCACTCCTCACTTAGTGAGTCGTGAATTTATCGATAATTTGGAAATCACTCGTGGCGTTACTTATGATAATGATGAGCAAATGGTGTTCGGGGACCGTTTGGATATTAAAGTATCAGATATTTGTCTTAAAGATCAGGAAAAAAAGAAGACAAAGAAGTCCGAAAAAGTCTCAATCTCCGGACCGGGAATTGAATCAGGGCCCGCTGCGTGACAAGGCAGCACGCTACCTCGAGACCACAACAGTGGACATTACTGATATAATATTGATAATATAAAACTAGTTATAAACTAATGTTTTCTGAACGCGTAGTCGGTAGTAAGATTTCCTTTGAACTGGGAATTGAATGAAGTTTCTCAGCTAGAGGGTCCCATGGCGCTATTGGCTTTTGTTCGCTCCCATTCATAGCAACTTGCAGTGGAACAAGTGAGCGCATTCCAAACTTTTCTCCATTCAAGAATTGCCGAGTGACTGTGGTGACAGACCGTCTTGTAGTGCAAAACCAGGGCGAATTGGATTATACCTTAGTAGAGAACTACCTTGCCCGGAGGCGCGTGTGCGTTTCCCAAAAGTCTATAATACTCCTTTTTTCAACTGACAATGGTAAATTATTTGTGTTCGCTCCCACAGTCGCTCAGGAATTTTGTAAGATCTAAGGAGAGTAGGATGTCTAAAAAATAACCACTGCATTTTAAAAATCTATATTTCTACGAAACACTTCATACATTAAATTAGAATAAGAATATATTTTATTCACAAATAAATTTTGTACGCATTGTCAAATTGACGCAATTGTCATAAGTAATGTTACGAGTGATTTCCAACTCATCAATAAATTCAAAAGTCACGAAGTAACGAGTGAATTTATCTAGAAGATTTGGAAATCAAGAGTGGCATTTGTTACGACTATTTAACAAAATAAATTAAGCTGTTTACTCAAAAATTATTATTTAAAAATAGTTTTTTTTAATATTTATATAGGCCTATTTATGTAAACGGCGATGTTTGAAAACAAATAAGAAATGTGAGGTTAAGTATATTCACTGCAACTTGATCATATAATTTATTGCCAAATAGGATCGCAATATTGTAATAACAATAATAATACTTACGATAATAATAATAATAATAATAATAATAATAATAATAATAATAATAATAATAAATAATAATAATGATAATAATATAATAATGAAACACATCAAACTGCATATTATAATCAACATTATCAACATTATAGGTTATTCATTTATTGTTTTAGTAAAAATTTCAGTAAAATCACGGAATCTTTTCATTATTTGCTATATTCAATGTATTTGTTGGAGAAAAATAATGGTTCGACCTGTTCAGAATATTAAAAAAGAGGAGCTTCATTATCACAAAAGCAGGAACCGATAAAGAGAAATCGATAAAGAAAGATGTGAAACACGACTGCCATTGGTTTGTAAGACAAAATTAATTGAAACGTGATTGGTCATTCACTACTATTTGGAGCATTGGTTAAATAGTCCCATAAAATACCTTTTAATCAAGATGTTGGTGTCTGACTTTCATTAATTCTTGAGAATTCATATCTGTAAGTATTAGTAGGCCATTTTATGGATAAACCTTAAAACTATTTTAATGCAAATATTCAATCCTTTAGCTATACATTAGCCATAAATTCAAATGAATGATTTATTTTAGAAACAACATACTGTGAGTTAGTAAATAGTAATTTTCAGGAATTGCAAAAAAAACTTTCTCACAAAAGTATTTTGTCATAAACATAGCGATAAGAATTTTTATGAGTTTTGTATCACATTTAAGATCAATTTTTCATATTTTAAAATATAAAATTTAGATAATTATTATAATCAATTAAAGACGTTTGAATTATGTTGTTTCTGCAATAAATACATACTTTCACTAAAATTAAATGTTATTTTTAAAATTTTATAATAATTGAGATACAGAAAACTTGAAAATACCTTAAATGTTTCAAAAAAGAAAATTAATATGCCTACATCATATTAAACAAAATAACTACTTTATAAAAGTGATTCAGTTAGTGGAAACACTTTGTAAATTACATTAATCACACACTGACCAACTACATAATTCATCATAGAAACTAGTAATTTCTATCTCTTGAGGAATACGAGTAAACTCTACTAGCTTGAAAATGTCATCAGCTGTTTTCATCTTTATTGGAAGATGTCCTTCAGGATATGCTGATGTGGTATGTTTCTGTTCAAACTGATAAATATAACTCCTGGAGCGATAGGCCTAGATGGCCCTTAGCTTACCAGCCGGCTGCTGGCCTCACACCCATATGTGTCAATCCCTGAGGTAGATGATCATACAGCCAGTGTAAGGGTGACATGTGGTCCGCATGTAGAGTCCCTCAGCCGTTGTAGCTGGTTTTCTCAACCTGGAGCCGCTACTTATTGTAGCAACCGAAATGTCTCACGATGATGGGTAGGCACCGGTACCATACTGGCCGAAATACCACGAGAAAATTTCTTCCCTCATGGAGACCCGAACCAGCGCAAGTCTCGTAACTCTGCGCCAAGGTTTCCTGCCTTAACCACTCGGCTACGGCGGGGGACATGGTACATATCTTAATATATAAAATTACGTGTCAGGTTGTTCGTCCGCGATGGAATCCTAAACTACTGAAACCGATTTTAATAAAATTTTGCACACTGTGTGCTGTTTGATCCAACTTGAGATCTACGGTTGTTTATAACTAAATTTATAGTCGCATTATTTTTATGCAAATTATTTGTTTATTATTTAACAAAGAGTTATAATTATCTGTGAGTTCCATACGATTCTAACTGATGACGGTGTAAGGTAATTGGTTTTTTATTTAACAAAGAGAGATCCAGGTGGCTGTGCTTTTGTTGCAACCGCGAATTTCAATTGAATTACTAATATTGATTATTTCATAATTTAAGTGTGTTTGTGTTTATTTTGTTTTCAATATATTGATAATAATATTAATGTCGTGTGTAAGTATTAGTTTTAAGCAATCTGGCTGAAAGACAGCAACTTAATTTAAATTTAACTGGACCGAGAAGGGACATTGAACAATGTGGCGAATCAGTTCTAGAGACCATGAATGATAAGATATCAAGTGAATTTCCGCAAATTGGTATATAAATCTTACATTTAAGAAGAATGTCAATTTAAAAACATATGAAGGTCCTAAGGAACGGAATAACAGAACTGTAAGTAAGTCTGTTAGTTATTATAATATGCCTAATATTACAGAAACAATCTCCATGTCTCAATTAAATGAAAAACAAGATGACTATAATATATCACAAGATGATATTACTAATATATAGAGACTTCTTGATGATGATGAGAATCCAAACTGCCAACAAGTTCGTAGAAGAAAACGAAAGTATAATGAAATCAGCAAGCCTCCTCAAAATATTCCATCAATAAATGTATATAATTCTTATGATACACTTATGGATGATACTGAGAATGCAGACAACATAAATTCATCTCAATCAACAAAACCATATGGAAAAATTAACGCAAAAGTAGTTAAAGGCGATACGAAGTTCGCCGGGCCATCTAGTAAGTACATATAATGTGAATTCGCTATTAACTCAAATTTGCCCAAAGAGTGACCAATGTTATTTCTGAAATAACCTTTCAGATAACCTATAGGGCTATAACCAGAGTTCCGTTGTTTTGTGAAAAAGTTTCCATGTAGTCTTCTCAATCCACACTTTTCACGGCATGAGCATTATCTTAGCTTAAAAAATTCCTTACTTTAAAGAAATAGTCTATGTTAAAGTTAGGAATGTTGATGTCTAGGTAATTACGAAGGAAGACAAGTGTCTTACGTCTGTTTGTTCCTTCGGTCAAAACAAATTAAGATGTCAGATTTAAGTAATCCCATAGTAAATGGAATTTGGTTGACAGTTTGCTTTACCTTAATTGTCTTATCTCCTTCAGACCACCAGCGACTGTAACATTGAAACCAAAGGTCGTGTGGCCGTTTAAAACAACCTGTACAGGGGGTGCCTAATCTTCTCTGTAACTTTGACATTTCTAAGTACATAAAAATGATCGTCACTTAACTTTCAGAGGTCACGCGTTGTCGCATAACTGGTCATGTAGTTACGTTAAGGCCTGCTTATCTCCAGAAACAAAACAAAATATTTTTATTTATTTCTCTATTTAATATTTTTATAAAATTGATTGAATGATCTCAAATTTAAATCTTAGGTAGTAAAATTAACTATGTATTTCTAAATTGGGCAGTAGCACTCATTCCTACCTGTAGCAGGACTGTCCAAAGGTAACTTTAAATTCGACTGTTTTTTTAAGGAATCTCAATTTCGGTTTTACTTAGAATTAAAATTCGCAATTTATTGTTTTGTCTCTTGGCTCAAAGAGGAGCGGAGATGCTGTTTTTTATTTTTTTATTTTTGTACCAAAGAAGAAGAACAGACAGGTGAATAGTACTCAACAGTAAGCTGCATGATATTCATAGGAAACCAGTTGTAATAAGAACAATATATCTCATAGACTGCGATGGAGAGGGCGTGTGCCACGAATGGGGAATGAAAAAGGAGCATTGGAACTTCATGTAGGAAAAGCACCCAGTTAGTCGGCCAAGAATGAAGTAATAGAATAACATTAAATATTAATGAGGAAGATATATTATAAAAGTAAAGTAAAGTAAAGTGATCCCACAACAGACCCGGAGGCCCTTGGGGTAGTAGGAGGTTAAGGCTCCCACTTTTTCTAGACAATCGGCCCTTGATGTCAGCCGGGTTGTCAGCCCTGCGTGACGGCCGCCTTTACCCCCAGAACAAGCATCTGGTACTCATTTCCGTTAGAGGCTGAGTCGACCCCAGGGCCATAGTGCCGCCAGAGGGTTTGGGTCAGTTTAAAAATCCTGACCCCAACGGGACTTGAACCCTCGACCCTCCGGCTTGTAGCTCAGTGCCTTAACCACTACGCTACGGCGTGCCCCGGAAGATATATTATACAATGGGTAATTGGAAAGTATTAATTGAGGATAGGAATGTATGGAGAACTTACGTCCACGCAGCCATGAGCTTATAGGTTCGATAGTGCCAGTGAGTTAGGATTTAATGTGGAAACATTGATAATACACTTTTGAGGAGTCTGTAAAAATTTATAATACGCAACTGGAATTCCCTACCACAAGAAATAAGGGGCTGCCGGACATTGGCAATTTTTAAAAGAAATCTAAATTTATATTTGTTCTAACTTCGACTTCATCATTACCCAGTGTATAGTATATATATATTAATTGGTGTTTCTCGTATAATTTATCATATTTATACTATTATTATTATAATAATAATTATATTATTATTATCATTTATTATTTATTATTATTATTATTATTATTATTATTATTATTATTATCGTAAGTATTATTATTGTTATTATCGTATAAAATGCTGTTTGTACATGAAATTTACATTGCTACAATTAATGTGTCTTTAACTGTTTATAATTAGTATAGTGTATATCTATATTTGTCAAATATTTATTTGTATTTGTGCTGGTTGAGTGGAAGAGAAGGCCTTATGGCCTTAACTCTGCCAGAATAAATAAACCAGTATTATTATTATTATTATTATTATTATTATTATTATTATTATTAGTATTATTATTATTATTATTATTATTATTATTATTATTATTATTATTATTATTATTATTATTATTATAGGCCTATAACTACCTGTTATATGGGACATTTGTATAAAACTATTTTTTCCTGCAAATTGTATTTATCTAGACTTACCTGCTTCTTTCCCTAAACATTTCATTTGTCTTTTAATATAAAATATGTAATAACATATTTTAAAGCGAATTCTACCCAGCCCTGAGAATACACCCTCGCCAAAATGCTAATGCCACTTCCTAGAGCTTAGCTTCATACAATAAACATGGTTGAAATATAGCGTCATCTTTGTCAGGGTATAAAAACGAAATAGCGCTAACATGCGTTTGTGGGCACATGCTCTGACCTTTGTATGAACCGGCGAGGTATTGTATCGTGTGTGGGCCACTTTGACTATATTCTACAAACTTAAATTGACTTATTTATTCATCCCATTAAATATCCTAACGGTTCGTGAGCCACCTCCAACTAAAATCTCAATCTTTGAAAACTATTAAGTAACAAATGCTTTTTACTCAGAATGTTTTAAATCAGAAGTTGTTCAAGGCGACTCTCCATAAGAATACTCACAGGTGTTTTCAACTGAAATTCCTGATCACATCTCTACTGTACTTTGTTTCTCCACTTTTACTTATATTTTAATTACACTGGCCAACATGATTTTTGTCTCATGAGTACCAATAGTTGTACTTCATACAGTTTTTATCGTGTTTTCAAATATGTATTGGGAATTTCTCCATCACCCACAGTTTTTTATTTCAATTTCGATTAATGGATTTAAATAATTATTTTTTTAATAAACTTTTTTCGCGCATTTGTCCATTGAGCGATGAGCACGGGGAAAACTTTAATCAGGAGATTTCAGCTATGGAAAAGATATATCAAGTCAAGTGGAATTCTAAATTGCTGGCCGATTATTGTTGGACCATCAAGAGGGATGCTCCACAGGCAAAATATAGTAGAAATCGTTATTTCTTACTTTTTGGTGAGTCCGAATGTTCGAATATTGTGTGATATCATATTTGAATTCAGGAGAAAAAATACTATCACAATCACATGTTTTTCTTTCTGAGGCAAAAAAGTTTGTTTTTTGTTGCTCAGTGAAACCAATTCTTCTCTAGAGTTAAATTTATTCTATGTCATTCATAGTTTTTTCTCATTTTTTTCTATCTTGTATATTTTATATTTCAATTGTTAAATCCAGATTAAATCGAAATATTTTGTACATAATAATTATATTACAGACATGCTATGTAATAGGCCTATTTATTTTTATTGTAAGATGTAAGAATGATTTTTGTATTTTTTTAATTGGTGAGTGGTAGACAAGGCCTTAAGGCCTTAACTAGGCCTATGTCAGGTAAAATGAAGCTATTATTATTATTGTTATTATTATTGTTGTTATTATTATTGTTGTTATTATTATTGTTGTTATTATTATTGTTATTATTATTGTTATTATTATTGTTATTGGTCCACCGCTGTGGTCTCGAGGTAGAGTGCTGCTTTGTCACGCAGCGGGCTCGGGTTCGATCCCCGGTCGGGGCAGTTTTTCTGGGTGAGGTTTTTATCGGGGTTTTTCCTCGCCTGTAAGAGGAATGTCAGGAAAAATTTAAGGCCCAAACGGTCCCCGAAATCATATGACCATCATCATCATCATCATCATCATCCTTATCATTATGCTATGATTGCAGTGAAGGACCTGCCTTCGGGCAGAATTACTATGGATGGATTATTGTTATTATTGTTGTTATTATTATTATTATTGTTATTATTGTTATTATTATTATTATTATTATTATTATTATTATTATTATTACTATCTTCAGCCATTTTTTCGAAAAAAAATACTAAAGATATGAACGACTGTTCCTGAAACCGCGGCCCTGTGCTTTGAAGAACACGGAGTGTATCAGGTGAGATGATGTACGAATCATTTAATTTTATAAATTCGAAAGCATCATAAGTTTTATGAAATGTTAAGTTCATTGGAAAATGTTTGGAACAAAGAGAGACGGACAGACAGACATGTGAATGTAGAACACTCATAACAGTGAACTCTATTATCTTAATGAGAAACTAGATGTAATAACTGCAGTTCAGTCTCATAGAGTGTGATGGGCAGGGCATGTGATACGAATGGACAATCAAAGAGGGGCATGGGACTCTTTGTAGGAAAACGACTAATACGTTGATCAAGAATGAGGTGGAAGAATAACATTAACCATTATTCGAAGAAAATGAATCATCCAGGGGGTGATTGGAAAAATTAGGTAAGGAAATGGAAGTATGGAGAGCTTATATCTGAACCTCAGAGTTCGATAGTGCTGGTTAGTTAGTCAGTAAGTTTAAATTTAGGCGTATCTGTCAAAGATACTCATTAATTTACTTTAATACTGACTCAATAATGTACAATTCGTGGTATGTAGTATATACCCCATATGTCCCTCATCGGAACATGGGAGTTTCCCTAGGGAGAGTTTCTTGATCAAATATAATTAAATTAGTATTATTTCCCTACAGATGTCAGTGAGTGACATGTAGTCAGTAAAACGCCTCAATGGAACATCTAGTAGGCAATTAAGTTATTGGATGGGGAAGGCTGGTTAAATTTTGTCAGAACCACTAACTGAGGCTTGAGTTCTTTTACGAGCCTGAAAATGTTCAGACTCGTGACACACGACTCAAATTCCTTCCCAGAAGACTTGTACCTTGAATTTTACCATCCCAAAATTCCATATTCCGTGGTATGAGTAATTGATCAATATTCTAACTAGATAATTTATTTTAGTACGATATGGGTACAAAAAATGGACTCTTACTTTAAGGGAGGAAAGGAGTTAACGAATATTTGAGAATAAAGGTTTTAGGAAAATTTTTGGACCAAAGAGAGAACGACAGAGAGGTGAATGGAGAAGACTACATAACAGTGGTCTTTATAGGAAGCCAGATATGATAAGAACAATTAAGTCTCGTAGACTGCGATGTAGAACGAATGTGGAATGAAATACGTGCATGGAAGCTTCTTGCAGAAAAACTAGAGGGAAAACTCCAAATTGGTAGACCAAGAATGAGGTGGGAGAATAACATTAACTATGATTAGAGGGACGTAGATTATACAGGGAATGATTGGATAACATTAGCTCAGGATAGGGATGTGTGGAGAGCTTATTTCCGCGCGGCCACGAACCTGCGGGTTCGATAGTGCCAGTGAGTTAGTTATAAGTACAGTAGCTTAAAAAAATATTTAATTATCAAATTTAAATTGTAATTATTTTCTTGCAAACCTGATAAAATTCAGTAATATTACTGTTAAGAATATGAAAATGCACTATTTACTCCATTGTTTTTCTTATGCAAATTCCGCTAAGTTTTGCGACAGGCTATAACAATATCGTTGAGCAGTTTCACGAGTCATAATGCAGATGTTTATCATTTTTATTAATTCCACGACACGAACAATGTGTGTGATGTTTCTAGTTTAATGGCTTATGTTAGTTTGGATTTTTATTTGAAAGCTGTTTTAGTAGTTCGATTCATGAAATTGCCATTTAGTGTACCTTGTAATGTGTGGGATTTTAAGTTTATTAGTTGTAGCTACATTTATGTCTCTATTTTCTAATATATGAATCAACATACATCAATGCGAGTTTCTAAATCCAAGGATACAAGATTGCCAGAATTTGAAATTTTTTGAATAGTGTACAAAGGCAAAGCTTAAAAGACAGTATACCTATAAATATATTTAACAGTCAGAATGACAACCAGAACGTAACAATAATACTCTTCTCCTTCTTCTTCTTCTTCTTCTTCTTCTTCTTCGTCACGGTTTATGCTTATATGCTAGCCTGTTCCGGCTCCAAATTGCTGCTTTTTCTATCCTTTCTTTGGTCTTCCCAAACTTCTTTTTCCTCATGGTAAATAGTTATATGCTGCTTTTGGTATTCTATTCTCAGTCATTCTTGCTAAGCGTTCTTTCCAGCTTGTTCTGTATTTCACTATTGTTGTGTTTGATTTCTCTACTCTTAGTTGTTGTCTTATTTCTGTGTTATGTTTTTTGTTTGTTCTTTGATATCCTGCTATTGGTCTGAGGAATTTCATTTCAGCAGCTTGTATTCAGGCAGATTGTTGTTTTGCCACTGCCCATGTTTCGGATCCGTAAGTAATAATAGGAACTGCCATTGTCTTGTATAATTTCGTTATAGAGTCTTTCTTACTACTTCAGGGAACCCATGCCAAAGGCTCAAACACAGGGACATGTTCCTAGGAACATGGAATGTTAGGACTTTATACAATAGCGGGGCACTAGAGATATTAACGCGAGAATTGGATAAATCGCCCTTGGATATAGTCGCTTTACAGGAAGTTAGGTGGCCAGGAGAAGGTAGTCAGGAATCAGGAAGCTTTGCATTATACTATGGGGGTGCAGAAAGACCTGCATTTGGAACGGGTTTTTTAGTCAGAAGGAGGATCCTATCCGCTATCCGAGATATTAAGTTTGTTAGTGATAGGATATCATACATAATTCTAAAGGGTAAACGACATGATTTTATAATTGTAAATGTACATGCCCCCACAGAAGATAAAGATGACAAGATCAAGGATGAGTTCTATGACGAATTAGAATGCTTATTTGATAGACTTTCACGATATCATATGAAAATTGTCTTAGGAGATTTTAATGCAAAAGTGGGGCGGGAAGATATATTCAAACCAACAATAGGCAAATTCAGTCTTCATGAAGATAGTAACGACAACGGGGTTAGATTAGTCACATTTGCCACATCAAAGAATCTCATTGTTAAGAGCACAACATTTCAGCATAAGGATATTCATAAATACACCTGGACGTCCCCAGATGGAGAAACTCGGAACCAGATAGATCATGTATTAGTGGATAAACGCTGGCGCAGTAGCATCATCGATGTTAAATCAGTTAGAGGGACAGACTGCAATTCGGATCATCATCTGGTCAGAGTGAAAATCAGACAACAGCTATCGCTTATGAGAGGAACAAACGCTAAAGATGATTCTGTAAAATATGAATTAAAAAACTTGAAAAATGATGAAATGCGGCAAGAATACCAAATCAAAATTGCTAATAGATTTGAAGTACTGGAATCTTCAGATGACAATGTGGCAAACGAAGAAGAAACTGATATAAATAAAGAATGGGAGGCTATAAGAGATACTATTAAATTGTCAGCATCAGAAAGCGTTGGTTGTTTAAAAAGAGGCAAAACAAGAAATGGTTTGATGAGGAATGTGCCGACATCGTAAAGAAAAGAAAGCTAGCAAAAATGAAATGGTTACACGAGCCAAATGAGGTAAATTTAGAGCAATTGGGTAGTGTTAGACGGGAAACCACCAAGTTACTAAAGAGTAAGAAGAGGGAATATTTGAGAGAGAAGATTAATGATCTTGAAATGAATGCAAAAAATAGGAACATTAGAGAATTATATCAGGGAATTAGTATAGAGAAGAAAGGGTTTCAGGCTAGAACAAACATAATTCGGAATGAAAATGGGGATATGATTGCAGATTCCAAGAGTATATTAAATAGATGGAAAAGTTATTTTAATCAGCTATTAAATGTACATACAGAACAGGACATTGAGGAGGATAAGTTACAGACAGCAGAAATGCTAGTCACAGAGCCAAGTGCATTAGAGGTTGAAATGGCAATTTAAAAATTGAAGATGTATAAAGCATCAGGTTCAGATGAGATCCCAGCAGAACTGATAAAATCAGGGGGAGAAAAATTGATGGACAAGATACGCTGGTTGCTTACTATGATTTGGGAAAAAGAAGCTCTTCCAGATGAATGGAAGGAATCAATTATCGTACCAATTTATAAGAAAGGAGATAAAACTGATTGCAACAACTATAGGGGCATCTCATTACTTTCAACTTCGTACAAAATTCTAACAAATATATTAGTAAGCAGACTTACTCCCTATATTGATGACATTCTAGGAGATCATCAATGTGCATTTAGAAGAAACAGGTCTACAACAGATCAGATTTTTAGTATAAGACAGATTTTAGAAAAGAAATGGGAATATAATGGTACTGTACATCAACTATATGTAGACTTCAAAAAAGCATATGATTCAATTAAGAGGGAGAAGTTATATAGTATCCTGCTGGAGTTCGGAATTCCTAAAAAGTTAGTTAGACTTATACGAATGTGTCTAAATGGCTCAACGAGTAGGGTGCGTGTAGGCAAACAGTTTTCAGACACTTTTGAAATCCAGAATGGGTTGAAGCAAGGAGATGCACTATCTCCTCTACTATTTAATTTTGTACTAGAGCATGCCATTAAATCTTTAGAGAATGAGGAAGGCCTACAACTGAATGGTATTAATAAGCTGTTAGTTTATGCTGATGATGTAGTACTACTGGCCGATAGCGAGGAGATACTAAAGGCCAACACGCACACACTATTGAGTAACACTAAGAAATTAGGACTGGAAGTAAATATCAGTAAAACTAAATATATGGTCACACGTAGAAATACATTATATAATGGAAATGGACAGCTAATGACAAATGAGGGAAATTTTGAGGAATTGGCTGAATTCAAATACCTAGGAACAATAATCACAAATAGGAATGAGATGCACAAAGAAATTAAACATAGGCTCAATTCTGGAAATGCATGCTATTATGCATTGCAGAGACTTTTGATGTCCCAACTCCTTTCAAAAAACGTTAAGCTGAAAATATATAAAACTATTATTCTACCAGTTATATTATATGGGTGCGAAACATGGACTCTTACTTTAAGGGAGGAAAGGAGATTACGAGTATTTGAGAATAAAGTTCTTAGGAAAATTTTTGGACCAAAGAGAGATGAACAGACAGGTGAATGGAGAAGACTACATAACAATGAACTACATGGTCTTTATAGGAAGCCAGATATAATAAGAACAGTTAAGTCCCGTAGACTGCGATGGGCAGGACATGTTGCGCGTATGGGGAATGAAAGACGTGCATGGAAACTTCTTGTAGGAAAGCCAGAAGGAAAACGCCCAGTTGGTAGACCAAGAATGAGGTGGGAGAACAACATTAACTATGATTTGAGGGAAGTAGATTATACAGGGAATGATTGGAAAGCATTAGCTCAGGATAGGGATGTATGGAGAGCTTATGTCCGTGCGGCCATGAACCTACGGGTTCGATAGTGCCAGTGAGTAAGTAAGTAAGTATAGAGTCTTTCTTGGATTTATTTTTCATTTTTTTAGTGTTTCTATTATATAATTGAATTTATTTAGTTCGTTTTTTATATGTTTCCGTTGTATATGATATTTCGCAACCCAGGAAGTTATAGGCCTATCTTACTTCTTGTTCTGGTGGTTTATTTTATAATATTATCTGTGTCCGAACTGGATGAGCGCCCTTGAAAGCCATTGTTTTTTATTTTTCTGATGAAATTTCCATATTGTATTTTTTATATTTAATTTAGTTTATAGGCCTATAGCATTCATAATAATAATAATAATAATAATAATAATAATAATAATAATAATAATAATAATAATAATAATAATAATAATAATAATAATAATAATAATAATAATTGAATAAGTATCCCACTTTAAATATTTAGGATGTGACATCAGCTATGGGTATGATAAAGATATTGAACACAAGACACATCAGTTTCAAGCTATTTGTGGTGCAATAAATAGAACATTGAATAATAAAGCCCATAAACAAACTAAATTAAAATTTTATAAAACAATGGCTGTCCCTGTCCTTTTGTATGGGAGTGAATCTTGGATCACTACTACCAAACAAGAAAGTAAAATCCAAGCAGCCGAAATGAAATTTTTAGGAAGAGTAAAAGGCTGCACTAGAATGGACCAGATAAGAAACGAGGATATCCGTGAAGAACTGCAGATCTACTCCATAAAAGAAAAGATATTTAACAACAAGATACAGTGGAAAGAACATGTAGAAAGAATGGAAAAAAGTAGATTACCAAATAAAATCTTCCATTATTTTCCGAGAGGAAGAAGATATGTCGGACGTCCTCGGAAGAGATGGTCTTAGATCTATTAGTGAAGACGGAACAGGCAACTCTTGCCTAAACCAGGAAGTGAAGAAGAAGATAATAATAATAATAATCATATCAGAATATATGTTACAAAAAGGGATATTTACTCTACATAACACCACAAAAGACTACGATAAGAACATTTCAACCGATAAAATAAATGCAATGGCATTCGGAGGCACTGATCCAATATATAGCAAAATAGTGATTGAGAATACGATTTTAGAGCAAGTTAATAACTGCTCCTACCTAGGATGTAACATCTCTTATAAAGGCGAGAATGATCTTAGTATAAAACTCAAAATGTTTACAAATATTAGGCTTAATAAATAAAATTTTAAAACCACATCTTGAACAAAAACATTCAAGGCTCAAATTATATAAAACTCCCGCCCTCCAAACTATCTTGTATGGAAGTGAAATCTGGGTTCTCAAAAGAAAGACATCACCAGATTAAGAGTTGCAAAAAGATTCGTGCGCCGAACTGCTGGATATAGGCCTACTATATTTGACCATCAGATGAATTAATATATTTTAAAGGAACTCCATATGCAACCTTTAGAAGAAAATATATCCACCTAAAGAGACAAATGGCTGCGAGATTTATCCCGAATGTCACCAACTAAGATCCCGGATGCATTTCTTCGGTATCGCCCATGAGGACGACGACAAAAGCAACTTTTAGACACTGTTTATTTGAGACCAAAATAGGTCAACATTGACCTATATTTTTCAGAAATGGTGTAAGATGATGATGATGATGATGATATTTTATTATTGAGAATGAGCCCATGTAGGGCTAAGCAAGTAGTTAGAGTTGTTTCCTTTGAATCCATTTAGTTTTTTTGGCTATGAGCTTGCTTTCTCTCGTCTGTCCATGTTGTTCCAGTTTTTTCTTGGTTTATCCTCTCGGTCAACTTGCCACTTATTCACCTTCATTCTAAAGATATATTGTGTAGAATATCTTCTGGAATAATTTCTACCAATATCATGTCATTTTTCACTTCAATCCATTTCGTAGTATCCACTGGCGATTTACTTCTATTTTCTTATAATTCCATTATTTGTTTTGTAAGCCTTCTTGAGTTCATTCGTTTAATATGTCCATAGAAGATCCTGTCAGAAGTAAAATTGTACCAGACAATAAAATTTTGGAGCAGGTGAATAATTTTACATATCTAGGATGCAATATCTCATATGAAGAAGAAAAGGATGTAAATGCAAAAATATCTAAATTTTTAAGAATTTTAGGGTTAATAAATTCTATCTTCAAGCCACAGTTAGTCCAAAAGCATTCAAGACTGAAAGTGTATAAAACACTGGCTCTTCCAACTCTTTTGTATGGTAGCGAAGTATGGACGTTGGAACAGAAGGATATACAGAGACTTAGATCTGCTGAAATGAGATATCTTCGGAGGACTGCAGGATACACACTACTAGATCACAAAAAAAATGAAGACATCTTAGAAGAATTACACATGGAATCTTTAGAAAACAAAATTTCTGATTATAAGTCAAGATGGATGCAACATGTTCATCGAATGGAAGATCACAGAATACCCAAACAAATGTTAAGATATCAACCTGCAGGAAGAAGAAGACCAGGACGTCCACTCAAAAGACTTCTGGATGGTGTTTCTCTTGAGGCCGAAACAGGTCAACAAATGGCCTAAATTCGTGAATGTACTATGATGATGGTGATGATGAAGTTTAATCTTAGCTTTCTAATATAATTTTATATACCTGCATATATTTTCATTTCCTTTTTACTTTTGAGCCTATAGGCTTCACCTATGACTTGTGGACCTACTTTTTTTTTGTAATTTTGCATTCTTTAATAATAATAATAATAATAATAATAATAATAATAATAATAATAATAATAATTTTTCAAATGTTTTTATGTTATTTTATGATATACCAATTTACCATGTTTTATAATTTAATGCAATTTGTAACTTGCATATTTGTGCTGGTTCGATGTGTAGGCCCATTCCTATTAAAATCTTTAATTGGCGGGTTCATGGAGGAGAAACTTGTAAAAATATATTCGATCTTTCATTCTCTAAAACGTCTGAAATGTTTCCTTTCATCTTCATTTAAAAAAGTGATAGTCTCAACTTCGATTATGCCGCATTTCGATTATTGTGACTTACTCATAACCGACATGAGTATGATATTTAGTCAAATAATTCAGCGAGTTCACAATGCTTGTGCACCAACGTAAATCATATCACATAACTCCAGTGTGTATGTATATATATATATATATATATATATATATATATATACATATATACTCAATTATTATGAGATCTTGCGGGAACTCGGTCTCCACTCCCACCTAGTAGCTCCGATAACAAGTAAACAAGTACGGTATTCAATTATAACATCGATAAAGCGTCGTTGCTATAAAGTAAAAATATTCTCTTTAATTTGCTTACTTGTTATAGGAGCTATAGTAGGTGGCAGTGGGGACCCAGTTCCCGCTACATCTCATAATAAATGAGAATATATATATATATATATATATATATATATGATATGAAAAGAAAAAAGAATGCTTGAGTCGGGATTTGAACTCGAGTCTCTAAAGTCTGTACCTTTAGCGCTCTAACCAACTGAGCTACCCAAGAATTCCAAGACAAACATACAATTTTCTTATACATGTAGTATTCTCAATTCACACAAGAGGTAGCGGAAATATCTTTCAACTGCCATCTAGCGGCTAACATAACAGTTAAGCAAATTATTAAAGAGAATATTTACTTTATAGCAGTAACGCTTGTATATATAGATATTATAAATAAATAAATATATATATATATATATATATATATATATATATATATAAGGAAAATAAATGTTTGTACTAGATTTTCTTGGTGGCGTAATCGGAGCGCAATGGGGTATCATCCAGAGGTCCGGTTTCAAATCCCGTTCAAGAATTTATTTTTCTTATCATGTCATTTTAAGCTTGCATTGCTCAATGTGAAAAATTAATTATAAAACACACACACACACGCATATATATATATATATATATATATATATATATTCATACACGTAGTAGAGACACACATTACAAGAATTTTACAGTTTATTAATTTTTCCTTAAATTGGAGTCTATTCAAATATTTTCCTGATAGATGCACCTTAGAATTTGTAGTCCCGATATTCAATCGTGCTCGCCTCTGGATTCGATATTCGCGGGTTCAAACTAGGGCGGGCGCAAAAAGTTCTAGTGTGTCTTTCTTCGGAAGAAAAGTAAACTCGTTAGTCAATTCTAGTAGATTTACGGCACAGAGTGTAACTTCAGATCTGAAATAAGAAGCTTCTCAGAAAATTTTATCGACCCTTTGACGCCCAGCTTTGAATAGCGACGCTAATGACCGAATTGTTAAAGATCATAAAGTAAAATAGCCTTTAGATCTTACTGCAAGTATCGAAGATTGCAGCAAACATTTGGCTGAGATAATAAAGAGTTGGAACCGGATGTAAGGTGACAAAGAGACAGACAGATAGGCACAGACAGGAAGCTGGGGGTACAGACAGATGGCTGAGTTTGAAATACGAAACCTGGAGATGAAGACATTGAATCTCTCCCACCCTCTACTCTTTTCCTCTTGTTTTTTATTGTATTCCTGGTTACGCAATGTTCATTCTGCAAAAATTTCTTTGCGATGTGTCACACTTCCTGTACAATATTGTTATGTAAAGTTATGCAACATTCAGTCCATATTACTTCCCACGTGATTACGCCTCCTGCGAGCCATGAAGAATTAAATAATTATGAAGATAAAGCAGTCTCCTGCATATGTCCCACCTCTTCCCTCTGTTGTGACTTACCGGTACTTGCGTTTGCATATTTCATTTGGCGTCAGCGGGCAAAACCCTTCATATATACAGAGTGTAACTAAATTCCCATTACAGACTTTGAGGACGTATAGTGGGGAATAAGACGGCTTAGCATTCACTGAATTCTGGAAATGCGTGCTATTATGCATTACAAAGACTCTTGACGTCCCAACTCTTTCAAAAAACGTCACACTGAAAATATATAAAACTATTATTCTACCAGTTATATTATATGAATGCAAAACTCGTCTACTCTTACTTTAAGGGAGGAAAGGAGATTACGGGTATTTTAGAATAAAGTTCTTAGGACAATTTTTGGACCAAAGTGAGGAGAACAGACAGGTGAATGGAGAAAGACTACATAACAGTGAACTACATAGCCTTTATAGGAAGCCAGATATAATAACAGTTAAGTCTCGTAGATTGCGATGGCCAGGACATGTGACACGAATGGAGAATAAAAGACGTGCATGGAAGCTTCTTGTAGGAAAAAGAGAGGGAAAACCCCCAGATGGTAGACCAAAAATGAGGTGGGAGAATAACATCAACCATGATTTGAAGGGCGTAGATTATACAGGAAATGATTGGAAAACATTAGCTCAGGATAGCTTATGTCCGCGCGGCCATGAACCTACCGGTTCCATAATGCCAGTGAGTTAGTTAGTTAGTGAGTTATAGGAACTCATTTGCATGTGGCACGAATGGGTAATGAAAGACGCGCATGGAATCTTCTTGTAGGAAAGCCAGAGGGAAAACGCCCAGTTGGTAGGCCAAGAATGAGGTGGGAGAATAACATCAACTATGATTTGAAGGGCGTAGATTATACAGGAAATGATTGGAAAACATTAGCTCAGTATAGGGATGTATATAGAGCTTATGTCCGCGCGGCCATGTTCCTTCGGGTTCGATAGTGCCAGTGAGTTAGTTAGTTATAGGAACTTATTTGAGGAAGAGAGGAATGATTAGAAAACATTACCTGAGGATGTCTGCGCGGCCATGAATTTCGGGACTGACAACCCGACATTTCGTGGCAATTCCTTTGCAAAGGTGGGAGTCTTAACTTCCAATTATCTCAAGGGATTCCTCCTGCTTATGGCTATATTGGGACCCCTTTATATTTTATTTTTTATTTTTAATTAACTTATGCTATTGAAGTAACATGCCTAGATTAAATACTATTTTCTATACTAACTTATTGGACTTACATGATATTTAATGCAATGTGGAAACATATTCAAACAATGTTACTGGCGTTAAACATTTCTGGAAATTAGTAATCCAGAAACCAAAGTTAGGTAAAGAATACTGCAGTTACTACAATAAATTAACTTTATCACTAGGTCTGAAAAAAAGTATCGGTATCGGGATAGTAACTAATTTCTTTACACATTGTTTACAAAATGCGTGTCTTTGTCGAGCGTCTCCACTGCCTGCTCGGAGCGGACAGTGTGTATGTTCGACTCTCCTCAGTAGGCCTAATAGACCTGTTTACATGAAGTGTTTGTATCAGAATGCCGAAACAAAAATTGTGCAAAAAAAGATGAATCCATTCCTACACAAAGCGGACTGTACTAGAAGTTAGTCCCGAGTGGCGCGTGTCAATGTGCAGTTTGTAAACATAGCGGTCTAACTACTATGCAGAGCCTAGCCTATAACCAGTATTTTTTTCAGCCCTATTTATCACATTCATATCTTTAATCTTTAAGGCAAATAAAACTAATACTTTTATTTTAAAATAAGGATTAATATATAAAAATGGCATTGAATAATTATATTATTAACAAATGTTATGGAAATCTTTCTCGGGAAATAAGATTGTAGTAAATAATTTATGTGGAATAATTTAAATAACAAGAGACCTCTGTGGTCTCCGAATAAGATCGTTGCCTCGTATGCAGAGGGCCCGGATTCGATTCCTGGTCGGAACAAGTTTCCTGTGTGAGGTGGTTTTTTTTTTTCGGAATATTTCCTCACATGCAAGTGTCACGAAACCTAACGGCCCTCGAATATCATCTGGCCATTACAATCATCCATATTAAATTCATCTTCTTTGTTTATGAATTAATGAATGAGTGATGTCTTGTTTTAAATGTCCGTGTTGTTTCAGAAGCGACCTGACATTGAGTTGATCACACTCATTCATGTTCTTGTGTGGTCAAGGAGAATAAAAGAATACTATATTACGACGAGAGATTGGGAAGTGGTTTTTACAGAATTGAGACAAATGTTTAAAAACCGAGCGATATTTCCGAGATTTTGTAAAACACTAAACAAGCATGCGTTGTACATTATTTTTTGCGCGATGGTGTTTTCAAAGTAATAAATAATAGTAATATAATAACACCTTTGTTGGAAATATTTGCTTTCATTATAAACAGTTGACTAACGTTAACAGTGTGAGCAATGTTTATTAGTTGAAACTGCAGGAGGCCTTGATGAAATTGCGCAAGAATCTATTTATTGTTTTATATTGTATCAAATAAAGTTCAGTTCATTTAAAATACAGTGATTTGTTTCGTAAAATGTATATTAACACTGCCTTTTGGATATTTTTTTTTGTATAGGCCTATACATTGTATGTACTATACATAGAGGAAAGTGGTTTTACTTACCACACGCGTTTTTCGCTTCCGAAACAACACGAGCATTTAAAACAAGACATCATCATTCTTTAATTCTTACTATAGAAGATGAATTTAGTATAGATGGTTGTAATGGCCAGATGATATTCAAGGACTATTAGGGTCTTAAGGTTCCGTTACACTTGCATGTAGGGAAAAATTCCGAAAAATAAAACTCACCCAGGAAACATGTTCCGATCAGGAATCGAATCCGGGTCCGCTGCATACGAGGCAACAACGTTAACCGGAGTTCATAGCAGTCTTTTGTTATTGAAGTTATTCCACTTAAATTATTTATTACAATCTTATTTCCCGAGAAGGATTAGGCCTACTTGAAACTACCGGAGGCCGTGATGAAATTGCGTCAAGTATGTATTTATTGTTTTATGTTTTATCAAATAAAGTTCAGTTCATTTATAATGTAGTGATTTGTTTCGTATAATGTATATTAACACTGCCTTTTGGATATTTTTTGTATAGGGCCTATACATTGTATGTAGTATACATAGAGGGCAGTGGTTTTACTTACCACACGCGTTTTGTAATAAATGTAATATTACAGTATAGTTTTTTTTATTACAGTATAGTTATTTAGGATGGCAACTCCGAATGTAGGAATTTAAACTTTCAATCATGGCCGCCATTGCTCCAAGTAAAACTAAACCCACTATGGCGCAAAAAAGAAAATGTGTATGATCCTCTCGCAACATATGTGTCCCTGTAAACCCGGGTGACGTGGGACATGTAAAAGTACCTGGGAGGGAGAAGTTAAACCAATGTAGAGAGAGAGAGAGAGAGAGAGAGAGAGAGAGAGAGAGAGAGAGAGAGAGAGAGAGAGAGAGAGAGAATGAGGAACAATAAATTAATGAATTGATTGGCGATGATGTGAGTAAAGTGCCGGCAGTGCCATCTGACGCCCGAGGTCCGATGTGACTGTCACCGGCAGCGCTCTTCACTCTAGTGAACACTAACGTTACTTCTAGCATCTCTGGCATCGTCATTAGGCAAACAGCTTCATTGAGGAGGTATTTGTATCATGCATTTATAAAATTAATACTCAATCTGGTGTGGAATAAAAAACTCAGATTAATTCAGGGTCGTAACAGTACAATTTAAGAAATGTTTTATATGTGACACATAAATCACCCGTTAGTACGTATACAATGTAAAATACGTAAAAAAGAAAAAGAAAAGAACTAACTCACTGGCACTATCCAACCCGTAGGTTTATGGCCGCGCGAAACATAAGCTCTCCATACATCCTTATCCTGTGCTAACGTTTTCCAATCTTTCCCTGTATAATCTACTTCCCTCAAATCGTAGTTAATGTTATTATCCCACATCATTCTTGGTCTACCAACTGGGCGTTTTCCCTCTGGTTTTCCTACAAGAAGCTCTTTCATTCCCCATTCGTGCCACATGTCCTGCCCATCGCAGTCTACGAGACTTAACTGTTCTTATTACATCTAGCTTCCTATAAAGACCATGTAGTTCACTGTTAAGTAGTCTTCTCCATTCACCTGTCTGTTCATCTCTCATTGGTCAAAAAAATTCCCTAACAAATTTATTTTCAAATACTCGTAATCTCGTTTCCTTCTTTAAAGTAAGAATCCATGTTTCGCATCCATGTAATATAAGTGGAAGAATAATAATTAAGTCTCGTAGACTGCGATGGGCAGGACATGTAGCACATATGGGGATTGAAAGAGGTGGATTGAAGCTTCTTGTATGGAGAGATGTATGGAGAGCTTATGTCCGCGCGGCCATGAACCTCCGGGTTCGAGAGTGCCAGTAAGTAAGTAAGAATAATATTTTTATATATTTTCAATTTAATGTTTTTTTTAAAGAAGTCTCTGTAAAAGAAAATAATTAAAGGAAACTAAAATACACCTTTCAATTAAGAGTATAGTTCTATAGAGAATGTTCAGAAATTCCCATTACATACTTCTAGGGCTTATAGAGGGGACTGAGCAGAAAACTTTTGAATAGGAGCATTTGTTCGGAAATGTGCCTCTTTTTTGTGCTAAAGGTACAAGAAGTTCGCATAAGCATTTAAATTTCCCGCGTTTGCCGGGGATAAATCTGTAGTATTTAATGATTTATCACTTAATTAAGCACAATTTACACAATCTTGTATTCAAAACAATAAACCCATTAAAATTGATTGTATATGAAATTAATATAAATGGGGCGATTTTTTGAATAGTTATGAGAATAAACAATTTCACTACAATCCAACGACAAGGAAAAAATAAAGAACCTTCTCCTTGTCACTAAGAATAATTGTTCATGCATAAACTAACCGAACTTCTTTACCGTACTTAACATTGTGATTAGTAATTATCCACTCTAATAGCGGTTCAATATGGCGACCACCAAGCTCGTTGCATATTATATTTGCGAATCATGTTTCCATACACGCTAGACAGAGTGGATGAAGGAAGAACAATGCTGGAACTCATAAAGAAGAGGAAAATAAATTGGATTTGCCACTGGCTAAGAAGAAACTGTCTGCTGACAGATACCCAAGAAGGAATGGCCAACGGAAAGAAAGTTACAGGCAGAAAAATACATCAGATGATAGACAATATTAAAATAAATGGCTTGTATGCGGATACAAAAAGGAAAGCCGAGTTAAAGAAAGAGTGAAGAATGCTGAGTTTGCAGTGAAAAATCTGCTCTTGGGCAGAAATTGGATTGGCCACATGCTAAGAAGAAACTGTCTGCTGACAGATACTCAAGAAGGAATGGCCAACGGAAAGAAAGTTAGAGGCAGAAAAATACATCAGATGATAGACAATATTAAAATAAATGGTTTGTATTCGGATACAAAAAGGAAAGCTGAGTTAAGGAAAGAGTGGAGAATGCTGAGTTTGCAGTGAAAGACCTGCTCTTGGGCAGAACACTATGTATATACATTTCAGGTTCCTACAAGAATGATCCTTTTGCTTAGCTTCTTTCGTCGTTTGTTATATCCTTCTGACATTTCATTCTTGAGCTTTTTAGCATTGCACGTTTTTTTTAAACGAATAGGATGCTCGAACGTCCAACCAGGAGGACCAGGAGATTTTTATATCAGGGTTCTCTTCCTTTAGCCCTTGACGAACAACACCTAACAGCAAGGCAGTGTAATTACACGAAATATGAATGTTCAAACTTCAATTGTGGATTTATTAAAAAATAACAAACCATTAAAATTATATGGTCATGTAAAATGAATGACAGCAGGCAGATCCCCAAGAAGAATACTACAATGGGCGTCACCTGGTCGAAAAAGAAGAGGACGGTCCAAAAATAACGTGGAATGATGGTGTTTTGGCAGCATGAGGATAGAAAGGATTAGACCATGGAGATTGGAATGACAGAGATGTGTACGAAAATAGCAGTAGATTAATTGGGCGCAAGGATATGTTGTGAAACCTGCTAAATAAATAAGGATGCATTATAGGGAACTATTTGAAAGTCGGAGTTTGTATCTATATAAGATTGTAAAATAAATCTCGCGAGTTTTAAAATGTATAGTTTTCCCTGACATGTTGACAGTACCTATATGTAAATAACTAAACAGAGTAATTTTAGAGTCAATTGTAGTATTGCTTAAACTAACAAATGCTTAAGGAAAATGTCCGAGTTAATAAGTTATACAAGAATGATTGTCATTATTTTCTAATTCAAACTGGAACGAGTTAGTTTGCACTCCAAAATAACTGTCAATGTAGTTTATTTAATTTAATAGTTATGGAGTTGAGGGTTCCATTGTAATTTAGGACTATTTTATCATTTGAAGTAATGAAAATGTGATCGTACATTCATGTTCCTGTCATTGTTACAACGTCATGATCATCCATCCGCTCTGATTAAATGTTGATGTCTCTTTGGAAAGGATCCAGATGGCTGTGTCCAACTTCGAGAGCATTAATGTCTCTGCGTTGGAGGCAATTTTCGATATTCCTTTTAAAAAATCCTACGCTTCTATTTAGCAGATAAACAAAAATTTTACCCACAACATCAATTCTAAAGAATAACCTCAATTCTATGTTATAATAAATTAACTTACGCGCTATTTATAATAATTGCAAATAAATAAAATGTATGTTAATGATAAAAATAAGTAATTTATTAATTATAAGTAGAGCCCGGTTTTCTATGTAATTGCTAGGGCTCGGAAGTTGAGGAAAAATATATTTTTTTTATTTCATGTCTGAAGACGAGACCCAATATAATATGTATATGTTACGGTAAATGTGATTAATTGGTGATTATATATATTTGCCGGTTATTATACATAACTTACTTAATTACTCACTGGCACTATCGAACCCGTAGGTTCTTGGCCGCGCGGACATAAGCTCTCCATACATCCCTATCCTGAGCTAATGCTTTCCAATCATTCCCTGTATAATCTACTTCCCTCAAATCATAGTTAATGTCATTCTCCCACATCATTCTTGGTCTACCAACTGGGCGTTTTCCCTCTGGCTTTCCTACAAGAAGCTTCCATGCAAGTCTTTCATTCCCCATACGTGCAACTTGTCCTGCCCACCGCAGTCTACGAGACTTAACTGTTATTATTATATCTGGCTTCCTATAAAGGCCATGTAGTTCATTGTTATCTAGTCTTCTCCATTCACCTGTTTGTTCATCTCCCTTTGGTCCAAAAATTTTCCTAAATACTTTATTCTCAAATACTTGTAATCTCCTTTCCTCCCTTAAAGTAAGAGTCCATGTTTCGCATCCATTATAATATAACTGGTAGAATAATAGTTTTATATATTTTCAGTTTAACGTTTTTTGAAAGGAGTTGGGACATCAAGAGTCTCTGCAATGCATAATAGCACGCATTTCCCAAAATTGAACCTATGTTTAATTTCTTTGTGCATCTCATTCCTATTTGTGATTATTGTTCCTAGGTATTTGAATTCAGCCACTTCCTCGAAATTTCCCTCATTTGTCATTAGCTGTCCATTTCCATTATACAATGTATTTCTACGTATTATACATAATCACCACTAAATTTGGTAAATACTATACATTTTTGAAAATTTGTCAAATTAACCGGTTTGTTTGTATAATTCCCAACTCGTAATGGTAAATGTGATAAAAGTCCCTAACTTTACGAAAATTCGTTCAGTTTGCGGATTCACGTAGGTTAGAGTAATTGAATTAGGTTAGGTTAGATTTTAGGTTCCTTGCATTTTAAATGTTTTGTACAAGTTCAATAAAATTGTATTATAACCATTTATTGAATTCTTAATTGTAAAATATAAAATATTGTATTCGTGGTCACTTACTCCATAGTGTCCAACGAAAAAAATCTTTCTGAGTAGTAACTACTAAAAAAAAACTGCACTCTATTCTACTGGCCCAATCAGTCTTGATATTTATCACATTTACCATTACAAGTTGGGAATTATACAAACAAACCGGTTAATTTGATAAATTAAAAAAAAAGTTATCATATTTACTGGCATAATTTGGTGATTATGCATAATTACCGGCTATTATACACAATCACCAGTTTATTACTTTTACTGCAGCATATAGGCCTACATTATGGGTGATTGTAGGCCAGGAAATGGTGTGTTTTATTTGCCCATGTTGTCCTTTTCCGACATTTTTTTTGGATTATTGGTCCTTTTTTAGCCTTTTTATGTCTTAACGGCTTTCTTTTTGTGAACTTTACCTTCTGTTGACTACATTTAGGCCCTATACCATTTGTACAATTCAAGAATTCGCAGAGTCTAGTCTCAATTCCAATTCATCATCATCATAGTACATTCACGAATTTAGGCCATTTGTTGACCTGTTTCGGCCTCAAGAGAAACACCATCCAGAAGTCTTTTGAGTGGACGTCCTGGTCTTCTTCTTCCTGCGGGTTGATATCTTAACATTAGTTTGGGTATTCTGTGATCTTCCATTCGATGAACATGTTGTATCCATCTTGACTTATAATCAGAAATTTTGTTTTCTAAAGATTCCATGTGTAATTCTTCTAAGATGTCTTCATTTTTTTTGTGATCTAGTAGTGTGTATCCTGCAGTCCTCCGAAGATATCTCATTTCAGCAGATCTAAGTCTCTGTATATCCTTCTGTTTCAACGTCCATACTTCGCTACCATACAAAAGAGTTGGAAGAGCCAGTGTTTTATACACTTTCAGTCTTGAATGCTTTTGGACTAACTGTGGCTTGAAGATAGAATTTATTAACCCTAAAATTCTTAAAAATTTAGATATTCCAATTTATTTTAAAAATACTATCTAGTTTTACTTTTTAAAGACTTTTCACTTTCCAAACACTTTTGTTCCGCGAGAAACTGTTGAAGCCACAAAAAATATCCCGGTATTTTTAACCACCAGTCTACTGATCGCCTTAACTTTGTATTTCGACTTCAAATTTTCTATGAAGTTGCCACTCTGTGAAAATTACCTCGAGCAGAGGATGAAGGCAGCAATGTTGTCTTTATCCACTCCTTAGCAACTGTAACGCTTTTTTACGTCTTTTTTTTTCAGTTTTTAGGTATTTTATAGGATATCTTTAGGGCTTTTTAAAGGTCTTTTGTAGGCATTTTATAGGTCTTCTACTTCCGAGCCCTTTATAAATACTTATTTTTTCTCTGTAAGTATCAGTCTGAGAACTTAAAATATTATCTAACTAGGCTACTAGGACATCCTTATCATCATCATCCTTCACCGGTGTGGAAAGCAACGGGAAGTTACCACACCTATAATTCCCTAGCAAAGCTCCAAAGCATAGCATGAAAATGCTATGATTGCAGTGAAAGACCTGCTCTCGGGCAGAATTACAATGGATGGATGCCTCGCCTTTAGACCTGGTAAGTTGTATTTCTAACATTCCATGTCCCTAGGAACATGTCCCTGCGTTTGAGCCTTTGGCATGGGTTCCCTGAAGTAGTCCCCGCCCGGAGAACCGAATGGGGGACTATTTGACCTCCGGAAAACTTTACCCCTGTGGAACCCATGTCCGCATTTCTTGACGGTTGTATTTTTACGGTGAAAGATCGTCACTATTTCGACCAAGGTACTTTTTTCGTCTGGCTTATCACCTTCGACCAGTCCGGCATGGGTAACCCTATCGGCAGCAATGCTACCGCCGGCATAGCTCTCAGGATCATTTAAGCACGCATGCCACTCCACCACGACAAGGTAAAGATACCATGGAGTAACATTAATTATGATTTGAGGGAAGTAGATTATACAGGGAATGGTTGGAAAGCATTAGCTCAGGATAGGGATGTATGGAGAGCTTATGTAAGCGTGGCCATGAACCTACTACGGGTTTGATAGTGCCAGTGAGTAAGTAAGTAAGTAAGTTGTATTTCAGAACTTAAGGATGTAAGCTTAGGTGATGCCATGGTAGTAACTTTAAGAGCCTGTATAAGATAAAGGAATTGTGTAGGAATATTTTGGTTCGACGTAACACTTGCAATTTCTATGAATTTGTTTTGCATGATGCAATAGTGTGAAACGATGTAATGAACAACTATTATTCTCTCATTACACATAAAGTTGCGCATACCTGTAGACAGCAGATGCGCGCGTATGAATGCTCCAGCAGCACGTGCCTCTGCTGAGGGGTCACGCGTCACCCAGAGACACCTTGACTCCCGAAAACAACCCCTCCTTCATCTTCCAGTTATTCAATTTCCCGACCCCTAAATCCCTTTCCGTCAGTGGCGTATATACTATTAATAAAGAAAAGCGGATCTCTAATTGCAGACTAGCATCAAAACATAGGAACTTACAGGGCTATTCTTTTACAAAATTCCAAGTATTTGAGAAGGTCCAAAATATAGAGTAGAAATTAGAATTTAATATTAACATAACACAGCCCAGTTTTTTTGTCCTTGACAGATTCACTTTTGTGGAGCTGTAAAAAAGATGGTTCATAAAGGCCTAAATAACCTAGTTACCACCCTGTTATTTGTCATAAAACACTGCTTAACGTTATTGAAATCAAGATTTATATTGGATCGCAATCTTGCAGCAACATCAATAATTATTAGACGGATTTATAAATGTATAACAAACTAAATCACTTGCACTATCAAACCCGTAGGTTCATGGCCGCGCGGACATAAAATTCTCACACATATCCCTATCCAGATCTGTAGTAGGCCTATAATATTCCTAGTGCACCAATACTATTATAATGTCCTAACATTCCATGTTCCTACGAACATACCCCCGGGTCTTGCGCCATTGGAATGGATTTCCTTAAGTAGTCCCCGCCCGGAGAACCGAATGGGGGACTATTTTTCCTACGGAAAGATCTTATAAATAAAAAAAATCCTGTGAAAAATGTTTGCAGTCTTATGCTTTTCCCAGATCTTTCCCTATCTTCCCTTTCCTCCTTTTGTAGACCTTTTTCCTCCATTGTATTCTTCACCTCCTGCAACCATATAGGCCTATTTTTATGCCTACATTTTCATCTCCTTCCCATTCTAAAAATAATTTTCCATTCTTTGGTCCACCATCCGTTTTCATACCTTTCCAATTATTTAAAATATATTTTACATACTGTAATATTTAATCCAGTATAAAAAAATATGGGAAACCAGTTAAAATAAGAACAGTTAAGTCTCATATTGCGATAGGCAGGACATATGACACGAATGTAAGAAAACCAGAGGGAAAACGCCTAGTAGGTATGCCAGGAATGAGGTGGGAGAATAACATTAACCATGATTTGAGGGAAGTAGATTATACCCGGGGAATGATTAGAAGATATTGGCTTAGGGTAGCTTATTTTCCCGCGCCCATGAACCTACGGGTTCGGTAGTGCCAGTGAGTTAGTTACAAATAATAATTATAAAATATATGTTTTTTTATAAATAAAGATGACATGCATGAAAACGAAATTTTACTAAAAAATTCTATTATTTTTGATACTGTGTTATTATTATTATTATTATTATTATTATTATTATTATTATTATTATTATTTATTATTTTAATCGTCATAGTCGTTAGTAGTCACTGCATATAGGCTAGTATAATCTTATATTGAAAATATATATTCCTAAAAATTTATATCCTACATTAATTTAATTACAAATTTTCCTAAATTAAAACCTAAAATGTTTTAGAATAATTATTAGATTTATTGTGCTTTGTTGTCCTATATGATTGATTTTCAATTAATCTATATGTTAGCTTTGTTTTTGTTTCTTTTTTATCTCTTCGTTTTAAAATTCTACTTGGGCCTACACATTAAAATATGCCTATTAATTTGAAGAGAAAAATTATACGCTCAGACCGGGACTTGAACCCGGGACCCTTGGTTCTCTAGACCAAGTGCTCTACCAACTGAGCTACCTGAGCAAATACCGATCTAAACGCAAATCTTTCTCTATATACATTGTAATTCCATCATTGAGATGTACGAAATCAATAATAAAAACTTGGAAAAAGCCGTACTGGCTGTAATGTATAATTCCCAAATATGTCTTCTTAATAAAGGAGCCGCCATTTGCAAGATAGAAGCATGGCTTCACAGCATTTGGTGGATGGGAATTACAATGTATATAGAGAAAGATTTGCGTTTAGATCGGTACTTGCTCAGGTAGCTCAGTTGGTAGAGCACTTCGTCTAGAGAACCAAGGGTCCCGGGTTCAAGTCCCGGTCTGAGCGTATAATTTTTCTCTTCAAATATGATTTATCCATCATTGAGATGTACGAAATCAATAATAAAAAATGCCTATTAATATTTAAATGAGTCCCCCGCACTAGCTTAGATGGCAGCATGTCTGCTTCCTAATAGCGAGACCGGGTTAGATAGGCCTATTGGACAGGGTTGCAAATTTTAATTTTTAATTCTCTGTCTGGAAGAAGTGGTGACACACAATTTTTAATCGTTGCATTGTCCACCAGATGGCAGGATTATATTGCAAATATCTCCGCAGTGTATCTGTTGAGGTGGAATGCCTATTTGTCCGACGGATGGGAAGATTAGGCTTAATTTTTAGACAGGAATAGGCCATGTACCGGTACTCGGTTTCATATTTTCTTTTCTTTTCATCACTACCCCTCATATAATATACAAACTCTTAAACATATATTGATCTTACACTTTTTCCCTTTACAAATTACACGTATCCATTATCTAAGTAAAATGGTCTGCCGATGTGGTGTATAAATTGAAAATAAACAACATTTTAATGTCATCTATCCGCCTAATGTAGCACCCGAAGAATACAATGGGTAGAATTGGAGCACACACATTTGAATAATTTTAGTTTTTTTCCCCCCAAATGCCCCAGGTTTGTCTTTTGACATTCCTGGTTTCTCTCCTGGCATGGCGTACTTGTTATCCACTTCTGAGGTTGGGGCGCCTGGAAGGCGGGGTTACGTTGCCCCGATGATATGATGGGTGATGATGATGATGATGATAATGGTGCGCCAGGAGATTCCCTAATCCTAAGCTTAACCTAAGATGAATATGAATGATGATGATTACGATGGCCATATGATTTTGGGGACCGTTTGGGCCTTGAAGTTTTCCTGACATTTGCCTTACAGGTGAGGAAACACCCCGACAAAAACCTCACCCAGAAAAACTGTCCCGACCGGGGATCGAACCCGGGCCCGCTGCGTGACAAGGCAGCACGCTACCCCGGGACCACAGCGGTGGACTGTAACGTAGACCTAATTTTTTATGTTGGGAAACTATACAAGGGAATAAAAAAATTCATATTTATACTAATATTTAAAATATTTCAAAATTGTAATATAAATGTCTTGCGTCTTAGGCCTATTATGCTTATAAAAATCCGTAACAAAGAAAATAATTTGTGTCAAATTATAAAAAGTCCATAACAATATTAATATTAGATAAATGTAAGAAATAAAATTATAAGTCATAGAAATAATTGAATGCCGCACAGAACAAGATTCTAATCACTTTTTAAGTTGATATTCACGTGGAAAAGGTACCATGTGCCATTAACGAATTTTGCGTATAAAACTCAACTTGGGTAAAATTTAGGGTTCCGGGAGGTATTAAATTGTGAATATTCATTGATGAGGCATTATTAAATTACACTTTTTTTTCATTTATAAACTAAAGATTATATTTTATATCAATTTAAGTTGCCCTTAAGCTTACATAAAACTTTCTGCACATTATTTAGAAAGACATGTGCTGGCTTCAAGTTTACTCTTAGGTTGAAATGGTATTAGACCTATTAGATGAAGAGATCGTATTTACCCTATCTTCAGGCTATATAGGCCTAATTTAATTATTTGTTGATGTAAATTGAGAAAGAAATGTGTACTTAAACACCTATTTTTAAATGAAATATGCTCTTAAATGTATAATTATATGTTCTTACAATGACTATTTAACTCATGCCCCAAATGGGAGTCAATGAGCAATCACATTTCAATGATTTTTGATTTACAACCAATGCCAGTCGTGTTTCGCCTCGAATTTATCAACCAAAGTTTATCGTATTAAAGAAAGCTGCTCCTTTTTAACATTCTGAATAGGTCATAACATTATTTTGCAGTGACTGACTCTCTAAGAAATACGGCTATCAGATTTTATATGTAGTGCATGAATTTCAGCTGAAATTGTTTGCGAGAGATAATATAAATACATTTATAGCAATTTATTATACAAAAAAAAACCACTGTTTGCACTTTCTTAAACGAATTATTTTCCAGGAAATGAGGTTGCAGAAAAAATATAATGTCATATTTAACATCATAGGGCATCAGAAATTAATTAATACCTATAATGTTGGTTATAAATTTCTCCACTAGGGTGCATTCTTAAAATATTGCGATCCTTTGGCAATAAATAATATGATCTGGTTGCAGTGATGAACAAAAGAAGCAAATGAAGCTTACCAGTCGTTTCTCATTTGTTTTCAAACATCGCCGTTTACATTAAATATAAATATATATATTTTAAAATAACTATAGTTAAATTATGATTTGTGAGTAAAAGCTTAATTTTATTCGTTAAATAGTCCTAACAAATGCCACTCCTGATTTCCAAATTGTCTGGATAAATTTACTCCTCACTTCGTGAGTGAATTTATCGATAATTTGGAAATCACTCGTAGCATTACTTATGATAACTAACCAAGGTCTTGTATGAAACAGTTTCCCATAGCGTTACTAATATTGAATTATAATATACCATGCTGTATCCTATAAATATGAAATATTAAACTTTAATGTAAGAAAAATTACAGATAAATGTCATTGAATAAATTTTCGTGATAGAAAGCTAATCCTTTCGTGATAGAAAAACAGAATTATAATGAAATATCAAGGTCATATATATAGTATGTCACAAGCCGAGTGTCAAATTGTATCAAGACCTGGATATAATTCTTGGGTCCATACCGGACACACTACTTTGAAAGTTCATTCACTTTTTAATGGAAAACTGCCGAAATAATATAATTTATCTGGTAAAAAGGTGTAAATTAATCTCACTACAGACTTTAGGAAACCCTCGGGGTAGAAGGAGGTTAAGGCCCCCAATCTAGGCAATGGGCACTTGATGTCAGCAGGGTTATCAGCCCTGCGTGACAGTCGCCTTTACACCCAGAACAAGCGGTTGGTATTCATTTCGATTAGAGGCTGAGTCAACCTTGGGCCAAGGTGCCACCAGATGGTTTGGGTCAGTTTTTAAAAATCCTGACCCCACCGGAGCTCGAAACCTCGACCTCCCGGCTTGTAGTGTATTTCCTTAACTAACTACGCTACGGCGTGCTACTATATTTATATGGTACACTCTGTAAATATATTATTAAGGAAAAAGGAAAATGTATGTGAATAATCTATTGCCACGAAAATATATTAGCCTATATGTATATTCTAATATAACTGACGACTGCGATGGGCAGGACATTGTTGCGCGTATGGGGAATGAAATACGTGCATGGAACTTCTTGTAGGAAAGCCGGAGGGAAAACGCCCGGTTGGTACACCAAGAATGAGGTGGGAGAACAACATTAACTATGATTTGAGGGAAGTAGATTATACAGGGAATGATTGGAAAGCATTAGCCCAGGATAGGGATGTATGGAGAGCTTATGTTCGCGCGACCATGAACCTACGGGTTCGATAGTGCCAGTGAGTAAGTAAGTAATACAACTGACTGCATTTTTTGTGCTTGGGTTCCATGCTGAGAGGATAGATGGAGTTATTGTGATCTATTTTCAATTTACTCTTCACTTTATTCTTGTATTGTGTAGGCCCTACATGGAGGAGTGTAGGATTAAGTGTATACAAATGTGTTTGTGTACTGTAAATTAAGTGTGTTGTAAGAGGGATGATGATGACGAGAAGAGAGAAGATGAAACCCGTGACGGCACATAACCTACTCCTGTGAAAAAGCATCAAGGAGGCCTACAGACTTAATTTCGCATATGACGGACGACTGTCAACAATTTTACACGCCCTTCTAAACATATATATTGTGAAGTATTTGCAATATATTATTGGAATCTGGTACACAATATAGCGAAAATTGAACACCCACCACCCCTCTTGGTACTGAGATTCAACATTTTAAAGTCGAATTAATTAAATATAATACATTTTACAATAAAAATATTCAACTCCGCGGGAGTGTCGAACTTGGAGCCGTTAGTCAAGAAGCAGACACGTTATCACCTGAACCAGCACGGCGGATATTAAGCTAAAAGTTACATGCATGAAATAGATATACTATTTCGTTAACTTTTGTTCAATTTTCGTCATCCGAAAAAATCATGGATTCTGACCGGACATCCGCGATCTTTAGAACTGGAGACAGACGCGCTACCAGCTAACGATGGAGAAAATAATGGTTATGCAAGTTTTAAATAAGGGGCAAGCATAGAAATTATTGAAGAGTTGACATGGGAAACGTAGTAGCCATAAAAAAGAAAAAAAATTACAAGGGAAGCAAAAAACAATTTTCCCAACATTACTTTTAATATAATGTTTGCTTCCCCTGTAAAATTTGCTTTTTATGACTTACTACCTTTCCCATGTCAACGCCTCATTGATTAAGGCGATACGCTATAATTCTCAAAGTCGGGGTTTCGGGTCCCATTGGGATCAGAATGTTCACACTGGTCTAAATTTTGGCGGTACCATGGTTCTTGGTCGACTCAGAATCGAACTAGCTAAACACCAGGCACTTGTTCGGTGGTAAGGCGGGGCCGTCACTCAGAGCTGACAGTCCTACTGACATCTCATGCCGATTGTCTAAAAAGGTGAGAGCCTTAACCACCTGCTAAGTCATATAGTGTGAACAGTTATTACATTCTAAAAGAGAGGTAATGCTGCAATTTTAGACAGCGTAATAAATTTTTGAAAAAAAAAGCTTGTCTTAAAATGAGTTACATTCAATGAAACTTGAATATATACACATAAGAGAATCGCTTCTGGTTACTATTGGCTACAATTTCGCTAACTGGGTTCCAGGTTCGTAAGTTCAAATCTGGCCTGGATCAATGTAGGTAGGTAGCTTCCTTGTGGAGAGAAGTGAAGCCGTGGATCCCATATAGAAGAGTTGCGGAATAAAAAAAAAAACTTTAAGCCTAAAATTAGAGATTTTGAGGAAATTTACAGGCTCTTTTACTCCATATTTTGATTGCAAGTTTATTCATAGTAATTCTTCCCGAGGGCAGGTCCTTCACTGTAATCATAGCATTTTTCATACCATGCTTGCAGCTTTACTAGGGAATAGTAGGTGCGGTAGCTTCCCGATGCTTTCCACACCGGTGAAGGATGATGATGATAATGATAAGGAGTGATGAAGATAATGATGGCCATATGATTTCGGGGACCGTTTGGGCCTTAAAGTTTTCCTGAAATTTGTCTTACAGGTGAGGAAAAACCCCGAATAAAAACCTCACCCAGAAAAACTGCCCCAACCGGGAAATCGAACTCGGGCCCGCTGCGTGCAAGGCAGCACACTACTTCAGAAGAACCACAGCAGTGGACGATTGCCAAGTTAATGATCTGAATGTTTAAAACTATTCGTTAAAAAATATTCTCACTCACTAGGCCTATACGTAAGAGAACTTGTTATATGGTGACCAAACCAATAAGCTCATTTAAATATGTCACTATATATACAGGGCAAGTCAAAATTGTGCAGGTTTTCAGAAATTTATTATGTGAAATGTAATGAACATATAATATCGTGAGACATATTGTATGAAAGGTAAACTCTCAAAGTTTAGTTGTCCACTTCTAAAGTTCCGCGTTCACCCGCAAGATGGTCAACAGCAGAGCAGTAAAGGAAAATGGCGTTGACTGGGGATCAGAAGTCTTTCTGTGTGCTTGATTACCATGTAAACAACTCTGTGACTAGTGTTCAACGACATTTCCGTACCATATACGATAAAGACCCGCCGGATGGGAGATCCATTCGTAAGTGGTACACACAATTTAGGGATTCAGGCTGTATCTGTAAACGAAAATCGACTGGCCGTCCGTCGACGAGTGAAGAGACAGTCGAACGCGTTCGCACATGCTTCGTGCGGAGTCCACAGAAATCCACCTACCGGGGAGCGACAGAACTTCAACTACCACAAAAAACTGTATGGCGGATTCTCCGGAAACGTTTTACAGATGAAACCCTACCACTTTGCAACTGGTTCAAGCCTTAAAACCCGCCGATTATGCTTTGCGAGCGTCCTTCTGTGTTGATTTTCTCGCATTAATGGAAGAGAATGAGTTCCATGAGAGGGTAGTTTACAGTGATGAAGCGACTTTCCACCTTTCAGGAAAAGTGAATAAACACAATGATAAGGATTTGGGGAACTGGTAACCCCCATGCAACTCTGGAACATCAACGCGATTCTCCGAAAGTGAATGTCTTTTGTGCCATTTCCCATGCAAAGGTTTATGGGCCCTTTTTCTTTCATTAACGTACTGTGAACGGACATGTTTTTCCTTGATATGCTACAACAATGGCTCCTTCCTCAGCTTGAAGCGGATAGTCCAGATTTCATTCTGCAGTTGGATGGTGCCCCTCCACATTACCATGGCAGTGTTCGAGACCATTTGAATACGGCTTTAAACTCACAACGCTGGATAGGCCGTGCATCTCAGGGTGATCAACAACTCATTCATTGGCAACAACCTCGTTCACACACCCGATCTAACCCCGTGTGATTTCTTTCATGTGGGGTCTTGTAAAGGAATCATGTTTACGTGCCACCACTTCCAACAACACTGCATGAACTGCGTGCCCGCATCACAGCAGCCATTGCTGATATCGACCGCGGACTGCTACAGAAAGTTTGGCAGGAGATTGAATATCGGCTTGACATCTGTCGTGTAACAAAAGGCGCTCACATAGAACATCTGTGAATATTTAAAAAAAAACTTTGAGAGTTTACCTTTCATACAATATGTCTCACAATATTATATGTTCATTACATTTCACATAATAAATTTCTGAAAACCTGCACAACATTTTGACTTGCCCTGTATTTGCATAGAAACACTTCATATTTATCAAAGTTGAACTAGTATTAGCTTCATGGTTTATTTTATCACATAATTAACTCAGAATTTCCTGTGTATGTTAAAATAAACACCAGCACGCCGTACGTAGTTGGTTAAGGCAATGTGCTAAAAGCGGAAGGTTCGAGGATAGAGTTCCGGTACGGTCAGGATTTTTAAACTAAACCAAACCTTTGGGCGGCAACATGACCTGGGGTCGACTCAGCCTCTCTAACTGAAATAAATAACAGACACAGGACTGACAATCCGGCTGACACCAAGTCCGAGAGTCCTAGAAATATTGGAGCTTAACCTTCTATTAACCCTTAGGACCTCCTAAGCCCTACAGTGGAATCCCTTTCCTTTAACCCTCTTTTATTAAAAAAAAGTTTTTAGCTATTATATTCTACTCTTTCCTTCCTCGAAATGTTAGTTGACAGCACAATTTGTTTTTTAAAAAATGTTTATATTTATCGCATTTTCAGTTTTGTAGGCCTACCACTTACTAAAGCACAGATATAGGCCAACTCACGGAGTTATATTTTCAAACATTTTTACATTAATTAATTTTATAGGAAAGGCAGAGGGAAAACGCCCAATTGTTAGACAAAATGAGGTGGGAAAATAACATTAGCCATGATTTGGGAGGGAAGTAGATTATAGAGGGATGAATGGAAAACATAAGTTCAGGATAGTGGACGTATGGAGAGCTTATGTCCGGCGCGGACATGAACCTTCGGTTTTGATAGAGCCGGTGGGTTAGTTAGTTATTAATTATATCATGATAACTTATTCTCTGTACATTATGTACTGATTTTGAATTCGGAAAAGCATTGGTGATCTAATGTTTTTCACATTGAAATATCATTGGGACAGATCTTCATGAGAATTAAAAAAAAAAATGAAAACGCGGGATAATATAAAACGTCATTGTAATTAAATAATAGCGTAACGAAGTAAGTACCCTATTACGGTACGGCCACTGTTTGCACTCCCTTTCCTCAATATTCCCCTCAACATTCTGCAAAACTAGTAGGCCTAATCATCACCCTAGGGCATCGCCAACGGGCTCAAAACCAGCAAGTTTTTTTTCCCTAGTCTCCCTTCCGTTCATCAAACAGCCATCCCACCTGCCTTGGTTCATTGATTGAGGAGGTTTCAAGTTGCCCTGCAAGGGGGAGAAAGAAGACGAAGAGACGGAATCGTGCTTGCAACAGATTGTCGAGTTAGCTTTTAAGCCAGGAGGGGGGGGGGGATCGTACTTACAAAAAAAGAGTGAATGCAACGTGAAAATGCTGCATGAATTTAAGGTTTAAATGGTGAGGCATCACCCTGCGCACATATAGCATATGAGATCAGGAGGTACCTGGGGCCACGCGACTGTCGTCCGCCCGCCCTCATCCCACTCCCCCGTCACAGCATCACTCAACATCGGCAGCAAGCCAGTATTCAATAGTTCACTGTTTATTCACAATGGTTTATAGCAGTAGGGGTAGAAATTGCCAGGTGCTTTCTTATCCAATACATTTCACTTTCATGGGGCGCCAAAATTTTGTGTTGATAGGTTTTTCAATAAAACACTTACATCCAATTCTGTATAGGCATATAGCTAATAGAAACTAATGTTGAGATAGGCCTAACTGAATCCAATTCATATTTTCGATTTTTTAGTTCTCTAAGATCGATCCAAGTAATGTCTTCTCATATGTGCCTAATTCATGTTAATATATTTTTACCCAGGATCTTCCAATAACATTTTGAAAGAATTTCTGTCATCTGTTCTAGTTAGAAGATTTGTCTATTTAGATCCTGTGATTTAATAAACCTGACTATACACGATAAAATAACGCATATTTAACTAATATAATCGATCTTGGAATTTTAGATGTGATTAGAGATGTTACAAAATTATATTAATTAAAATTAAGAATTTAAATGCCTTTGTAAATGTTGGTGCAATATTAAACTTTCCCTTATAATATCACCATATTTACATTATATATATATATATCATCATCATATCCAAACCATAGTAATTCTGCCCGAGGGCAGGTCTTTCACTGCAATCATAGCATTTTCATGCAGCTTTACTAGGGGATTGTAAGGTGTGGTAGCTTCCCGTTGCTTTCTACATCGGTGAAGGATGATGATGATAATGATAAGGATGATGATAATGATAAGGATGATGATGATGGTCATATGATTTCGGGGACCGTTTGGGGCCTTAAAGTTTTCCTGACATTTGTCTTACAGGTGAAGAAAAACCCCGATAAAAATCTCACCCAGAAAAACTGTCCCGACCGGGGATCGAACCCGGGCCCGCTGCGTGAGAAAGCAGCACGCTCCTTCGAGACCACAGCGGTGGATTTTATATATATATATATATATATATATATATATATATATATATATATATAATGTTAAAAGTTTACGCATCTTTCTGTGCCTAAAGTTTAATTTTCCTTCTCCACGCGTACCTATCCATCCACTGCATATCTTTTCCTCATTCCAGTAAAACCTATAGGCCTAATATATCTCACTAAAGGTAATATATCTGAAAAACACTGTTGCTTCGAAAGAATTAACAAATTTAAATTTGTTCGTTAAATCTGCATTTTCTAAAAAAATGAATGTATGAATGTATGAATGTCACATAGGCTATTTAACTTTATTTTTCGAAGTCAGTATATTTCTACATATACCAGTATAAACATTAAAGAAGTGCATATTGTATTAGCACAACTTCTACCCGAATATTTCTATGAACGGCAAATAAATAATCTGTTAAGAATTATATAGCTTACTTTAGAATATTACATTTGTGCCCTTTTATTTGATTAAAAATCGTACAGATTTATCGTACATATTGATACAGCATATGATTTGGAATTTACTGTTTTTTAGACTATTTTATTTTATATAAAGTTATATAGCATTTATACGCTTTTTATACACATTAATGTAAGAAATAATCTAGAAATGATTTGCTTTTTCCACTTAGAAGTAATCTATTGAAAATATAGTAATATACCAAAAGTAAAATCAAGAAAACAATGATGCAAAAGTGGCCAAAAATAAATGAAAAATATGAAATTAGGTTTAGAATGCAGATTTCTTCTTCATTCAGATTTCGTAGTAACAAGATTTCGTTCATTAATTTAGTTTTCATTGCTAGAAGAAATGCGAAATTTTTATTTTCTACAAAAACAGTCGCAGTTTAGACGAATAGTTCATTTATTTAACGAACTTTTGAATAAGTTTAAGACAATGATTGGATAGTATTTTATTACTGGAAATGAATTAAAAGCACAAGATAAAGAAGTTTTCTTCTTAAAAGTCACTTAAAATAAACAAATTTAAAGTGAAATCTTATTTGTGTTTGAGTTGATGAACAGCAGCTGTTGAACAGAGGTTTGTCTGACTAGAATCACAGTTCAGTGTAAGGGAAACAAAATGAAATTAAAACACATACAGTACTGCCCTCATTGTTGAACCCTTGCCCCTGTTCCCCACACATGGCCAGGTGGTAGTCAATCAGATGGAGATTCCACATCCTGTGCGGTCCAGTTCTCAATCTTCTTGTTTAATCCTCTTCTTGCGTATACTAATTATGTATACCTTTTTAACATTTGCACATTTTCCTTCACCCAGGTGTATCCTGACCAAAAAATTATCATATCAATTGGTGGCACATGGATTTAATGAAAGGGAGTTAATTACATATTCAGGCAAACCAAACTGCAGGGTCATCTGTACCAGTTGGTAACGTTTCCGGTTGAAACACGCGAGTCACTGCGTTGACATCTTGTTTTGGATGTCATAATATATGGATGTTAAAATGCATTGAGAATAGTAATGTTAACATTATCATAAGTAATGCCACGAGTGATTGATTTCCAATTTATCTAGAGGATTTGGAAATCAAGAGTGGAATTTATTAGGACTATTTAACGAATACAATTAAGCTGTTTCTTCTTCTTCTTCTTCCTTTCCAGGATTAGGTCAATGCAACCTGTTCCGGTCTCAAGTCCATCGTTTCCTTGGCCGTCCCAAAGATCTTTTCCCATGTGGTTTGTAGGTGTTGATCTTTTTGGGTAATCTTGTATTGTCCATTCTGTCTAAATGTTATTTCCACTGGTATGTGTGCTCTTCTAGTTTACAAATCATTATTTAAATATTGTTATTTTAAAATGTTTATATATTTAATGAAACGGCGTTGTTTGAAAACAAATGAGAAATGTATGGTTATGTTTAATTTGTTCATCACTGCAACTTAATAATATTATTCATTGCCAAATAGGATCGCATTATTGTAAGAATACACTCTAGTGGAGAAAATATGAAACACAACAAACTGTGTATTATAACCATCATTATAGGTTATTAATACATTTTTTCGGAAACAACTCAGTAAAATCATTATTTAAAAACACATATTATTGATCACACAATTATCAAATATCTAGGTCGAAGGAATCTGTTCTTTATTTTCTATATTCAAAGTATTTCTTAGAGAGTCAGTCACTGCAAAATAATGCTCTGACTTGTTCAGAATATTAACCCATCCGCCTCAAATGACGAGGTACACTCGCCGGCAGTTAAATGGTCCTCAACTCAGAAGACGAGGTACATTCGTCCAACTATGCTGTTATACAATTTGCAATATTTTGTTCATGCCTTGGCAGGGTAATCTTTTTTAACATTTCGCTCATTTGCTGCAACAACGTCATAACTAAAAAAATGTCGATTTTGAGTTATTGGTACTACATAAAAGACAAAACTAAGTTATATATTCAGGAAGAACGACATAAGCTATTGTATACAATGAGTTGGTATAGTAATTTGATATTTATGACAAATACAGGCAAAGGTATATGGACTTCAAACCTTTAAATGCTTCTCTTGAAAAAATATGTTTTTTGAGTTATGACGTTGTTGCAGCAAATGAGAGAAATACGAATAGTAGAGGAATGTGTTTTTGCCTTCACCCCTTATTGTGATCTCAAGTACCGTTATCTTTTGTTTGTTATGAATGTCCGAAATTAGACCATATAATTTATGGTGACTTAATTCTGGTTTATGGGGAAATGCATTGGGCATTTAAACCTGAAGCGAATAGGTTAAAAAGGAGGAGCTTTCTTTATTTGGTAATCAAAATTCGATAATTATCGAGGTGAAAACACGACTGTGATTAGTTGTAAAACAAAATTCATAGAAACGTGATTGGTTATTGTTGTGCATGAGTTAAATAGTCTGAAAAAATCAAATTAGAACTAATTTTTGTCTTATAAAAAAAAAAAAAAAATTGGATTTTTTATCAGTTACATCACTTCAAGGTATAGGAGAATCTCCTGTTCCGAACTATATTTCAGCTAAATATATATACTCTTTCCAACGTTTCATTGATCGTCCCAAATTCGTATTCCTGTTGCTTGTAATAATAAGTTTATCTTGGAATCCTCAATACATGGGAATTCCATCTATTTCTATTTTTTTTTCATGGATGAGAAAGATGTTGGGGTCATTGCGGGTATCTCCATTCTTATTTTTATCTAATTTAGAACATTCCTTATTAGATCTTAAAAATTCAATTTCTGCTGACTGTATTTTATTCCAATCTACCTTTCGCTGTATCAAAGTTTCACTCCCATATAAGAACGCTGGACGCTATAACCTTGTAAAATTTTTAACTTGTATATTTTCTGCTCTTTTTTAATATTCTAGCTATAATTCCTATGATTTTATAAAAGTGTTCTAGTTTATTGGCATATAATATTTAATTTTAGGAAGTTACATTTTGAGGTTATTTTAATTATATTATTTTGGTCTGGACATCTTACCTCAATATAATGTTGATTTGTTCTTGGGCATGTTTGAAACATGTCCAAGAACAAACTCAACATTAATATTGAGGTTAAGATGTCCAGACCAAAAATAATATAATTATTAGCTATAGCTTTATGCTTGTCATATTTTTCCTAAGCATAAAAAATACCATCACGAAATTCACTATTAGATCAAAGGCGTCTCATCCATTAGCTTATCACTGGTTTATTGAGAATCATATGCAACAAATAGGGTCAAATATTCACTGACATTTTCCCGTTCTGGATCATTAACAAAATGCCGCTCTCCCAAATAAGTTATTGACCTAATATAATAATTTAATCTAAAATTAATTCATTAGAACAAAATATCAGCCATAATTATTATACACATTTAATTCATGAATACATACGTTAGCTGACATTGCTTTTGTTCGCAGCAAAAGTAAAACATAAATAGGCCTACTTGGTGTTTCTAGAGCCATGTCCATGTTGACGTATGGATTAATGCAACTATTGGTAGGGTTTTTATATCAATCATAGAATGTTTTTTAATATGTGCTATCTTCGTTCGTATTATTATTAAATGAGGGTATCCCTGTTTTAAAAAAAATTATATCAAATTATTTTTTCTTCTCTTTGGTTTAATGACAAAATTTTAGTGACATATATGATAGTTGAGTAGGTCGTGTACATGTGTAGGCCTATGTACATCTTACGCGTATGTTCATATGTATGCATATGTGTGTATAACAGAGTGTTATAAAAATGGATGGCGCAAACTTACATGGTTGAAATTATACGATAATAGAAGCAACAATGTCCCAGTAAACATGGGTCCGCAAACGAGCCGTTTGCGAGATAATTACGAATGTATAGTTACAAGCCGCTACTGACGTCATTGTTTGTAACATAGTACGGTTTACTTCTTGCGCACTTGAAGCCGTCCTATGTTCTTTGTTTACAACACTGGACATTGCCGAGAGGTGGAGTTGTAATCAAATCATCCATGCAGAACGTAAAGGACGGATACAGTACACAGTCTCAAAAGGTATCAGTCTCGTCTGAGGAGTGCCACTTGTGCTGTGTTGTAGTTACAATGGAACCTTACAGTAACGAAGAGTATGCGGATATGCATTTCATGTACGGTAGGCATAATGGCAATGCACGGGAGGCTTCACTCTTGTACCAAGAAACATATCCTGATCGAAGACACCCCGAAAGTCGTAAGTTTACAAGGGTCCATCAGCGCCAGAGAGAAAATGGGAGTTTTGCACATGGCAGAGCAGTAGGTATGCCTGCTCGCATTACGCCTGAGGTTGAGGATATGGTGTTGGAAGCAGTACAGCTCTCTCCAGGAACCTCGACGAGAAGAATTGCCACACAAGTGCCTGTACTAAGCCACAGTAGTGTATGGAGAATTTTACAGCGCGATTTACTATACCCTTACCACCTCCAACGAGTTCAATGTCTCAATGATGCGGACCTTGTTCCTAGAGCGATGTTTTGTCAGTGGATGCAACAACAGATTGTAGTCAACTCTCGTTTCGCATGTAACATTTTATTTACAGACGAAGCAGGATTCACACGCGATGATGTTTTTAATTATCATAATACACATTTTTGGTGTGAAATAAACCCACATACTGTTCATGAGTCACCACATCAGCACCGTTTCTCACTGAATGTGTGGTTAGGGTACTAGGTGATCATCTCATTGAGCCACACATTCTTCCACGAAAACTTAATGGACGGAGGTACCTTAGGTTTCTGCGGCGTCATCTTCCAGGATTTCTTGAGGATGTTCCCCTTCAGCAACGTCGGAGTTTGTGGTACATGCATGATGGAGCTCCGGCACATTTTGCTGCTGCTGTGAGACGGCATCTAACGCGCAGATACGGCCAAAGATAGATAGGTCGAGGCGGATCTGTACCTTGACCTCCAAGATCACCTGATCTAAATCCTTTGGGTTTTTGTGTCTAGGATCACCTCAAAATCGAAGTGTACAGCACACCCGTTAACACGGTTGAAGAACTGGAGCAGAGAGTTGTACATGCTTGTCAAGAATTCAGAAATGATCCAGGAATTTTCGAAATAATACGACATTAATTGCAGAGACGAGCACAGTATTGCATCCAGATGCAAGGAAGACACTTCGAACACCTCCTTTAACAGGTAACCCATAAGTGAAGTGAACTGTGAAATGTGAACTAAATGAGATGAAAAATTAATAGTAAAGTCTAAATTCAAATTAATTTGTACTAACTAGGACGATGTTTACAATGAAATCAGTGGCGGCTTGTAACCATACATTCGTAATTATCTCGCAAACGGCTCGTTTGCGGACCTATGTTTACTGGGACATTGTTACTTCTATTATCGTGTACTCTCAACCGTGTAAGTTTGCGCCATCCTTTTTTATATACCCTGTATATATATATAATATATATATATATATATATGTTATAACTATATTTTTGACATTTGAACCCGAGTTTAGAGACTCGGGTTCAAATCCCGACTCAAGCATTCATTTTTCTTTTCATATCATATATATGTGTATATATATGTGTATATGTGTGTGTTCTTGTGTGTGCTCTAGCGGCCACAATTTTAGTTTTACCACAACCAAACTTGGCATATAGCAATACATTTAAAAGGAAAGTATGATCGAGTTCATTGACCAGCAAAATCGCACCATTAGGTGTGGCAGTTATTCTCAAACGAAAATTAAAAAAAAAACACCCATTAGCGGTCACAATTTTCGTTGTTTTGCAATGAAACATAGTGCAGGCCTATGCTATTACAATGAAACGACGAGGGTACTCTAAAAAATCAGCGAAGTACAGTCATTAGAGGTGGAGGTTTTCCTGAAACCCGAAATTAAAAATTCGCTCTAGCAACCGCCAAATTTGCTTCGTCTCAATGCTTACTATAAAATTAAATTAACCCTTAAAATTGACAAGGTATCCAATAAGATTCATTGATTTAATTTATTTAATATTTTAAAGAAAGTCATAGAAAAAGATAATCATTTGATATTATTTAAATTTCAAGCAAATTATACAACAATATGCAATAAATAATGGGTAATAACTTAAGGTAATTCATGAATAGATTTCACAGCAGTCCGACACTTTTAAATAAGCTGGAATTGAAATTGAATAACAAAAGAAATGTATATTCAGTGAACCAGCAAAATTGTAACATATATTTGACTTGCTAAGGATTTTTTAAAAATATTTTGAAGAAAAAAAAAACCTCAATTCCTTCGGAATTTGCTAAAATATGCATATATTAATCGATAGTTTCTAGTAGACACCGAAAAAAAAATGTATACCGGTATCGCCTCCTTATATCAGCTTGTTTTAACGCCATTTCTTAACATGTTTTCAGGAGAACTCATTTAAGTGTTGAACACTTCACAATAATAGCACTGTTTTGGGGAAAGGAATTTAACACTTTCTGTAAACAAAATATACAATTTCACGTGTGAAATTGACACAGAAGAAGAGTTAGGACATTATGGACACAAAGAGTTTTAAAAAAAGTAGAGTTAGAAAAACCTGATTCTGAACAGGCGATATATATGTAAGTGTATGTGTGTGTGTGTGTGTGTGTGTGTGTGTGTGTCTGCTCTAGCGGCAGCATTTTTTTTCGTAACCAAACTTTACAATTAATAAAGTAAAGTAAGGTTGAGGTCGCTAACCAGCAAAGTCGGGCCATTAGGAGATTAGGAGTAAGAGTTTACCTGAAACGAAAATTTACAAATCTTTCTAGCGGTAGGAATGTTCGATTTTTCACAACAAAACAGATCATATGGTATTGAAATGAAACGAGGAAGATATTCTCCAAAAATCAGCGAAATCCTTCCGTTATAAGTAGGAGCTTAAGAGAAATCCGAAGTAAAAAAAAAGCTCTTTATTTTTATTGTGTTCCGATACATCAAAATAATTGGTATCAGGAATTAGAGTTAAGTCAACTTAAATGTTAACAAAAGAAATATATATTTTGTAAATTAGAAAATTCAGACCAATAAATTTGGTTTGCTGAAGAATTTGCTCAGTTTACGCATTTCTTGAGTAACAGATTTTTGTTTACTTCTTATTTAATAAAAATTGATGTAAATAGTAATATAGTACCTTTATTTATCCGTCTTCCTCAGTTAGACTATATTATTATTTATATAATTTTAATACATAACCTCAATTGTGACAGCAATTAATATTAATAATACTGATCCTTATTTAGATTTAAACATTATATATATATATATATATATATATATATATATATACATATTATCCAATAATGTTAATAATATTTTTCGCTGGTGTATAAAGAAGATAAATTTAAGAGACTATTTAACTCGCCCCAAATGGGAGTGAATGACCAATCGCATTTCAACAATTTTTTATTTGCAACCAACCACAGCCGTTTTTCACCTCGATTTTACCAGTTTAATTTTATCACTGTAAAATCAAGCTCCTCCTTTTTAACATTCTGAATAGGTCATAGCATTATTTTGCTGTGAGAACATGTGGCTACCAGATTGTATATATAGTGCACGAATGTAACCTTATCGTGGTTGCGGGAGATAATATAAAAAGGATTTGTAGCAATTGATTATACCACAAAACGGGGTTTGCACTTTCTTAAACTATTTTTTCCCATGTAGGCCTCATAACGTTCCAGAAAAATAGAATTGACAAATTTACATCATAGGACATCACAAATTAATTTTGATGTGTTTGATTTTTTCTCGACTAGGGTGCATTCTTACAATATTGTGATCCTTTGGCAATAAATAATATGATCAGGTTGCAGTGATAAACAAGTGAAACGTAACGTTTCTCATTTGTTTACAAACCTCTCCGTTTACATTAAATATATAAATATTTTAAAATAAGTATATTTAAATGTCCACCGCTGTGGTCTCGAGGTAGCGTGCTGCCTTGTCACGCAGTGCGCGCGGGTTCGATCCCCGGTCGGACAGTATTTCTGGGTGAGGTTTTTATCGGGGTTTTTCCTCACCTGTAAGACAAATGTCAGGAAAACTGCAAGGCCCAAACGGTCCCCGAAATCATATGGCCATCATCATCATCATCTTCTTCTTCATTATCATCATCATCATCATCATCATCCTTCACCGGTGTGGAAAGCAACGAGAATCTACAACACATACAATCCCCTAGTAAAGCTGCAAAGCATAGCATGAAAATGCTATAATTACAGTGAAAGACCTGCCCTCGGGCAGAATCACTATGGGTGGTTGGGTATTTAAATAATGATTTGTGAGTAAACAGCTTAATTTTATTCCTTAAATAGTTCTAACAAATGCCACTATTGATTTCCAAATTATCTAGATACATTCACTTCTCACTTCGTGAGTCGTGAATTTATCAATAATTTGGTAATCACTTATGGCATTACTTATGATTAAATCAATTACATCTTTCTTCAATAATCTTAAGAATTTTTGTTCGTCATGTCTTCAATTTTTGGTTTATTCTTCTTTGGTAAGGTACGTAATAAATAATAATACGAATATCGGACAATAGAAACCACATATTCGAAAATTCTACAATAATACCTGAACGATAGACCGAGATTCTTATCAATCTTGATATGCTGAAACTGATACTTTATAAAGAAGGGAGATGAATGGCTGTGCAATTACTTTATTGATATAGAAGAATACATTGCTATATCTCCCTATATGTTAAGAGAAAACAGAATATTTTCATCTGATATTGGGGACTTTCCAATAACGTAAAATTGTGATTTAGAATCAGTTTAATTTCCATGTTTTCTGACGTATCAAATTGACAAACCTTGATGAAGTATTCAGTCATGGCCACCTTTTGTGAGCCTCAGGACTACTGGGGTTCATATGTAAAGAAATCCTACCTATCTTCCCTTGGATGTAAGGAAACGACGGGTGTGTTCATTGTTGACAATGAAGTATATCGGAATTGCGCAGAAGAAGGTGGAATTAGACTAGGGCAGGTATAGCCGGTAGCACCTGGTTCACCTGAAAGCTTTTCTTATTCTACTTATTTTGGGGTGATGTCTTCCCCCTTGGCACGTTCTCTGAAATCAAAAGAGATTCACCTTCTGAGGTCATCGGTGAGGCATAAGCCATTGGCTGAGATTTAGCAGCCGGTGCGCCGTTTCTGGAAGGAACAGCTGTTTCTCTAAGTGGAGCAAGTGTATTACCATGTTTTGAAAGAAAGTCTTGCACCTGAACTTTGGTCTAGAGACCCGAGTTCACTTCCCAACAAGAATAATTGAAAGGAAATTACCACCTGCTTTGCAACGTCCGATTGTACCAGTTCAATTAAACTCTCTTAAATATTCGGTTTTTATATATATATATATATATATATATATATATATATATATATATATATATATATATATATAAAACTCATTGCCACTATTGAACTCGTAGGTTCATAGCCGCGCTGATATAAGCTCTCCATAATCCCTATCTTGAGTTAATGTATTCCAGTTATCCCATACAACTTAAAATTTACCTCCGTCAAATCAGGTTTAATAATAATTTTTCACCTCATACTTGACCTACCTACCGGACGATTTCTTTCTCATTTTGCTACAATGAGTTTCCATTCTCCTCCCCCATTCGTACCACATATCTTACCGGTCCCATATATTTTAATTATTATTGTTAATACCGTTTTATGTATGTATACTTTTTTCTGGTATTTGAATATCTTCTTCAAATCGAAAACATTTGTTTTATATATATATATATATAATATATATATATATATATATATATCCATCCATAGTAATTCTGCCCGAGAGCAAGTCCTTCACTGCAATCATAGCATTTTCATGTCATGCTTGCAGCTTTGCTAGGGAATTGTAGGTGAGGTAGCTTCCCCTTGCTGTACATACCGGTGAAGGATGATGATAATAAGGAAGATGATGATGGCCGTATGATTTCGGGGACCGTTTGGGCCTTAAAGTTTTCCTGTGACATTTGTCTTACAGGTGAGGAAAACCCCTGATAAAAAACCTCACCCAGAAAAACTGTCCCGACCGGGATCGAACCCGTGCCCGCTGCGTGACAAGGCAGCACGCTACCTCGAGACCAGAGCGGTGGACATATATATATATATATAGCCTATTATGAATTTTAACAACCACAGAACTACGAATATGTAAATAAAATAATGGTAAGAATTTTAGAAATATTAATATTATAATAAAAAACAATTTATTTTGCTAACATTATTTTGTAACGTAACTATCTCGCTATAGTTTGAGTTGCTCAATGAATAACAGGAAAAATAAATCACAAGTTTCATTGTATGATTTTACTACTTATTGCATTTAAAAATATTTTTATGAGTAAAAGAGGAAAAAGAAGTAGTTATCCATTTTAACATAACTACAGTAAAATATTACTTTCATCAATAGAAGAAGCGACATATTTCTGGAATCCAGTATACTTATTCAGTAGGCATACAGTTTGACTTCAAGTATCGAATGCAAATGTTATGTGGATGTCGATGCAAGAATAGAAGGGTGTTAGTCACGTACTTTAATAAGTTGGTAAGAGGCACTCGAAAGAACATTAAGTTATAAGTTTATGATTTGTCTTTTATGAGTTCGTTCAGTGATCCTGTCCATATTCTGCATTGTTTGTAATGGTATCGCTCACACTTTTGGTCGCATATCTTGCATTCACACGAATCACTCGGTTGGTGGAATTTTGTATTTTTGCACATTTTGTGATGATATCCGTGTGTTGCTATGCCTATCCCGTACTTTAGGATTGTACAAATGAATTGCAAACAAAAATAAATTGATGAATCGAAAACAATTAGAAGAAGGAAATACAGAGCCAAATCTTAAATGCTGATAAGTAAAATTGTAATAATCGAACATTGTCAATACAATTGGCTTGTATTTCAGGTCACAAGTTCAAATCTATATTCCGGCATTCGTATTGGGCCTATCCTTCGTGTCTAACATTTCAACCACCTAATTATAATTTCTTAAAACACAACAAATTCTGGGTTGAGTTTCCTTGCCATCAATAAGTAGGGCCAACTGTTTAATTTTCATAATGAATCTAAATATCGAAATCAACGAAGTTTTAAAAGACGTATAAAAACAATAAAAACAATAAAAATATATAATCTAATTTTTATCTTAGAACACAAAAAAATTTAGATTTGATATGTTAAAAGAGATTAATAAAAATGGAATAATGTGTTTTATATATAATAAAATTTAATTATATTAATTTATTATAGACTGCAAATTGAATGGTACAGAGAATCAACCAGGTAGACCCTAAGTCACTTTTTTTTTTTGTCGAAATGGAGTTTGAGGTGTCATTAGTTTCTCCATGGAAATCACTGTCATTTAGAAGTGTGAAACAGTAAAAGATACAGTTTAGTCATGGGTTTATATACCTCCAAAGTTTTGCTTACAGGTAAAGAGGTATGGATGTTGTACAACTAAAAGTAAGTTTTGTAGCTTTCAAAGAAAAGGTGACTTAGCTGGCAACATAAAAACATTTAAAAATGAAAAGTATAATATGTTTTACGAAAGATTGTCCAAATTCTAGCCAAGGAAATATACTATCCTACTGCTGTGCTTAAAGCAAAAGGACGTATCTCAACTTTTCTTTAAATTTCCAAATTATCGATAAATTCACGAATCACGAAGTGAGAAGTGAATTTATCTAGAGAATTTGGAAATCAAGAGTGGCATTTGTTAGGACTATTTCATCATCTCATCATCATCATCCTGCCAGGTATTAGTCCTAGAAGAACTGTTACGGCCCGAGAAAGCAGTTTTCGTGCCATCTTTTCATAGGTCGGCCAAGTGACCGTTTCCCATTTGGACAGTAGTTCATTATTGCCTTTTGGGATCCTGGATCTAGCCATTCTTGAGACATGTCCTTCCAGTTTAGCTGATATCTGGAGATGTAGTCCATTTAACGAATAAAATTAAGCTGTTTACACAAAATAATTATATAACTATAGTTATTTTTAAATATGTATATATTTAATGCAAACGGCGATGTTTGAAAACAAATGAGAAACGTTTGGTACACTTCATCTGCTTCTTTTGTTCATCACTGCAATCAGATCACATTATTTATTGCCAAAGGTTCGCAATGTTGTAAGAATGCCCCCTAGTGGAGAAATTTATAGTCAACGTTATAGGTATTAATAAATTTCTGATGTCCTATTGTAAATATGTCAATTACATTTTTCTGGAACGTCATTTCCTGGAAAATAATTCGTTTATGAAAGCACAAACAGTGGTTTCTTTTTTTATTTTGTGGTATAATCAATTGTTACAAATGTTTTTATATTATTTCTCGTATGTGCTTTCTATTGACATTGATGCACTATATATACAATCTGGTAGCCGCATTTCTTGGAGGGTCAGTCACTGCAAAATAATGCTATGACCTATTCAGAATGTTAAAAAGGAGGCGCTTTCATTATTATGATAAACTTTATTTGGTAAATTCTAGGCGAAACACGACTGTCATTGGTTGTAAATCAAAAATCATTGAAATGTGATTGGTCATTGACTCCCATTTGGGGCATGAGTAAAATACTCATGGTAATGTTTATTTGCCATTCTACCTATTTACTAAACTAAGTAGACCCTAGTCATATCGCACAGTGGGTTGCCATTATTGGATTCTGGCTTCAATTATTGTTCATTCCAGTTAAGAAAGGCAGATAATTGTTTGAACTCGGCCTTGGCACATCACAACGTATCTTTGGTGGAATTCTCAAGGAAGGTTTCGGCATGCAATGGTGAATTTCCTTGTAAGATCAAATGATGAAACTCTCTCCCAAGCACTGAGGCAGTAGGCTTCTCATTTTGTCAATTTTTATTACTTACTCTACAATTAACTTCATATACCTTATCCGCTCTTAGAGTGATCCTAACATCAACAAACGCCAATTGTATCCTTTCGCCATTCGCGTCACAATTACTGAAACTTTTGACAGGGAGATGATGACACAGCAATAGAAGACTCGACACTTTCAGTCATTTTCTTTAGTAAGAATCGACTGAAGCATGACTCAAATGCATCACCCGTATGTAATAATAATATATAATAATAATAATAATAATAATAATAATAATATAATATATAATAATAATAATATCATATATGCTTTATTTATTCTGGCAGAGTTAAGGCCATAAGGCCTTCTCTTCCACTCAACCAGTACAAATACAAATAAATATTTGACAAATATAGATGTACAATATACTAAGTCATTCACTAATCCCTACCTTCACCAGAATATATTTCCGATATACAGTTATATTCTAATAGTTTTCTACAAACTATGCCTAATCCTCCCTAATGATCAATGAACAGCCCTCGTAAATTTATATAACCTACTTGATTGGCAGATAAGGCCTTAAGGCCTCAACTCTTCTGTGTAAAATAAAGTTTTTATTATTATTATTATTATTATTATTATTATTATTATTATTATTATTATTATTATTATTATTATTATTATAAAACCCCTCAGGGGTCCTCATCTAGGGGATATGTGGATGGGCACCACAAGGTGCCCAAGCCGAGCAAAACATTTCTTCCACTTACTTGTGTTTTGCACTCTTTTAACTTTACTATCTAATCTCTCTTGGTTAACTCTTGTTTTTTCGACCCCGTCGCTATTAGGGCATCCGAGGGCTAGGGAGTCTTTCCTTTCTCCCATTTCTTCTTTCCTTTATTTTCTTTTCTTCTCCAGAAAAGCCTTACCAGAGGCTATAAGATGGCAGGCCCATCACTGGTCTTGCCTTCCTTTGGCCAGCAACTAATCGAAGGGACTATTATTATGATTTCAAGTCTTATACGAGGCTTTTCCGGAAGCAGCTGGAGGGAAAATTTTCTATAGGATCGTAACAGGCCTTGGCCTAATACTTGGAAGGAAGAAGAAGAAGATTATTATAAAAATTAGGAACTCAGTTATAAGGGAGAAAATGAAGATTGATGACACTATTTTAGATTATATTAAAACTCAGCAATTAAGATGGTACGGACATGTCCAGCGAATGGAAGAGGATCGACTACCAAAATCTGTTTTGGAATGGAAACCTGAGGGAAGATGAAGCAGAGGAAGACCTAAAACCTCCTGGAGTCAGGGAATATGTTTATATATGAAGGAGAAACATCTACAATCAGGAGATTGGATGGACCGACAAAAAACTGGCTATTAGGAATCGGACGATGTCAAAGACATTAAACAACCGTTGATCTATCTATCTATTTTAATAATATTATTATAATTATATTATTATTATTATTATTATTATTATTATTATTATTATTATTATTATTATTATTATTATTATTATTATTATTATTATTATACTTTCAAATGCATCACCCGTATGTAATAATAATAATAATAATAATAATAATAATAATAATAATAATAATAATAATAATAATAATAATAATAATAATAATAATAATAATGCTTTATTTATTCTGGTAGAGTTAAGGCCATAAGGCCTTCTCTTCCACTCAACCAGTACAAATACAAATAAATATTTGACAAATATGACGCTCTACTCGATACTAATCTTATAAACAGTTAAAGATACAATAAATGTACGCAATTGTAAATTTCAGGTACAACGAACATTTTATACTGCTAACCTAACAACAATAATAAAACATATTTTAAGTTGTACTTATTGATTAGGTATATTTTATTATATATTTTGTGTTTTGAATATTATTATTTCATTCACGAAGAATTAACAAGTAATATTCGGTATATATTTTTATTTTAATGAAGGGAAGTACTTTTTCGCGTACTTATTACTTCTACAACGTACATCGGTGTCCATAACCAATGAAAAGCGAGCAGGTCACACGGTTTTGTCTTGATCAAGATCATTTTAAGAGCGGACAGCTTTTAGAAGTAATCTATCACTTTTCTATGTAGGCTAAAGACTGCAGGTTGATAAAACCAGGTATGACAGCTGGAGACCCGACATGCTGACACATATCATCCATATTATTACTGGATGCTCAGAAATGAAGTATATGGAGCGAGGTCAGCAGCCACTTTTAGGGTGAGGGCCTTCTGAGCCTGTTGCACCATGGAATTGTGCAATAATGTTGTCCACCCCTTGAAAATAATTAACCTCCTACACACTAGAGTTGGTTTATCACTTCATTTTAATTACCCAGTGTTTGCATTAGTTGTGTGAAAGGTAATTGATTGCAGTACTGAGCCACACACGTGTTGAGAAGTAGCGTAACTGTAAAGGAGATCAAGACTCGTCATCATCAGACAATATAATGGAATTGTATTAGAAGTAATAAGTAGAGAGCACGGCTTCGATAAACCCGGAAGATCGGTATTGGATGAATAACATAACTGTAGAACTGGTTCGCATTTGTATTCTAGTTGTAGGAATGTCATTTGCTTAGCTCGCCACCCGCGATAACAATGTAGGCCTACGTATCTTTTACATTCCAGTTCCGATACACACTGTGCATTTAGTAGTAGGCCTACTTATTGGATTAAACATATGGTACAAAACAGATTTATTTAGGAATTGATCGCACGATCAGCAAGCCGTGGACCATATCGAGTAGTAGTAGTAGGACATCTTCTTTTTCTTCAAGGTTTAGGCCTATTTTCTAGACTGTTCCGGCTCCAAATTGCTGCTCTTTCCATCTTTTCCTTGGTCTTCCCAAACGTCTTCTTCCTCGTGGTGAATAGTTGTATGCTGCTTTTCGTATTCTATTCTCAGTCATCCTTGCCAAGTGTTCTGTCCAGTTTGTTCTGAATTTCTCTACTGTTGTGTTTAATTCCTCTACTTTTAGTTGTTGTCTTATTTCTGTGTTATGTATTTTGTCTGTTCTTTGATATCCCGCTATTGGTCTGAAGAATCTCATTTCAGCAGCTTGTATTCTGGCAGATTGTTGTGTTGTCACTGTCCATGTTTCGGACCCATAAGTAATAATAGGCACTGCCATTGTCTTGTATAATTTCATTATAAAGTCTTTCCTGGATTTATTTTTCAAAGTTCTTTTTAGTGTTTCTGTTATATAATTAAACTTATTTAGTTTGTTATTTATATCTGTTCCCGCTGTGTTGAAATTTTGCAACCTAGGACGTTATATCTTTCTTCTTGTTCTATTGGTTTATTTTCTAATATTATCTTTCTCCGAACTGGATGAGCACCCTTGAAGGCCATTGTTTTTTTATTTTTGTGAGGATATTTCCATGTTGTATCTTTTTGATATTTCATTTAGTTTATATAGCATTCTTTGTAGTTCGTCCTCTGTTTTTGCTATTAAAATCTGATCATCCGCAAAGGCTACTGTTTTTATTACTATATTTCGTAAGTTAATTCCCCCAGTCGTTATTTGCTTCCATGATCTTATCATGTCGTCGAAATAAACGTTAAAAAAAGTTGTTGATAGTGGACAACCTTGTCTAACTCCTCCTGTTATATGTACTGGTTCCCTTATATAAATAAAAAATACTCTTTAATGTAAGTAATATATAGGCCCATTTTCTTGAATATTAATTCATTTTGGTCCAGTTCGACAGGGGTTAATGTTAATTTATTGTAATGAAATTTGATACACCACAAAAGAAAAATAAATAGAGAGAGTGTGTTTGAAATCAGTGGTATTTTAATTCCATCCCTCTAAATTAGGTCCATCCTCATAGGTATACATACGCCAGCTAAATACCTGGCGCTCGTTCCTATGCCTAAATAAATTAAATATTGAAGATTTATTATATTGTATGGTAGACGCTGAGACGAACCAAACCTGGCGTTCAGGTAAACCTCCACTTCTAATTATCGGATTTCGTTCATTTTTTGATAATACCTATCTCGGTTTCATTACATAGAATATACTGAGTTTCGTTGTGAAATGCCGAAAATTGTGACCACTAGAGCGATTTTCAAATTTTCACTTCAGGTGAACTCCCACACCTAATGGTTTTAGAGATTCCAATTGTGAACCTAAAACATCCAGGGACCCACTCAAACACACACAAAAAATCATCAAAATCGGTCCAGTCGTTTAGGCAATTTTAATTTCAAATTCCAGGTGAATCTCCACTTTTAATTTCGGATTTCCCTCAATTTTGGATAATAACTACTTGGGTTTATTTTAATAGGAGTTACTAAGTTTTGTTGTGAAACATCGAAAATTGTGGCGGCTAGAGCGATTTTTAAATTTTCACTTCCGGTGAATTCCTACACCTAGGCCTAATGGTTTAGAGTGTCTAATTGTGAATATAAACCATCCAGGGACCCACTCAAATACAAAAAAATTCATCAAAATCGGCCCACTCATTTAATAGGTGTTCAGTCACATGTCCAGAAGTATTATATATATATAAACTACTTAAATTTAAATATATATTTATTATATAATCATTCATATATTATTAGGAATATATGACATAATATATAATAAATATTATATTAAGATAAATTAAATATATATATATATAATTAAATTATTTAAAATATATATATGTTATATTGCAGATTTTCGCGGATATACGTATGAATAAGAAAGTTTTCTTGGGTTTTCCGCGTCTTGGATTCAAGACGCGGAAAACCCAAGAAAACTTTCTTATTCATATATATATCTATACGTGTAAGAACTTACAATAACATATGGATTAGTGATTAATATATTTATTAAAATTTATATAAATAAGTGAATATTAATATTTATTAATTATTCTATAAAATTATTTAAGCTTTTATTTAAAGGGGGATAAAATTTAATTGGAATATATCTACATCGGTACTATCCATCCATAGTAATTCTGCCCAAACGCAGGTCCTTCACTGCAATCATAGCATTTTCATGCTATGCTTGAAGCTTTACTAGGGAATTGTGAGGTGTGGTAGCTTCCCGTTGCTTTCCACACCGGTGAAGGTTGATGGTGATGATGATTATGATAAGGATGATGATGATGGCCATATGATTTCGGGGACCGTTTGGGCCTTAAACTTTTCCTGACATTTGTCTTGCAGGTGAGGAAAAACCCCGATAAAAACCTCACCCAGAAAAACTTCCCCGACCGGGGATCGAACCCGGGCCCGCTGCGTGACAAGGCAGCACGCTAACTCGAGACCACAGCGGTGGACATATATATATATATATTCGGACTAATTTTTATTTGATTTCAGTATAATTATTCTGTGTTTCTTTAATTTTGGACACCAATGGATATGAAACAGAAGTCGAATGGGTTTGCATTTGTTTGTAGATTCACGTGATGTTAAGAAACGTCATATCTGTTAAAGGCAAGTCAGTAGGCTTATTATTGTAACTGTACACGCGATGCGAGGAAGTCCAATCTGTTACTTATTACACAGTGTAAACTGATTCTAAATAAATTAACAAATACCAGACACGCATATAATTTGAAGTTTAAAAATTACATTGCCACAGGGGTATTGACAGTGCAGTGATTGGACTAACAATTCATTTGAAATGAGACCTGAGAAATTCTGCCAAGAAACCAACAGTGAATTATCATCTTCGCAGTATGAGGGGGTATGTAGTAGAGCTATGTTTCGAGAATACATTTCAATGATTACTTTAGCTGTTTCAATAAATCTTCAAGTAAGTGTCTCTTAAATAAATTACCAAAATATCAAGTCCCCAGGTGGACAGTAGGGGGCATATGTTTTGTACATCAAATATTTGGATGACTTGGTATTATTAAAAATCAACGATACTCATATTCCACAAGCAGGATCAGGTGGACTAGTGGTTAAATGTACTTGCTTATCGTTCCAAGTTTCGCAGAGCGTCATACTAAAACTAAAGGAGAACAATTACACTCGTCAACATGATTTATGTCTCAAGAGCACCAATAGTTGTACTTATTACAGTGTTTTATCGTGTTTTTAAATATGTATTCGGAATTTCTCCATCACCCACAGTTTTATTTTATTTCAATTTCAATTAATGGATTTAAATAATTATTTTTTAATAAACCTAGATTTCTTCTTGGAAAATCTTGGCGTAGTGAGCGATGAGCACGAGGAACACTTTCATCAGGAGATTTCAGCTATGTAAAAGATATATCAAGGAAAATGGAATCCTAATATTCTGGCCGATTATTGCTGTACCATCAAGAGGGATGCTCCACAGGCGAAATATAGCAGAAAATCGTCATTTCTTACTTTCTAGGTGAGTCCGAATGTTCGAATATTTTGTAGTAACGAATGTATAAAATATTAAAGTGTGCGATATTATAATAAATGCCTGTTTCTCGGAACCTGGCCTGATGGAGAAAACCGATATCATATTTGAATTCAGGAGAAAAAATACTATCAGAATTGCATATTGTTCTTTCTAAGACAAAACAAGTTTATTTTTTGTTGCTCAGTGTTATTAGATTAGTATTTTATTAAAATTAATTATCAACATCAAAAAATTGAAGGCCGATCCACCACGGATCACATATTTAGTTTAAAACAAATAATTGGAAAAAATCCACCTTTCAAACAACCAATTCACCTACTATTTATTGATTTATAGAAAGCTTACAACAGTGTGGTCTGATTTAATTATGATACTTTTACGTAACGTAACAATAAATGAAAAAAACATTATCCAAGCTTAAAACATTTATATTATTAATCCGTCTCTAGAATAATAATGGGTAAAACTATCATCATCATCATCACTCCAGGGATTAGGCAATTGCCCGTTCCGACTTCATAATGCATCAGCCCAACGTCTTCTAGGTCTTCCAACATCACGTCTTCCTCTTGCTTGATAATTTCTTGCTAACAATGGATATCTCTCCTTACTCATTCCATCCATGTGATCAATCCATTTCTGTCTGTAATTCGTGACTTTATCCAATAAAGGCTGTACTTTCAATTCTTCTCTTATATCCTCATTTCTTATTCTATCAAGTCTTATACATCCTTTTACTTGTCTTAGGAACCTCATCTCCGCCGTCTGTATTCTATCCTTCTGTATTTTCACTGGAGCCCAAGTTTCACATCCATACAATATTGTGAGAACCGCCATAACATTATACATTTTTATCTTGGTTTCTTTTCTAATTTTATTTTTGAATGTTCTCTGTATTGTTCCACACACACCGTCTGAAATTTATTTATTTTGGAGTCAATATCTCTTTCCACATTGTAGCCAACATCACAGCCCAAATATTTGAAACTAGACACCTATTCTATACTTTGATTTTCTAAAATAATTTTGGATCTCACTGGATCTCTTCTTCTAAAAGCCATGATCTTCGTTTTCCTTACAGAAATCTTTAGATCGTATAATTTACATATTTCATTTAATGCATGCATTGATTTCTGTAAGTCTTCTTGATTTTTCTGTATTATGATTACATCGTCAGCAAATAGAAGATTATTTATGCACACTATTAAATCATATTTTGGAGTTACTAACGTTTAAGACAGCAAAGTTATTTATCACCGATCTTATTCAAAATACATCTATGAGTATAAAACGGCCAAGGAAACGATGGACTTGAGACCGGAACACGTCGCATTGACCTAATCCTGGAAAGGAAGAAGAAGAGTATAAAACGCCATAATATAGTGGAAAAAACAAATGTTCACATATGAGAATAAAGGTAGAAGGAGATAGCATTTATTCGTTGCTCTTTGCTGATGGTCAGTTACTGATTGCAGGAGATTACGACGATTTAGAGCATATGACATCAAACTGAAGAAAGAATATGAAAAGTGGCGCATAAAGATAAATTTGGATAAATGTAGGCCTAGTATATGGTAGAAGATCTGATTTTAGAAAACGGACACGAAAAAATAAAAGCAACTGACGAATATATATATTTGGGGACAAAAATTAGTGATCTTTTTTTATATAACGCGAATGTGCGGACTAAACATATGTTTTATCATTAGAGAAAATATTTTTATGCACTAAAAAAGTTGAGATCGCAACACAGATCAGAATGATAAATATGTAAATGGAGTAAAATTTGATTTCTGATATAAAAGTAACAGTCGGTCGCGATGTTCCTTGCCTCTAGTTCCGAGGGACGCGAGTTCAAATCCAGCCGCGATGTTATTTTTAAGATGGAAAAATCTGAAATGAAATTTTTAAGATCCGTAAAAGGATGTACACGCATGGATAGATTACACAGTGAATCAATAAGAGATGAACTGGAGATATTTTCAATAATTGATAAACTAGAAGAGCACAAATACCAATGGAAAGAAAATTTAGACAGAATGGACAATACAAGATTACCCAAAAAGATAAACACCTACAAACCACATGGGAAAAGATCTTTGGGACGGCCAAGGAAGCGATGGACTTGAGACCGGAATAGGTCACATTGACCTAATCCTGGAAAGGAAGAAGAAGAAGAAGAAGAAGAAGAAGGAGAAAAATCCAAGGGACAAGTACTCCGGGATTTTTAAACCAAGGGTTCCGAGTATGAAAGATTTTCAGGCTTACAAAAGAATCGCAAGCCTGAATAAAGAGGTATTTGTGCAAAATTTACGGACCGTTGTCCATGCATGTAATTTCTCAGTTGCCTGCTAGGTGTCTCACTCTGTCACTCGTTGAGATTTATGGGTAAATAAGATTAACTAAATTAGCTTGGTTGAAACACTCCCAGTAAGTAGTGCCATTATCCCAAAACGGGGAAGTGCGAGGTATATAGATAGATATGAAAGTAACATGTATAATATACAGGTAGCCTATAGTGGACTCAGTATTTTAGTTTTCAGGCTCTTTGCTTTTGGTTAGGTAGGTACATTTTACAAGGATAAGTATTTAGCATATCAAGCGACGTTGTTACGTTTTATTCACTGACACTAACATACTATTACAATAATACTGTAAAAGACAATAGTTGCAACGTTGTTAAGATAATTGTATCCACTCGGAGTTGACATGGAAATGTCACTGCACGCTTTATGTTAGTTTGACCTGTATCTATCTATGTAACGGAATCTTTCAACACGATTTTCACCCACTTAAAAACACTGGATCCACTTGAAACTTTGTATATTCTTAAAGGACCAATGACAACATAATAATTTCATAAATAATATATAATAGTTTGCGGACTTATTAGTCCATCCTTGTAAGAAATTAGTATTATATCCTCTCGCAGCTCAGTTGATAGAACGGTGGGCTGTATTGGTACATAATTTCAGTAACCCATAGGTCGCTGGTTGAAATCCGGCCTGGAGGATTTTTTTAGAAGAGTATTACTTTAGCTCATACTATCGAATTTAAATATATTTACATTTTTATCTTATTCTGTAAAATATTAATGACAATTTTCTAAACTTATCACATTGTAATTTATCCAAAAATATGAGAAGGAAACGATTAACTGTAATTATTTATCTATATTAAAATATTTTAATAATGTTAGATAATAATTTAAAATGAATATAACTCTATTCGTGCGTAGACACTAAAATTATCGTAAGCAATTGAATTTTCATGGCATTTGGGTTTATGACAATGAATTAAACTAAAAATTTTAAAAATAAATAATAGTTAAAAACTAAAACAATACGCTTTATTAGAATACCAAACTAAAAAATAAATAATAAATAATAGTTCAAAAAACTAAAATAATACGCTTTATTAGAAAACTGAACTAAAAAATGAAAACTAATTTTAATTTCCAACATGCTTGGAATAAAATTAAAGTGGTCAACAAAAAAATCATCTCCAACACATCTAGAATGAAACTAGAGTTATCTACGAAAATAAATTACCATCAAAAGCGTGTGGTTCTCTATATCAATTAATATAAAGTCTCAAAGTCTCGAAGAAGAAAACGTAAAAACCATATTTATGATTTTACGTTTTCTTTTACGTTTTCTTCTTTGAGAATTTAGTTTTACCAATATCTGTTTATTATCAAATATATTAATTGATATAGAGAACCACACGCTTTTGATGGTGAAATTATTTTTTTTGTAGATAACTCTAGTTTTATTCTAGATGTGTTGGAGATTATTTTTTTGTTGACCACTTTAATTTTATCCCAAGCGTGTTGGAAATTAAAATTATTTTTCATTTTTTAGTTTGGTTTTCTAATAAAGCGTGTTGTTTTAGTTTTTTAAAACTATTATATATTTTATACATCAATTATAACGCGAAGACATTATTGGCAGAGAACTGTTTCAGTTTTTGGTGATTGGAGCGGCGTCTTAGAAGTCTCTAACAACTCCCCGGCTCTGCCTGACAGTAACAATGTACTTCTTCTTCTTCTTCTTCCGAATGCAGTATTGGGTGATGATGCCCGATCTACGACTACAAAAACTGATCTTTCCATCCGTTGAAGGGTCTTCAGAGGTCTCTTTTGCCTTTAGGGTTGAGGTGGTAAATCATCTTTGGTAAACGGGAATTTGACATTCTCTGGACGTGTTGGAACCATGTAATCTGATAATTTTGTATATGTTCAACCATTTCCCTACTATTCCACTGCATCCTTATCTCATCACTTTTCATTCTATCCATTAATGTTACTCCAGTTAGTGATCGGAGGAATCTCATTTGTGAACTATTAATGCGGGATTTATCTTTTACTCGAAGTGTCCAGCATTCACTTTCGTATAGTAGAGCAGGTTTGGCTATGGCATTATGAAATCTCAATTGGATTTCTTTCCTCATTTGTTTTCCAAAATTTCTCCTAATTATACCATTTAATCTGTTATATTTTTCTAAATTTGTTTCCACATCTTTTTGATTATGAAACTGTGATATATGATTACCTAAATAATTAAAGTGTGTTACTGTTCTATTGGTAACAATGTACTGTACTTTTTAAACCAGAGGGGAACAGTTGCCTTAGATGCCGACTGGAAACTAAAATACCGAGTCCGCTATAATATTGGTGCATCCTATAGTAGTTTGTTTTAAAATTGTTTATAAAACTGTAAACAAGTTTATTTATTTATTCATTTATTGAAGAACACGCCTTATATTTATTACATTATGTTTGAATTTATTGGTTCATAAAAATCCACTCTTATCAATAATTGGGTATTGAAACTGTCGGGACTCAGACTAATCAACTACAGTACATTTAGAATAGATTACAAATCTCTGAAGTGTAGCATTGCCAGTGAACATCATTATCCCGGTGTTACGAGATAACGGAGGTCTTTGACTCCTTAAGACTCGCGTGACTGAGATGACGGGGGTAAATTGCTAGACGAACCAATTCTGTTTGGGTAATATATTTGTTACAGAGCAATCAGCAATTCCAGTAAGTGTTTGCCCCAGGATTCTTGCACCTGAAAACGAATCTTTTTTCCTACTTCCATTTCTTTTTTTTTTCAAAGACCTTCTCATCTTTGTGAATAGTTTTGAGCTTCTGTGCTATGAATGAGCACGTACCCCCTCCTGCAGTTATGGGCTACTTCATCTTACTATCACCTCTCTCTTTCTCAGCATCTTCTTTCGCAACACGGGACAGGGGTGACAAACATCTGCAAGTGTTATTCCACATAAAATATATTTAATATTAAACATAACATATTAATACATTGATTGGATTTCCATTATATTAGTAATTGTTACCCGCAGGTTTGAATCCTTTAAATATATGGTCACACGTAGAAATACATTATATAATGGAAATGGACAGATAATGACATAGCCTATAAGTGAAATTTTGAGGAAGTGACTGAATTCAAATACCTAGAAACAATAATCACAAATAGGAATGAGATGCACAAAGAAATTAAACATAGGCTCAACTCTGGAAATGTGTGCTATTATGCATTGCAGAGACTCTTGATGTCCCAACTCCTTTCAAAAAACGTTACACTGAAAAATATATAAAACTATTATTCTACCAGTTATATTATATGGGTGCGAAACATGGACTCTTACTTTAAGAGAGGAAAGGAGATTACAAGTATTTGAGAACAAAGTACTTACGAAAATTTTTGGACCAAAGAGAGATGAACAGACAGGTGAATGGAGAAGACTAAATAACAATGAACTACATGGTCTTTATTGGAAGCCAGATATAATAAGGACAGTTAAATCTCGTAGACTGCGATGGGCAGGACATGTTGCACGTATGGGGAATGAAAGACTTGCATGAAAGCTTCTTATAGGAAAACCAGAGGGAAAACGCCCAGTTGGTAGACCAAGAATGATGTGGGAGAATGACATTAACTATGATTTGAGGGAAATAGATTATACAGGGAATGATTGGAAAGCATTAGCTCAGGATAGGGATGTATGGAGAGCTTATGTCCGTGCGGCCATGAACCTACGGGTTCGATAGTGCCAGTGAATAAGTAAGTAAGGTTTAAACCCTTAAATTGAAAATAGGGTATATTTTAAGTTATATTAGTTTAATACAAGATCATTCAGAACTGGTTGACTGGGACATGTAATAAGAATGGATGATCAGCGACTGGTTAAGATACTCCAAAAATGGAAACCTATAGGAGGCAGAGCAGTTGGAAGACCGAAGATCATATGGGTGGATGAGACAATGAACGATCAAAAAGAAAATTATAGTGACTAACTTGAATGTGACAAGAGACAGATTGGCATAGAGGAGGGTTGTTGAGAAGGCCGAAACTTTCACGTTTGAAGTTGTCGCATTCTAGGATGATGATGATGATGATGATGATGGTGAATATTTTAATAAAACAATAGTTGCTGTTGTTGTTGTTTACGATGATGTAGACGTTGATGGTCTTGAAGTGTTGTTAATAGCAACTAACAAGATATTTTAATTTGACGTAAATCTTCTGGCGGGACCACAGTCCTGCGGTTGGCTCAGCTTCTTACAAAAATGAGTACCAGATACATGTTCTTGGGTAAAAGTTGCCATCACGCAGTGCTGATAACCATGCTGGTATCTCGTGTCGATTGTCTAAAAAGGTGGGAGCTTAATCTCCCGTATTCCAAGGGCCTCCCAAGGCTTGTAGTGAGATCACTTTACCTTGTGATTATATTCTGCTATATTTCGATCTCAGTAGATTTCGGGACAATTCTATTTTCCATGTTAACACATTTTGCTTCCTTACTGACATTTTAATCAGCAAAGGTGACAATATAAATTAATTTTTACAATAATGAAGCATAGTAGTTTCAAAAAATACGAAGTTCTTAATTTTGTAGAATTTAGATTAGTCTATATGAAGCTATTTTAATTAACGAATTAATGTATCATGAAATTTCAGTTTAACATTTAGTTAGATTATTAATGATATTTATCGATTATTAATAATTGAATACATTATTTTATTTGTTTTAATTTCAGGTAAGCAGTAGATTCTTCAGAAATTCGTATTCAGCATTTTCTCTAATGAGGAGGAGAGTAGGTAAGAAATCATATGATTACATATTATAAAAATAAGTACCTATTAGATATAGTTAAGAGATTATAGATTGTATTTCCTCGAATATTAAACATCTATAAATAAATTTGAAGAGAAAAATTTTCGCCTAGACCGGGACTCGAACCCGGGACCCTTGGCTTTCCGGGCCAAGTGCTCTACCAACTGAGCTACCGAGGCGAGTTACGATCTAGACGCAAATTTTTCTCTTATATACGTTGTAATTCCCTATCGCCAAATGCTTTTGAAACCATTGTTTCTATCTTTGCAAATGGCGGCTTCTTAGTTAAGAAGACATTTATTGGGAATTTAACATTAGTTTATAAAGCTAGTAAGGCTTCTAATGATGTTTTTATTATTGATTTAACATTTATCAATGAAAGATAAATTAAATTTGAAGAGAATTTATCTTTCATTGAGAAATGTTAAATCAATAATAAAAACATCTATAAATAAATATAAAATTAGTAAAAATAACAAAATCTTAACAATTGCGAATTTAAGTATCAACTTTTAAAATAGAATCATCATCATCATCATCATAGTACATTCACGAATTTAGGCCATTTGTTGACCTGTTTCGGCTTCAAAAGAAACACCATCCAAAAGTCTTTTGAGTGGACGTCCTGGTTTTCTTCTTCCTGCAGGTTGATATCTTAACATTTGTTTGGGTATTCTGTGATCTTCCATTCGATGAACATGTTGCATCCATCTTGACTTATAATCAGAAATTTTGTTTTCTAAGGATTCCATCTGTAATTCTTCCAAGATGTCTTCATTTTTTTGTGTTCTAGTAGAATATTAAAAAAAAATATTCAAATAGTTAATGCATCTAAGAATTGAATAAGAATGTAGATGGTATACTTATTAAATTTACTTCAGTTGTTTTTCATTATTAGAAGTTAGAAAATGATTATCATATTTGTTTATCTACACATTTTTGTTAGTTAATCTTAACAACAGCATTATATTGAAAATAAATGGCTAAATTATTACTGAATGTACGCCTGTAACTTACATTTTTGCGCGCGTTTTGTCGTACTTACAGCAATGGCGACTATGATTAAAAGTTCAACTTCCTACATTTCGGGAATGCCAACCTAAATAACTATACTGTAATAAAATAATTATACTGTAATATTACATATTACAAACGATGTGTGGGAAGTAAAACCACTGTTCTCTATGTACACTACGTACAATGTATGTACATGTACAAAAAATATCTAAAACGTAGTGTTAATATACATTATACGAAACAATTCACTGCATTTTAAATGAACTGAACTTTATTTGAAACAATATAAAACAATAAAAATATACTTGCCGCCATTTTATCAGTGATTGGTGTCACGATCTCCTGTAATTTCAACTAATAAACATTGCCCACACTATTAACGTTAGTCACTTGCTTATAATTAACGCAAATATTTCCAGCAAATATATTATTTTACTATTATTCATTATTTTGAAAACACCATCGCGCAAAAATAATGCACAACGTACGTTTGTGAAGTGTTTTATAGAATCTCGGAAATTAAAAACCTCGCTATTGCTCGGTTTTTAAACATTACCCTCGATTCTGTAAATACCACTTCCCAACCTCGCATCATAATATACTGTATAAGAAACAAATCACTGCATTTTAAATGAACTGGACTTCATTTGAAACAATATAAAACTGTAAATACGTACTTGCGCAATTTTATCACTAATTGGTCTCACGGCCTCCTGCAGTTTTAACTAATAAACATTGCCCACACTGTTATCGTTAGTCAATTGCTTATAATTAAATAAAATATTTCCAACAAAGATGCTATTATTTTATTATTATTTGTTATTTTGAAAACACCAACGCGCAAAAAATAATGCACAACAGAAGTTTGTGAAGTGTTTTACAGAATCTCGGAAATTAGAAACCTCGCTGTCGCTCGGTTTTTAAACATTTTCCTCGCTTCTGTAAAAACCACTTTCCAACCTCGCATCATAATATACTATTTGGGCATGAAGAAAGCCATATATGTGATATTCAGAAATTATATTGGTTAAAACTGTTCAGCGAATATATATATATATATAATCAATGTATACTTACAGTACATGTTATGCATTTAAAAATAATGCAAGATTATAATTTATAGAATTTTTCAAAACAATATATTGAATATTATGAAACTACATCCATTTTATCACTATTAAAATGCATGCACTGTCAAATAGGCTAAAAATGTATCTAATTACGATATATTTATCTAAATGTCCACTCCGTAGTATAGCCTTGCGGTTAAAACATCGTGCATTGGCACATAGCCTAGTTATGGAACGCGAGTTGGTTCCAGTCACTATTAAAAAAAATGGTATTTATGCCAGTGGATGGGATCTGTGTCAAGCCTGCATCATCAGTTAAATAAGTAGCAGGTCCAGATTGAGATAACCTGCTGTAACGGCTGCGGGTCTCGACATTCTGATTACATATTATAACTCAAAAATGAATCATTATCATAAGTAATGCCACGAGTGATTTCCAAATTATCGATAAATTCACGACTCACGAAGTGAGGAGTGAATTTATCTAGAGAATTTGGAAATCAAGAGTGGTATTTGTTAGGTCTATTTAACGAATAAAATTAAGCTGTTTACTCACAAATCATTATTTAACTATAGTTATTTTAAAATATTTATATATTTAATGTAAACGGCGATGTTTGAAAACAAATGAGAAGCGATAGGTACGCTTCATCCATAGAGAAACTTTCGAACTCTGCGCGCTTCATCTGCTTCTTTTGTTTATCACTGCAACCAGATCATACTATTTATTGCCAAAGGAACGCAATGTTGTAAGAATGCTCTCTAATGGAGAAAAAATGAAACACACCAAACTGTATATTAATTCATTTCTGATGTCGTATGATGTAAATATGACAATTATATTTTTCTGGATTGTTACCTGGGAAATAATAATTTTAAGAAAGTGCAAACAGTGGTTTCTATTTTTTTGGTGGTATAATCAATTGCTACAAATGTTTTTATATTAACTCCCGCATGCGGCATGTGTTGACATTCATGCACTATATATACAATCTGGTAGCCGTATTTCTCACGGGCTCAGTCACTGCAAAATAATGGTCAGACCTGTTCAGAATATTAAAAAAGGAGGAGCTTTATTTAATATGGTAATTATAACACTGATAAATATTTCGTGAAACACGACTCTGATTGGTTGTAAAACAGAAATCTTTGAAACGTGATTGGCCATTGAGTCCCACTTGGGGCATGAGTTAAATGGTCTACATTATTTTATTGACACAAAAATATGGATCTTATGTCCAGTCGCCGTCTGGTACATTAAGATCTTTCTAGGCTTGTGTCGCATTAGAGTACATTTAATCTAATTTTCCAGCAGTTATGGCACAAATAGTAGGGTGCATGTTATCAAACAGTTTTGGGATACATTTCAAATCTGACGGGGTTAAAGCAAGAAGATGCAATTTCAGTTTTGTACTAGAACATGTCATTATAACTTTAGAGAATGAAGAAGTCCTACAACTCAATGGTATTAAAACCCGTTAATGTAGCATTATAAGACGATAGTGAGGAGATATTAAGGCCCAACACACACATTATATTCAGTAGGCTTTGCATTAAGAAAATGGTGCTGGAAGTAAACATCAATATAACTAAATATGTGGTCACACATAGATATATATTATTATTGACGGAAATTTTGAAGAAGTGGCTGTATTCAAATACCTAGGAACAATAATTAAAAATATGAATGAGATGCACAAAGAAATTAAACATATACTAAATTCTGGAATTACGTGATATTATGCATTACTGGGACTCTTTGTCGTCTCAACTTCTCTCGAAAAACCTTAAGCTGAAAATATATAAAAGTGTTATTTTCCCAGATATATTATATGGATGCGAAACATGAACTCTTACTTTAAGAGATGAAAAAGATTATGATTATTTGGGAATACAGTTCTTAGGGAAATGTTTGGACAAAAGAGAGAACAGACAGGCAAATGGAGAAGACTTCAAAACAGTGAGGGTACTTGATATTTATAAGAGAGCTCATATAATAAGAACGGTTAAGTCTCGTAGACTGCGTTGGGTAGGACATGCAGCACGAATTAGCAATGAAAGAGGATCATGGGAACTTCTTTTAGTAAAACCAGAGGGAAAACGCTCAGTTGGTAGACCAAGAATGATATGGAAGATCATTAACCATGATTTGAGGGACGATGATTATACAGGGATGATTGGAGAACATTATCTAAGGATAGAGATGTATGGGGAGCGTATGTCTCCGTCGCCATGAACGTACGGGTTCGATAGAGCCAGTGAGGTAGTTAGTTATAATTTTTGTGTTACTGCACTTGATGTTATGTATAAAAAGTACCTTTACTAGATATAACGGTAAGATTGTTGCTAGGTTTGAAATAAGTAATAGGAGAATTTATTTGGTTCTTAAGTGTTACTTTACGTTGAAAACATTAGAAATAACCGTCAAGGTTGTATTAACCACAAAAGTGTTTGTAGGAACAAACAATTGAGGAAGGTTGAAGAAAAACAAATGAGTAATATAAAATTTTAAATAATATCAGGTAACGCGGATCAAATTTATGTAATAACAATGCAAGGACTTACTTGGCAGAGAAGGGTCTGCCAACCCTGACATGGTATATCCCCACATTCTGAACTTCGGTATCAACAACGCGAACCTGGCAGAAAGACACATTCAACCTCTGTAAACATATACAAAGAATTTTCTTGTATGGTGGAAGGAATTCTTTTTCACATACGTCTACCTGACCTTCTCGAATAATAAGAGGCAAAATGTGTGTACTGTTTAGGGGCCCAGAGTGTCCTCGCAGCACCTGCATAACAAATTTTACCTGTCGTATAAAAAATCACTTTCAGATAAGACCTATAAAATGTATTATTGTTAACGTGCTTTCAACAAAACGCCATTTTAATAAAATAAAAATAACTGGAAATCTTTAGAAATTGTATTCTGAACGTTATTTTTAGTATGTGAAATAACAGAAGTGATCTTATAATAAGCAAATCTTAAGTAAATCATACTGTATTTTTCAATAACAATGTTTTGTAAGATCTGGGTTCACAAGAGCTTGTTTAAAGGTTTGAGATTGTATATTTTATATTTCTATCAAGGATTCCATATATTTGTAATGTTATCGGTCATATTCTTAAGTATTTATTAATTCACTTTATATATAATTTTAATGTTCCATTAAATAATTTCATTTTAATTATTTGTGGATTAAAATATTTATAGCTGGTCTCAGTACAAATTTTGTTACAAAGACAATTATTATTTGGTGTTATGTCTCACAATCAATAAAAAAAAACATTCTGTACGATTTGAAGTTGGCGATGGTGTTTGCATGTAAATTTATTTTAGGACCATGTTTTAAATGCTTTGTTTTAATTTTTTATACTGTCTGAATAAATGTTCTGTTCTGAATAAATGTTTTCTGTTCGAAAATTAATTGTCTGTAACATTTTGTCCTTGAGGCAATCCTCTAATGTGGAAAGTTGTATGTAATAAAAAAATTGTATACTACTGCTACTACTACTACTACTGCTACTACTACTGCCACTACTACTGCTGCTGCTGTTCTTCCTCCTCCTGCTGCTGCTGCGCTGCTACTGCTACTGCTGATAATGATAATGATAATAATGATAATGATAATACTAATAATAATAATGATAATGATAATACTAATAATAACAATGATGATAATAATAATGATAATAATAATAATGATAATAGTAATAATGATAATAATAATATTGATAATAATAATAATCATAATAATAATTATTATAATAACGATAATAATAATAATTATAATAATAATAGATCATCGGTTGATTAATGTCTTTGACCTCGTCCGATTCCTAATAGCTAATTTTGTCGGGTCCATCCAATCTCCTGGTTGTTAAATGTTTCTCCTTCATGCATAAATATATTCCCTGACTCCAGGAGGTTTTAAGTCTTCCTCTGCCTCGTCTTCCCTCAGGTTTCCATTTCAAAACAGATTTTGGTAGCCGATCCTCTTCCATTCGCTGGACATGTCCGTACCATCTTAATTGCTGAGTTTTAATATAATCTGAAATAGTGTCTTCAATCTTCATTTTCTCCCTTATAACTGAGTTCCTAATTTTTTCTCTTTTGAAATTCTTGCTGCCCTTCGTATAAATTCCATTTTCGTTCCCAAAAGATACTTATTTATTTCTTGTTGTTAATGGCCAAAGTTCTGCTCCATAAGTAATGATAATTTTAACAATTCTATGATATAATTCATTTCTTTTTTTTACTTATATTGTTATCCCACAATATTCCATTGAGACAAGCAATCGCATATTTTCCTTTGTTATGTCTATTTCTTATTTTCTCTTCATAACTCCCATTCTTATTTATTTAATTCATAAATATGTGATCTCACTACAAGATTTCATTGTTTCTCCAGTCTCCAAAATTAAATTTTGTTCTGGTTCACCAATTGATACATATTTGTTTTTTTCATGTTCAAAATTAATCCCCATTTTTCATATTTCATCTATTAATTTTTAGTCATATATTCTAAATCTTCATAATCTTGTGCAATTAACAATTGATCATCTGCAAAATGTAAGTTGTATAAAGTTTTGTTATAATAATAATAAATAATAATAATAATAATAATAATAATAATAATAATATTAATGTTATAATAATAACAATAATTTTCATTATTTCTAAGTTTAACTTCTTCCTTTGTAGGTGGTTTTACGTATACAAGTACCTTGGGCTCCTAGGGAAACGACTTGTCCAGAGAGAATCTAAACTCTCAATCACATATAAACTTTTTGGCCACACAAGGACATGGAGAACCTCCACGGATTAGTGGTCAGTTCGATGCTAGGACTCTCTTCGTGACAGCACGAACATTTAAGAGAAGACAAATAATTCGCTTATACATTCATACTAAACAAGGCAAAGATGATGTGGGTATTACGATGATCAGATAGTGTTTGGGAGAAATTTGGTCTTAAAGCTTCCTTAAGCTTTATATGTATCGTACAACTAAGTGAAAACACCAAAGAAATCTCAACCTGCAAACATGACCCTACCAGGAACAGTACTAGGTCTACTACCACTACTATTAGGCTATAATAATAATATAATAATAATAATAATAATAATATAATAATCTCATAGTCATAATTCTGCCCGAAGGCAGGTCTTTCACTGCAATCATAGCATTTTCATGCTATGCTTGCAGCTTTACTAGGGAATTGTAGGTGTGGTAGCTTCCCCTTGCTTTCCACACCGGTGAAGGATGATGATGCTGATGATAATAAGGATGAGGATGATGATGATGGTCATATGATTTCGGGGACCGTTTGGGCCTTAAAGTTTTCCTGACATTTGTCTTACAGGTGAGAAAAAACCCCGATAAAACTCACCCAGAAAAATGCCCGGACCGGGGATCGAACACGGGCCCGCTATGGACAAGGCAATGCACTACCTCGAGACCACAGCGGTGGACTTATAATAATAATAATAATAATAATAATAATAATAATAAAAAAAATAATAATAATAATAAAATATGTATTTAAAATTTCAAAAGCAACATTGTTTTATATTAGATTAAAAAGTGTCAATTGAGTTATTCAGATGATATTGTCAGAAATATGTATTAGGAAAATACAGGGCTTCCAACGTGACTAAAGATTTTGAATGAATGAATGAATATTAAAATTTAATTTCCACGATCCATTTCATCATAGTCATATTATATATATATATATATAGATATATAATTATTAAAAATTACTTTCTACACACACATGTAAAACACAAAAAGGAAGTACAGTAAAAGCTATTAGATTCCAACCTAAGATTGATGACTCTTTATGACCTTAGATATTAAATTGTCCACAATTAAGTACACAATCCATCCATCCATAGTAATTCTGCCCGAGGGCGGTCATTCACTGCAATCATATCATTTTCATGCTATGCTTTGCAGCTTTGCTAGGGAATTATAGATGTGGTAGTTTCCCCGTTGCTTTCCACACCGGTGAAGGATGATGATGATAATGATAAGGATGATGGTGATGGCAGGATGATTTTCGGGGACCGTTGGGCCCTAAGCTTCCTGACATTTGTCTTACAGGTGAGGAAAAACCCCAAAAAACCTCACCCAGGAGCCTATCCCGACAGGGAATCGTTCCCAGGCCAGCTGCGTGTCAAGGCAGCACGCTACCTCGAGACCACAGCGGTGGCCTAATTACACAATAATAAATTTAAAAAAATAGTTAAACAATTTTACAAATTAGTACAACATACTATTTCAATTAATTAATAATGAAGTAATCAATTCCATGAACTTAATATCCCAATAAAAAAATAATGAATTCTCTTTATATATGTTTTTGTATTGCATTTTATCTTTCTAATAAAGTTTCGTATCTTTAATACAGACTCTATTTGTATAATATATGATATATAGGTAACTTGAGAAAGAATGTAGCTTTGAATTTAGTTATTTATGGAGAGCTATTCTTTCAATTTTTTTGTTTCAAACCATAAAAAAAGTTTTTATAGCACTCATAACTTTGTCAAATAATCCTGAGGAATAAGAAACTGCGCATTAAGCATTTGTATTGTGCGCAGTTGGTAACCATGACGTCGGTTGAATAATTACAATATCAATAGGTTATGCGAGGTAATAAACTTGTCATTTATTTGTATGTTCTCTTATTTATGTACAGTAGGAACCCAAAACACTTTCCATCCGAGAATGGATTGTAATGGTTCTTAATAAAGAGAGATGAGCATCGTGTTCTTTGTATGGAAGGAGCAAATTAATATCCAGCTGTATACAATAGGATTATACGTTCTAGTGGTTAGGCTAATTTAAGTTAACATTATGGTGAATTTGCAACTGTTGTATAAATAAACGATAGTATATCTTAAGCTCAAATAATAAAACAAGCCAAGACTTGCGACGATAAGGTCAAATATTAAATGTAGACGTCCGTAGTGTTCGTAATTTTCATTCCAAGACATGGATTAGATTCTAGGGAGGGTAGGCATATATATATATATATATAATATATATATATAAAATATATATATATATATATATATATAATATATATATATATAATATATATATATATTATATATATATAAATGTAAAAAATGTTCTCTTAATTTGCTTATTGTTATAGTCAGCTACTAGATGGCAGTGAAGACTGAGTTCTCGCGACATCTAGTAATAATGGAGAATATAATACATATATAAGAAAAATAAATGTTTGAATTGGATTCGCCTGGTGGTGTAATGGATATCACACTGAGGTACAGACTCAGAGATCCGGGTTCGAATCCCGTCCAGGCATTTATTTTTCTTATCAAACCATATATATATATATATATATATATATATATATGCCTACATATCTCAGAAAAATAAACGTTTGTACTAGAATTGACTGTTTGCGTAATTGGTTGCGCACTGGAATATCAATCCAGAGGTCTGGGTTCAAATCCCGTCCAAATCCCGTCCAGGCATTTATTTTTCTTATTGTTTCATATAGTGTTCCCACTACAGGCCTCAGGAGGCCTTGGGGTAGTAGGAGGTTAAGGCTCCCACTTTTTCTAGACAATCGGCACTTTATGTCAGCCGGGTTGTCAGCCCTGCATGACGGCCGCATTTACCCCCAGAACAAGCGTCTGGTACTCATTTCCGTTAGAGGCTGAGTCGACCCCAGGGCCATAGTGCCGCCAGATGGTTTGGGTCAGTTTAAAAATCCTGACCCCCAACTTGACTTGAACCCTCGACCTTCCGGTTTGTAGCGCAGTGCTTTAACCAGTACACTACGGCGTGCCCCATATAGGCCTATATATATCCATCCATAGTAATTCTGCCCGAGGCAGGTCCTTCACTGCAATCATAGCATTTTCATGCTATACTTGCAGCTTTACTAGGGAATTGTAGGTGTGGTAGCTTTCCGTTGCTTTCCAAAACGGTGAAGGATGATGATGATGATGATGATGGCCATATGATTTCGGGGACCGTTTAGGCCTTAAAGTTTTCCTGACATTTGTCTTACAGGTGAGGAAAAAAACCCCGATATAAACCTCACCCAGAAAAACTGCCCCGATCGGGGATCGAACCCGGACCCGCTGCGTGAAAGGCAGCACGCTACCTCGAGAACACAGCGGTGGACTATACATACAATCATCCGAAAATAATCCCGCCATCATCATCATCCTTATCATTAACATCATCATCCTTCACCGGTGTGGAAAGCAACCGGAAACTACCACACCTATAATTCCCTAGTAAAGCTGCAAAGCATAGCATGAAAATGCTACGATTGCAGTGAAAGACCTGCCCTGAGGGAGAATTACTATGAATGTGTATATATATAAGTCACAGAAATCGGCAAGATATCAAAATTTGACAAAATAAAAAATAATACAATAAGACAAATTATGAATGTAAAAAAGGATATTGTACAATAGATTGAAGAAATCCAACTAAGATGGTATGGACATATAATGAGAAGAAGGGGCACAGAAACAAACAAAGAAGTATTGAAATGGATACCTCCTGGAAAAGGGAAACGTGGTAGACAAAAGCCAATGTGGATAAAGGGAATTCAAGACAATACGAAGGAGAAAAATATGACTTAAGCAGACACGCAAGACCGGGAAGTATGGAAGAAAAAAAAAATGTATACCTGTGTAAATAACAGAAACAATCCTGAATAAATAAATATATATATATATATATATATATATATATATATATATATATGTGTGTGTGTGTGTGTGTGTATTGTATATGAAAAAAGAAAAAAGCAGGCTGCTCCATGGGACAAATATTTATTCTCTCACCTCTGGAATCCCGAGATCACGACTCGATAACTCCATGTGGGTTTCCAAGTGTCAAACGAGTCTGGACAGGTTTTTCTCGGGGTTTCCTCCCGTTTCACCTGTCACAAATTCCATTTCAGCACTTATCTCAATTAATTTCGTTTCATTCATCAATCCCTTCTTCATGATCACTAGGATTTGTTCTTTATATTTACTATTGGATGATCTTTATAATTCACAAACATTCAATTTAAGGGTCTTCATCGCTTTTCATCCCTCGACCCGGCTGTCTGTTGGAAACGAGTTTAGTAGGATAAAAAAAGCAGAAACAACGGAAGAGATGGAAAAAAATATATTGTGAAGTTACAATTATAAAAAAATCCAGATTTTTAAATAAGTAATTTAATAATTAACGCTTTGTCTCAAACTCAAACTTTTGAGACTCGTATCCCGAAGTTTTGATTTCAAATCCCACTGTGTCAACCAACGTGACTTGATTTTATCATAATCTTCTTCAATTATGAAGACAAATGCAGTTGAAATCTTATTTCGAAAATCTATTTATCATTTTCTTTTATCTTTTCATAATTAATCGCTATTATTAATTAATAAAATAATAAAATTAATATCAATAAATTAATATTTTTATCTTTTCATAATTAATTAATTTACAACATCAGTTGTATAATTATGAAAACAGACAATAATATAACCTATACACAATCTGACACAGTGGAACATTGAACTGCTTCGTTTGTGGATGATTTGCGAACTAATGCCGCGTCATCCCAAGTGCACTCGCTTCATGTCAGTCTGTGGCGTCGAGTGAATATCACTCTACTAAGTAAGCTGGGTAAGTGTTTCATTTGCTGTTTGTTCCTGACTATACATGGTTAATATCTACGTTCGTGTGAAGCAGCAACAGTGCTGCTATGGCTGGAGGTATGGACAGGATCTACTAGTATGCAAACAATGATCCAAGATGCGATACATAGAAATATTTACAAGCGTATCAAAACAAGGACTGGATTAAATTAATTTATACTTTTAAAATTCATGATGAATCACCGTTGAGGTTATTATTTAAAATGTTAAAATATAAAATACGTAACTGATATTTAATTCCTTCTCAATTAATTAAAATTTTAATATAAGCATTTCGTCGGTCATGTCAAAATTAATAAATAAATTTCATCCCATTAACGCAGTTAAACTTTTCACATTATAGATACTTTTATGTGTCATGTACAACCCGGACCTTAAAGTAACACGACCTATCGGGAGAGGGATTTTAAATAGGAATCACACATTTACTTTCTTGACCACACAAGGATATGAGTGTCAAGGTCTCTTCCGAGATAAACAATATTAAGTCGAAACACATCATTTACACACACACCACACATATTCATACTAAAACTAAACTAAGCTAAACTAAACCTCCAGGCACGACAGGCCTAGAAGGCTACCAGCTGGCTGCTGGCCTCATATCTAGACGATCATCCTGCCAGTGTAGGGGTCATACTAAATCTGGCGAATATGATGATGATGATGATGATTATTATTACTATTATTATTAGTAGTAAAATATATAAAACTATTATTCTACCAGTTATATTATATGGGTGCGAAACATGGACTCTTACTTTAAGGGAGGAAAGGAGATTACGAGTATTTGAGAATAAAGTTCTTAGGAAAATTTTTGGACCAAAGAGAGATGAACATACAGGTGAATGGAGAAGACTACACAACAATGAACTACATGGTCTTTATAGGAAGCCAGATATAATAAGAACAGTTAAGTCTTGTTGACTGCGATGGGCAGGACATGTTGCGCGTATGGGGAATGAAAGACGTGCATGGAAACTTCTTGTAGGAAAGCCAGAAGGAAAACGCCCAGTTGGTAGACCAAGAATGAGGTGGGAGAACAACATTAACTATGATTCGAGGGAAGTAGATTATACAGGGAATGATTGGAAAGCATTAGCTGAGGATAGATATGTATGGAGAGCTTATGTCCGCGCGGCCATGAACCTACGGGTTCGATAGTGTCAGTGAGTAAGTAAGTAGTAAGTAGTAGGCCTATTAGTATTATGGCCATATGATGTTCGGGGACCGTTTTGGGCCTTAAATTTTCTTTTACAGTTGTCTTTCAGATGAGGAACCTCCCCCCCCAAATAACATCACCCAGGAAACTTGTTCCGACCGGGAATAGATCCCGGCCGCATGTGTATGAGACAGCGACCCTATCATGAAACCACACTGGTGGACTAATTAATAAATAAAACAAAATAATAAAAGGAATTATGAGATCTGAAAGAATTACAAACAGAATCAGTCATGGAATATGTACAAAAATACATAAACAACTGGAAATCTCACGTAAGAAGAATGAGCAGAACAAGAATACCACTTCAAATCTTAAATTACCAGTCGCCAGACAAGAGATCTTTGGGCAGACCCTTCAAACGTTGGATTGAGATCGTACCAGACCACTAGGCTTATCACATAAAAGGAAGAAAAAGAAGAACAAAATAAATATGTTATTCGGTAAAAAAGTATAATATTCCAAGACACTGTGCAGAATATCGGTTAAAAGTCGCGATATTCCCATGAACGTTGACATGAAGGAACTTAATAAATACAAGCAAAAAAAAAAAAACTTATATTTATCCGGTTATAGACTTACTTATTTTCCAAATAAATGTCGGCTAACTTCTCAACATGGAAGTTTCTGATCTCTATTCAGAGGTTATATAAATTGGCGTACAAGCTTGAAAACACGCAACTACGCTATTAGAATTGATGATCGGAGAGATAGGGGCCACGCCTGAATTCTTCTGCGAAAATCAGTGGTGCGTACGTCTCTATCAATGCCACATATTCAACACTGATAAAGCTGCATAAAGGGGTTCAACTCTCATTATATTGAATCATTTGAATTCTTAATTACAAATTCCATTATCTCTCATTTCACCATCTTTCCATCTCTTTTCCCTTCTTCTTGATCCACACCAATCGGACCTTACATGTACAAGATTCTATGGATGGTATTTTTAACTCTGTATTACATTCGTATTTTTTAATTGCAAAAGGATGAGTGATTTGCTCAATCCGGGGCCATCTTAAAAAAGTCAATAATTTAAGAAAATACACATAATTCCTTTATACATTCATTCTAATAGGATGAATATGTTATGACCTGCTATGATTGCCAAATGATATTCAGAAATATTTAAAGTTCTTTGGCATTGTGTTTGTTTCATAGGTGAGGAAAATCCCTATGTTTCCCCCAGCTCACAGTGGTGGAAGCATAGGCTAATATTTCTATCCTTAGATTCAGAAACCATTGAAGAAGCCATTAATACATTATATTATTATTATTATTATTATTATTATTATTATTATTATTATTATTATTATTATTATTATTCACTTCACGGTCTAGGCAAAATGGCTGTTCCGCCTCGCAGTTATTCTGTCCATCTTTTCACTGGCCTTTCTACATTCCTTGAACCTCTTGGCTTGTAGTTAAATGCTGCTTTTGGTAATCTTGTTACGTTCATTCTTTCTACATGTCTAAACCATTTTTCTCTATATCCTTTGATTTTATCATTTAATGGATATATATATATATATATTTAACTCAGTCCACCGCTGTGGTCTCGAGGTAGCGTGCTGCCTTGTCACGCAGCGGGACCGGGTTCGATCCCTGGTCGGGGCAGTTTTTCTGGGCGAGGTTTTTATCGGGGTTTTTCCTCATCTGTAAGACATATGTCAGGAAAACTTTAAGGCCCAAACGGTCCCCGAAATCATATGGCCATCATCATCATCATCATTATCATCTTCATCATCATCATCCTTTACCGGTGTAGAAAGCAACGGGAAGCTACCACACCTACAATTCCCTAGTAAACCTGCAAGCATAGCATGAAAATGCTACGATTGCAGTGAAGGACCTGCCTTCGGGCAGAATTACTATGGATGGATATTTAACTCTGTTCTTACATCTTCATTCTTTAACCGATACATTCTTGTGCAGCCTTTTGTTCTTCTAAGGAAGTTCATTTCTACACTTTGTATTCTACTTTGCAGTTTTTTGGTCATTACCCAAGTCTCACTCCCATAAAGTAATGCAGGAACTGCCAATGTTGTATAAAACTTCAATCTAATATATCTTCTTGTTTTGTTCTTTAATGGTTTATGTATTTATTATTATTATTATTATTATTTATTATTATTATTATTATTATTATTATTCTACCAGTTATATTATATGGATGTGAAACATGGACTCTTACTTTAAGGGATGTAAGGAGATTAGAAGTATGTGAGAATAAAGTACTTAGGAACATTTTTGGACCAAAGAGAGATGAACAGACAGGTGAATAGAGAAGACTACATAACAATGAACTACATGTTCTTTATAGGAGGCCAGATATAATAAGAACAGTTAAGTCTCGTAGACTGCGATGGGCAGGACATGTTGCACGTATGGGGAATGAAAGACTTGCATGGAAGCTTCTTGTAGGAAAGCCAGAGGGAAAACGCCCAGTTGGTAGCCCAAGAATGAGGTGGGAGAATAATATTAACTATGTTTTGAGGGAAGTAGATTATACAGGGAATGATTGGAAAGCATTAGCTGAGGATAGATATGTATGGAGAGCTTATGTCCGCGCGGGCATGAACCTACGGGTTCAATAGTGCCAATAAGTAAGTAAGAGTAAGTATTATTATTATTATTATTATTATTATTATTACTTTGTTCCATTTTGAAAACTATTATTGGAAATTCAAAAGAGAATCATGCATTAATTTGTTGACATAAAAAGACATTTGTTCTTGTAAATCGTAATATGTTATTGAATATATGTTTAATATGTGCCAGAGTCTGAACTCCGCTGTTAAATGCTGTGAGAGGTTTGTGTGCCAACAGTCTTCGAGATTGTAATGAGTAAGGAACGTCGTGTCTTCGTAAGACGATTTCGTAAGTTTTCAGGTCTATCAAGTAGGTAGCCCTACTTCGTAATATATTTTGAATCCGGTGGGCTGGTATTTCTCCTATTTTTATTTTGTAGACTCTCTTCAAAGCTCCTGGATATTGTCATCAATGCCAAGTCCGTACTCTTCCAAGCATAAATTTATGTTTGTGGACTGTCCTTGTGTAGGCGATGAGTATTTGTGCATTCTTACATAACACTGAGCAACAATTTTTTTTTCTCGGAAAGAAAAATATGTGATTCTGATAGTATTTTTTCTCCTGAATTCAAATATGATATCGGATTTTCTCCATCACGCAAGGTTTCCGAGAGACAGGAATTTATAATTTCAAACACTTTAATATTTTCTACATTCGTAACTACACATATTCGAACATTCGGACTCACCTAGAAAGTAAGAAATGACGATTTTCTGCTATATTTCGCCTGAGGAACATCCCTCTTGATGGTCCAACAATAATCGGTCAGCATATTAGGATTCCTCTTGCCATGATATCTCTTTTCCATAGCTGAAATCTTCTGATGAAAGTGTTCACCGTTTTATTTTACAATGGACAAATGGACGAAAAAAGTTTATTAAAAATAATTATTTAAATCCATTAATTGAAATTGAAATAAAAAGAAAACTGTGGGTGATAGAGAAATCCCGAATACATATTTGAAAACACGATAAAAGACTGCATGAAGTACAACTATTGGTACTCACGAGACAAAAATCACGTTGACCAGTGTAATCGTTTTTCTATAAATATGATTGTTTGTCTATATCAACCTTAACATCCTTCTGGGACATACCACCTATACAGGTATGAAGAAGAAGAAGATGTTGATTATGATGATGATGAATATTGTTAAATTTAATTTTGTGTATATTTCATTTTGAAAGATAACTACCGGTATATTAGATAAGTTTAACCTTACGAATATCACATTTATTTTCTTCTACCTTGCATGTTTTGACAAGGGTCAAACTTTCTGTTGTACTTTGAAGTGTTATTGTTTTAATTTATTATTATTTGTTTATTCATATGAGGTATGACTTCTGCCAAGTCCCTTGTGTTTATATGAATAAACATTTTCTTATATCTGCAAGCTGTTAAAACATTTTCGATTTCTTATTATAAGATCTTCATAAATATAACCATTACACTGGTCGACTGTTTTCTTCACAAGAAATCTGATTAGTGAATCTAGTGCAATTTTTTCATACTGAATTCAGAATGTTTCCATCAGGCACAGTTTTTTTGTGACAGCTACTTTTTTAAAATTGATTTTAGCATTCTCTTTGACCTGTCATAGGAATCTTTACCTTATATGCAGCGATATTATTGAAGCTGTATTTAATGGCTGTCTCTGATGAGCACGGTGAGCGTTTTCATCATCAAATTTCCACAATGGAAAAGAGGTACCAAGGCAAGTGGAGTTCTAATATCTGGCTGACTACTGTTGGGCCAAGAAGAGAAATGTTCCAGATGCAAAATATGCCCGAAAATCATTATCTACCACTTTCTAGGTAAGTCAGAATGGAGTTAGATGGATTTTATTAAAAATTATAAAAAAATGGAAATGAATATCACAGAAAACTCTTGCCTGATAAGAAAAAACTGAATTGATATTTAAATTCAGGATGAAAAATACTTATAAAATCTCATATTTTTATTCTTGTGAAAGAAAAAAAGGTCATTTTATTCGACCAGTGTTATTGGGATAAAATTCATCTGAATTTGTAGTGTCTTTAAAAAGTCCATAAAATATAAAGCATATATCATTGGCAAATATACATAAATACAAGGAAGTATTTAGAAAGCATTTGAACTTATCAATAGAATTATTTAAATTAATGTATTTATGTATAGATTTTAAATGTTTACACATCTTTCTGTGCCTAAATTTTTATTTTCCTTCATTACTCGTCTCTATCCATCCACTCCATGTTTTCCAGTACTCTTGTTCTCATTCCAGTTCGTATTTATTACATCCACGAGTTTCGAGTTCTTCCTTTCTTTCTTCTTCCAGGCGGACACCATTCCCATGTTTTTTTCTTAGTAACCTTTCTTCTACATTCGCCGTACGTGCAATTTAAAGTTAATATATATACATAATTTGCTATTGAATATTTAATTTTTTTTTCTCATATGGCTTCATTTTTTATTTTTTACCAATTTCGAACATCTTGCTACTCTCCTTTAGAAATACATTCCATGGATATAATTTTTGTTAAATTCCCAAGTTTCAGCTCCATATGTGACAGTATTTCATAGTATTGAATTATATATTTCTAACTTATTTTTTCCTGGTTATATGTCTGTTGCATAAGAAAACATTTAACATTGCTGTTATTGCCCTATCGTCACTTATTCTGTTATTAAATCCACTGTCTTGTCTATCGTCTTTATTTATTTTTACTCCCAAATATTCAAATTCTTCACATCTTCTAATATACCCCTTCTGATCATCTAATATAGGCCTACATAACAACCTAAAAATACAAGTAAATGTTTAGAAAACACTAAAACCTATCAATGCTATTATTTTTAATATGTAAATAATTAAATCATTTTGAGAATGTTCCTCATCATTGAGGGTTTTCTCCAACCAATCTTAGAAATTAACATGAATTAAAGATATATATATATCCTATATGGGCCTATACATGACTACGGACTTACAGACTATCAGTTTGCAACAAACAATCAAAAATTTTCCATCGTTCTCTGTCCTCTGTGTCTTCATCCGTTACACCAAATTTCATCATTGAATTTTGAATGTTGTTCTCTCAGGTTGTTCTTGGTCTTCCTTTTCTGCTCCTTCTTTCAATTTTCCATACATAGACGGCCTTTGGTAGTCTTCCATCCAGCAATCTTCTTACTTGTCCATATCATTTTAGCCTTCTGTGTTTAATCTCATCCATTATATTTTTTTCTGCATTCATCCATTTTCTAATTTCTGTATTTCTAATTTATTCCAATTTTTCTAATTTTTTCAACAGAATACGTAAATAATGTTGACATTAATATGCTCAAGTAACACATTCATATGCAATTGTTAAAATAACAATACATAAAACTGGAGTTATTGATTTAAAATCCAGGTTCAACCAGACGTTTTCCCTGTAATAGTATTTTAATATATACTGACAAGAGTTTGCTCGCACATAGAAAAGTTATAACTGGTGACTGCTATAATAGATATTAGTGTGTGAAAGGGAAGAAATTTCAATGTTTATGACAGTTGTTTAAGAACAACTTTTATATGACAATTTATTTAGCCCGACCAACTGTACTATAAGCTTGCAAAAAAAAAATAATTTTATAGCTATAAGAGAGAAGTTTTAATAGTCTACCTACCATCCCTTCTTCTCGTCTCTGAGACCTAAATAAAAGCTCGAATGATGTATGATACCTCGGAAGTCAGTACGCGTCGAAAGCAACGGGATTTGCATGGTTGTCATTATTCGTTGAGTTCAGGTTTAGTGTCCGGATTCTGTTCAGGTTTTCTTAACTTACTTATGTTTGGCTTATCTTGATTATTACTGTTGTCAGTGTTAAAAAGATACATATACATATAGACCAAAATTAATATGTAAGATTGTAATATATTGAGATTTTATCTTCATTGAAGTTCATTTTAAGAAAATTTAAAATTATTTCTAAGATTTTATTTGATATTGTCTTATTTCAGTATTTTACACTTGTAAAATACTTGACAGATGGTTCATTATAATACCATATTCTTTAATATTCTTAAAATGGAGCTCATTTTTACTAACGTATGAAGAAAGCCGTAGCGTAGTGATTAAGGCACTGAGCTACAAGCCGGAGGGTCGAAGGTTCAAGTCCCGTTGGGGTCAGGATTTTTAAACTGACCCAAACCCTTTGGCGGCACTATGGCACTGGGGTAGACTCAGCCTCTAACGGAAATGAGTACCAGACGCTTGTTCAGGGGTAAAGGCGGCCGCCACGCAGAGCTGACAACCCGGCTGATATAAAGTGCCGATTGTCTAGAAAAAGTGGGAGCCTTAACCTCCTACTACCCCAAGGGCCTCCGGGCCTGTTGTGGGATCACTTATGAAGAAAAAATAAATTTAGTCAGTAATTTTACAATTATTAAACAAGGGAGATATTCAATAGAAAGTGAAATGGATAAGTATTTCCAAATTATTATAAAGTGAAGTTCAGTTTTCAATAGAAATTATTTAATAAATACTCATTATTTTTGTTTTTTATTAATTTCAAAGGTGAATACATTTCATATCAATTCATTCTTAGCATATTTTAGGAATGTTCTATGTTCCAAAAATCCATTTTTTTTACTTTATTAAACACAATGTGTACATTAATTTTAATTTTACTAGTCCTTTGTTACAGTGTTTAGTGGTAGAGTCCTGTCTTCACACTTTACTAGATAATATTTGGGACATGGATTGTTGCATAATTTACAGACGCAGTCCTCCTTGGGTTCATGGTGTATATTGTTGAGGCATATATTCCCATGAAATCCGTGAGCTGCGAAACGTGTGTACAGGTGTCGAAGTTCGGTTCCTTCCAGGTTTGTGTTTTCATTGCGCTTGTTTCCATAATTTCTGTCGGTATCCCGGCAATTATCGACCCGCGCAACGCAAAAAGTTCTTGCATAGTTCGTATAGTAACTTTTAACATTATATCCATGCCAGTAAACTCTAAACATATTTCTTAGATCTAAGACGAAGTAATATATTTTATATTCCATATTTAATCGTGTTAATGTATTCGTTTGGAAATTCCATTATCAACTTCATCATATAACTTCGATTTAATTATTGTAACGCAAATAAACGTGAAAAAATGTATTGATTTGGTCCATAATGCATTGTCAAAAATAGGGATGCCAAGATACTAAACCGTGTTAGGTCAAAGGAAGAGAGAGACTATAATCGTGATATACGGTAGATAATATTGTGATCGATTTTTGTGGGAACTTGTCATTGTAGTTGTTTTACTTTCTAACATTTATTTACTTACAAAGATTGATAATGATGTTCCTTGAACGAGTTAAGATAGTATTTTCGCTGAAGCCGTAATTTCGAAACGAACTCGCAAAAAAGGCTACTGTATTTTCCTTTCTTTTTTCCCAGAAAAATCCTAGTATTCATTGCTCTGATATGATCTATAGAATGAGTTCATTATTACACTGAGCAACAAAAAAAATAACTTTTTTGTCTCAGAAAGAAAAGTATGTGATTCTGATAGTATTTTAGCAACAAAAAAGTGACTTTTTTGTCTCAGAAAGAAAAGTGTGTGATTCTGATAGTATTTTTTCTCCTGACTTCAAATATGACACCCTGGTTTTTCTCCATCACGAAAGGTTTCCGAGAGATAGGCATTTATAATTTCAAAACACTTTAATATTTTCTACATTCGTAATTACACAATATTCGAACATTTGGACTTACCTAGAAAGTAAGAAATGACGATTTTCTGCTATATTTCGCCTGTGGAGCATCCCTCTTGATAGTTCAACAATAATCGGCCAGCATATTAGGATTCCATTTGCCTTGATATCTCTTTTCCATAGCTGAAACCATTTAGTTTTCTAATTTGGTTTTATTTTACAATGGACAAATGGACGAGAAAACGTTTATTAAAAGAATAAGTATTTAAATGCATTAATTGAAAATGAAATAAAAAACTGTGGATGGGTAATTCTGAATAGCTATGTTCTGCAGGGGGAGTATTTTGGAATAATTCAATTAAATTACTAGTTTGCGTTGGCAAAAGAAGTTGGCGGTTAGTAAACATTCTTTCTCACATAATAAAGATAAATATTACTACTCCAATAAAAGAGATTATTGATCCAGTAGATACTAATTAAAACATTAGAGTAAGATTTTAAAGTAAAAAAAAAGTTAAAACATTTTAAGTAAGATTTTAACATACTTATATTAATAACCAGTTTTAAATTAAGAATATTTTACTTTTTGGAGAAATTTCGAATTCACAATGTATACCATAGGCTACATGAATTGTTTTAATTTGTCCAATATTTTTAATAAAACGGAAGAAAGCTAACGACAAGAAATTACTGAAATATGGGTGGAATCACACAATATACGCCTACCTTTTTGCGCGATAGTGCGTTTTGTCGTACTTACCAGCAATGACAACCATTATTGGAAGTTCAACTTTCTACATTTCGGGGTTGCCAACCTAAATAACTATACTGTAATATTACATTTACACTCACGTGCGGGAAGTAAACCCATTGCCTTCTATGTATATTACGTACAGTGTATATACAGAAAATATCCAAAAGGAAGTATTAATATAGGCCTACATTATACGAAAGAAATCACTGGATTTTAAATGAACTGAACTTTATTTCAAACAATATAAAACAATAAATACTGCAATACATAATATTACATATCCTTACTTACTTACTCACTGGCACTATCGAACCCGTAGGTTCATGGCAGCGCGAACATAAGCTCTCCATACATCCATATCCTGAAATAATGCTTTCCAATCATTCCCTGTATAATCTACTTCCCTCAAATCATAGTTAATGTTATTCTCCCACCTCATTCTTGGTCTACCAACTGGGCGTTTTCCCTCTGGCTTTCCTACAAGAAGCTTCCATGTAAGTCTTTCATTCCCAATACGTGCAGCATGTCCTGCCCATCGCAGTCTACGAGACTTAACTGTTCTTATTATATCTGGGTTCCTAATAAAGACCATGTAGTTCAATGTTAATTAGTCTTCTCCATTCACCTGTTTGTTGATATCTTTATGGTCCAAAAATTTTCCTAAGTACTTTATTCTCAAATACTTGTAATCTCCTTATCTCCCTTAAAGTAAGAGTCCATGTTTCGCACCCATATAACATAACTGGTAGAATAATAGTTTTATATATTTTCAGCTTAACGTTTTTTGAAAGGAGTTGGGAAGTCAACAGTCTCTGCAATGCATAATAGCACGCATTTCCAGAATTACATATCCTGTCTTTTTTTTTATGTAACTGAACTGCACTTGAGCATGAGCAAATGCCCATTGGGGTATCAGTTCCATGTAAAAAATTGTGATTAACATTTTTTTCAATTTAAATGAACAGATCTACTTTTTTTAATCTTTAGTGAATAATCATGAATATTTGATGGAGGTCGAAAGAGCACAGAGTGAAGAAGAAGTTACATTTCGTGAAAGTGGATGAGCATTAAATTAACGTAACCTATATGTGTGTGTGCCGTTATTTGATTCCATAATATGTTGTAATGCACAGTGGTGGTGTCACGAAGTCTGATAATTCAAACTATAAGCGTGATACTCATAATCCACGCCGCTATAAATCTGACTGCACAGTAACACTCTAATTGCGCCAACACGCTATTTAATCTAGCTTTAGGCACTTTAACAGCACCAGTGCAAACTTTCTTCTGAATAAATAACACATGTACGTGGATCAGTGTTGACATTTAAGTCAAGCTTAAATATTTCATAAATCCCGAAGAGAAAGAATAATTGCATAAAATGAAGATTTATTACAATTAACTTACATTAACTAACTAACTAACTAAACCGCCGGCACTTTCGAACCCCGTGGATTCACGGCCACGCGGACATAAACTCTCCGTACATCTATAACTAACTAACTCACTGGCACAATCGAACTCGTAGGTTCAAGGCCTCGCGGACATAAGCTCTTCAGACATCCCTATCCTGAGCCAATGTTTTCCAGTCATTCCCTGTATAATCTTCTTCTTCTTCTTGTAAGCCCATGTTTCCCTTAAACCAGGATGATTTATGGCTACTCTCCCCCTGCAGGGAAGAATTTGAACCATACTAATTTATTTACTCTTCCTTTCGTATAGATGCCATTTGAGTTGTCCGTGGTCAGCGTTCCTGTATAATCTACTTCCCTCAAATCATAGTTAATGTTATTCTCCCACCTCATTCTTGGTCTACCAACTGGGCGTTCCCCTCTCGTTTTCCTACAAGAAGCTTCCATGCAAGTATTTCATTCCCCATATGTGCCACATGCCCTGCCCATCGCAGTCTACGAGACTTAACTGTTCTCATTATATCTGACTTCCTATAAAGACCATGCGATTTGTTATACAGTCTTCTCCATTCATCTGTCTGTTCATCTCTCTTTGGTCCAAAAATTTTCCTAAGAACTTTGTTCTCAAATACCCGTAATCTCCTTTCCTCCCTTAAAGTAAGAGTCCACGTTTCGCATCCATATAATATAACTGGTAGAATAATAGTTTTATATATTTTCAGTTTAACGTTTTTTGAAAGGAGTTGGGACGTCAAGTGTCTCTGTAATGCATAATAGCACGCATTTCCAGAATTGACCATACATCTAAATACTGACTTAATGTTTTCCAATCATCCCTGTATAATAAACTTTCCTCGAATTATGGTTAATGTTATCCTCCCAACTCATTCTTCGTCTACCTGCTGGGTACTTTCCCTCTAGTTTTTCTACATGGATTTTCCAAGCTCCTCTTTCATTACCCAATCTAGATACAACTTTCATACTCACACAATTCTTCACAAACCATGAAACTTTTAACAGTACTTACATAGAATTGGAAAAGCAGCTTCACCGAAGTGGCCACTCTCAGAAGACGATCAAACCCTAAACATCTTTTACTTCACTACAGACCAGCGCCCTTGAATAACCCCAACATCTGCTTCGAAAATTGTCAAAAAAGTAAGGATGGAACGGAATTTTATCAATATTTCTATCTAATCCTAGAGGGTTATTTGATCCTGTTTGATGCAAGAATAATGGCCACGAACAATCCAGTTGATAAATGAAATATTCAAATCACTGGAATAAATATTTAAATGAATGCACTAAAGTGAATAAGTGCAAGGCAAACTCAAACATCGCATAATGAAGTATTAATTTTCCATGTTTGCAAATAGCTTTTATAGACTAAATATCCCGCCATATACCCACAGGTTTGTACGAACTTTTTTTTTAAAAAAAGTCCTGCCTATCGCAGTCTACATGAATTAACTGTTTTTATTACATCTGGTTTCCCATAAAGATCGTTAGCTCACTGTTATAAAGTCTTTTCCATTCACCTGTCTCTTGATATCTCTTTGGTTCAAACATTTTCTTAAGAGCTTTATTCTCAAATTCTCGTAATAGTTTCTCTTCCCTTAAAGCAAGAGTCCATGTTTCGCATTCATTTAACACAATGGGACAACAACAGTTTTATATATTTTCATTTTAATGATTTTTTATACAAGTTGGGATGACAAGAGTTCCTGTATTGTGTTACAGCATGCTCCAGAATTAAGTCTGTGTTTAATTTCATTGTGCACTTCATTTATCTTTGTAGCTATTGTTCCTATGTATTTAAATTCAAATAACTTATATTACTGATATAATTATTATTTATTTAGTTCTTTAGTAGGTTTGTTTGAAAAAACTTAAAATTCGACATAACTATAATCTGAATCGGAAAAATTGGGATGAAATATACTGCTATCCGATGTCGTAATCAAACACTCCAAAACAGTAAAAATACACCTAGATGAACGAATGGATGAATGTAGCCATATATGTCCCATTAACGGCTAGTTCCAGAAGCGAATAGCTTGTATGCATTCTCTTATGAGCAAAATCTTCATTAGCTGTTGTCCCAGTGAGTTTGTTCATTCTGTAACAGTTTTTATCTCATAGATTTGAAACAGTTCTAAGTTTTGAAAGAGTTGTAAACTCTCATTAAATTTTCTTCTTACGATAGGCCTGTTTGTTAGCTCTTCCAGGCGATTTTGTGCTATGAGTGAACCCCAACGATTTACGATTCTCGCTTCGTCGAGTTTTCCGACTTCGCTAAAAACTAGAATACGCCCACTGAGATGATGCAATGGATTGATCCATTTTTCTTTTGTTCCCAGAGACCTTATGCTGAGCATTGTTGCGATTAATTCTTCCTTCTGTTTCCAGATCTCTTGTGGTTTTCTTTGTCTTAAATTGCGTTGTTTTATGCAGTTATGTCCTACGACAACACCATTGTAGACCTGCCAGATCGTTTGGGACCCTGCTCTTATTTCCGTGCACTCTTTCGTTCTTTATTTTCCGGATCTCTGTCTTAATGTCTTGTCTTCTTTCATGAGGTTTCTATCTATTTAGCTCTGTATGTTCTGATGTTTTAGTTTAGGTTTATTCTATATTATTTTTTAGTTTACATTCGAAAATCTTGAAGTTTATTCCAGTAGACTCGGCCGCGGTGGTCTGGTGGTTATGTTCTTTGCCTCTAGTCCTGAGGGTCACGGGTTCAAACCCGGCTGGGGTCGATGGATTTTTAGAATGGAAAAGTCCAAGAGGAAATCCTTCGGAAGGTATTTTAAGCTACGGATCCCGAGTCTGAATATTTTCAGGCTCTTAAAAGAACCACAAGCCTGAATAAAAAGGCATCTGAACAAAATTTAACCCACCTTCATCCATCCAAGTAATATACCTATTTTAGATGTTTACCAAATGTTTCATTGATGCGATGTGCTAACCTCATGCCACTCATTGACACTTGTAGGTAAATAAGCGTAACTAAATTAACTTTATTAATAAACTCCCGTCAGGAAGCACCCGTGTCCCACGCGAGATGTTTCGATGTTTCACTACGAAACTCGGTATATGCTCTTAAAGTAAAGCGAAGGAGGTATTCTCCAAAACTCAGCGAAATCCGACCTTTAGAAGTGAAGATTTACATGAAACCCGAAATTAAAAATTTACTCTAGCAACCGCCATGTTTGGTACGTCGCAATGTATAGCACACAATTTAGTTATCCCTTAAATTGACAATACTGTATATCGTACAAAATACATTAATTTTACTAATTTAATATTTTAATAAAACAATGGAAAAATGAATAGGTAGATAGACCTATTATTGGTTTCAAAATATACAACCAAATGCAAAAAGGTAGGCCTACCTAGATTATGCATGATTTTTTTTTTCGAATGTAATCGGGCACTTTTAAATAAACTAGCATCAGAAATTGAGTTTGTACAATTTAACAAAAGAATATTTAATTTTAGGAAGTGATATTTTGAGGTTATTTTAATTATATTATTTTTAGTCTGATCATCTTACCTCAATATTAATGTTGTTTTGTACTTGAACATGTTTCAAAACAATTCTGTTTTATCGTCACAAGCTAAACTAGCATCAGAAATTGAGTTTGTCCAATTTAACAAAATAATATTTAATTTTAGGAAGTGATATTTTGAGGTTATTTTAATTATGTTATTTTTAGTCTGATCATTTTACCTCAATATTAATGTTAATTTGTTCTTGAACATGTTTCAAAACAATTCTGTTTTATCGTCAGCTTGTAACGATAAAACAGAATTGTTTTGAAACATATTCAGGAACAAATCAACATTAATATTGAGGTAAGATGATCAGACTAAAAATAATATAATTAACAAAAGAAATATAATTATATTCCGTAAACTAGCAAAATGGGACTTTGAATTCGATTTTCTGAAGAATTCACTTAGTTTTACACAGTTTCTACGTGACGGTCTTTTTGTAATATATTTTCTTTAATATCAGTAAAAAGTAAAATCCAAATGGTAAACATTTAAAAATGAACTAGTTAGGAAGACAAAAAGTTCAGAAATCAAGCAAAAATGATCAACTAACCATTTTTAACAAATTTTAGAATCAACATTAGATTAAAGTTGGGTACACCACGTAAGTATGAGAATATATCATGGAACATTGTCGATGAGCTTCCTATAACCAGTCGTGGGTTTCAGGATTTGGTTCTACAGATCAATACAAATTATATATCCAAAAACTGGCACAAAGAGAGTAGCGCCCTAGTTATCTTTGTGAAATAATATGCAGGCTGTCTGAATTATTTGTTTTTTATATTATTATTCCGGCTTTTACAATGAATATACATTTTTCCGGTACCCATGTTCACAGTTAACTACACATTTGTTTCAACACATTTTTCCATTCATGCCTGTTCATCCATATATCTTCTTCTATTTCCCATTCCCTCTTAGTTTAATTGATTCCCTGAATCCACGTAATATTTGGTCTACCCTTCTTTTTCCTTCCCTGTGATTCCCAATCCATGATTATCTTAGGTAGTCTTCCCTTCTTCCATCCTTCTAATGTGTCCGTACCAATTTAATTGTTTCTTCTTTATAAAATCTAATATTGAATATTGTATCTGCATTTTTTTCTTTTATGTATGAATTTCTGATTTTATCCTTCCTGGATATTCTTGAAGCATGTCTCCAGTAGTCCATTTCAGTGGCGAGTAATTTTTTTTTTCATTTGTGCATTTAAAGCCCACACATCAGCTCCATAGGTAATAATGCTTCTGATTATTGTATTAAAAATAGTTTTTTTTTGTTTCTTTGAAGATATGTTTGTCCCATACTATTCCATTTAGGGCAGATATAGCATACTTTCCTATATTGATCCTGTTTCTTATCTCTGTTTCCTGTTTTCCATCTTTAATAATTTAATTCCCAAATACTTATATTCTTCAGTGTATTTAATTGTCCCTAAATTTTCTTTCTAGTATTAATTCTTGAGGAAGATCCCCTATTGTCATATATCTAGATTTATCCATATTGATCTTTAAACCCCATAAACTATATTTTTGTATTACTTTTCTAGTGAGGTATTCTATATCTGAATTATTTGTATGTTCTCTAAAATCTATGTTAGAAATTTGAGTGATTAAGGATTGTTTTCCCTTCACTTTACATATTACTACTTTCTTTTCGTTTTACAATAAATAAATTAATAATATCTGGAATTTCTAAGAAAGATCAGGCATACAATATCTCATCTTTTTGAAAACGTACTATCATTTCAGGATGTTTAAAAGATTATCAAGCAAGATTAATCTAGATTTGTATTTCAAATGTTATTAATAATCATCTTGCGATTTCAAGTTTATAGCGATGGTAACTCCTCTTAGGTCTTACGTGACTGGATTAGAAATTCTGTTCGTGTCACTGTAGATATGCTGTGATAATTTCACCACCTATTTAATACTATCTGATACGAGTCTTTAATATTATTCTCTTATTGCTGTAACTATACATGTAGTCATGAAAGTATTGAAAAATACACTCAATTTTGAACATGCTGCATGTTTCAGATTAAACTACAAGATACGCATCGACTCATTATGGCTGCACTCCATGATAACTGTTGTAACAAATATTGTAAAAAAATATACTTTTTTGCGCGATAGTGCGTTTTGTCGTACTTACAATGGCGACCATGATTGAAAGTTCAACTTCCTGCGTTTCGGGGTTGCCAACCTAAATAACTATACTATAATATTACATATTTAAAAAAACGCGCGTGGGTAGTAAATCCACTGTCCTCTATGTATACAATATATATATATATATATATATATGGCCATCATCGTCATTCTTATCATTATCATCATCATCATCATCATCATCATCATCACTATCATGCTTCACCGGTGTGGAAAGCAACGGGAACCTACCACACCTGCACAATTCCCTAGTGAAGCTGCAATCATAGCATGAAAATGCTATGATTGCAGTGAAGGACCTGCCTTCGGGCAGAATTACTATGGATGGATGGATATATATATATATATATATATATACAAAAATATTCAAAAGGTAGTGTTAATATACATTATATGAAACAAATCACTGAATTTTAAATGAACACAACAGTGAGGTACATGATCTTTATAGGAAATCAGATATAATAAGAACAGTTAAATTTCGTAGACTGCGATGGGCAAGACATGTGGCACAAATGGGGAATGAAAGAGGAACTTGGAAATTCCTTATAGGAAAACCAGAGGAAACCTCCAGATGGCTGACAAAGAATGAGGTGGGAGATTAACATTAACCATGATTTAAGGAATGTATATTATACATGCGGTAATTGGAAATCACTACCTCAGGATAAGGGGGCACGCCGTAGCCTAGTGGTTAAGGCACTGAGCTACAAGCCGGAGGGTCGAGGGTTCAAGTCCCGTTGTGGTCAGGATTTTTAAACTGACCCAAACCCTTTGGTGGCACTATGGCCCTGGGGTCGACTCAGCCTCTAACGGAAATGAGTACCAGACGCTTGTTCTGGGGGTAAAGGCGGCCGTCACGCAGGGCTGACAACCCGGCTGACATAAAGTGCCAATTGTCTAGAAAAAAGTGGGAGCCTTAACCTCCTACTACCCAAGGGCCTCCGGGCCTGTTGTGGGATCACTTTACTTTTTACCTCAGGATAGGGATGTATGTAGAGTTCATGTCCGCTGGGCCATGGCGCTACGGTTTCGATAGTGCCTGTGAATTTATGTTATTATTGGTTGATCAACTTTGCAGATTGCCGTGTTTGGTAGTTTCGTGAGCAATAATGCTCTCTAGGAACGGTAGGAATGCCATAATTCAAAAGTACATTTTCATGCATTCAATGTATTATTTTCATTGGCTCTATTTGCCAGTAATGTAGCACGTTTACTATTTATGTCATTAGTCATGAAACAAGGAAATAATATCAGCAGAAACAAATTTTATAATACGAAATTTGAGCTATAGCTATTTCCAGCACAGGACATGTCGTAGGTACTTCGAATCCTTCACGATTTCTATCGCTAGAGCATAGGACTCACTTATTACACGCTTCATATTAGCTTGACCTGTATCTATCTATCTATGTAACGGAATCTTTCAACGCGATTTTCACCCACTTAAAATAATCGGATCGACTTGAAATTTGTATACTTGCAGAGGACCCGTGACAATACAATAATTTCATATTTATTTTCTAAAATTCTGGCCATAATCATCAGAAAATCAAAAAAAGTGTTTTTGTATCAATGTAACGGAATCTTTCAACGCGATGTTCACCCATTTAGAAACATTGGATCGACTTGAAACTTTGTATACTTGTAGAGGACCCGTGACAATACAATAATTTCATATTTATTTTCTAAAATCCTGGCCATAATCATCAGAAAATCAAAAAAAGTGTTTTTGTATCAATGTAACGGAATATTTCAACGCGATTTTCACCCACTTAGAAACATTGGAACCACATGAAACTTTGTATACTTGTAGAGGACCCTTGACAATACAATAATTTCATATTTATTTTCTAAAATCCTGGCCATAATCATCAGAAAATCAAAAAACGTGTTTTTGTATCAATGTAACGGAATCTTTCAACGCGATTTTCACCCACTTAGAAACATTGGATCAACTTGAAACTTTGTATACGTGTAGAGGCCCCGTGACAATACAATAATTTCATATTTTGTTTCTAAAATCCTGGCCAGAATCATCCGAAAATAAAAAAAATAATAAAACTGGTATAATATGTCGCGGACTTGTCGAGGTTTTAGCCAATCGTTGTAAGAGCTCAGTTGGTAGAGCAGCGAACCCTTAGTGGTATATAATTTCAGTAATCCGTACGTCGCTGGTTCAAATCCGGCTGGGAGGGTTTTTTTTTGTAGAAGAGTATTACTTTTAGCTCATATTATAATAGTATCGAATTTAAAGATATTTACATTTTTATCTTATTCTGTAAAATATTAAAACTAAAAAATAAAAAATAAATAATAGTTTTAAAAAACTAAAAGAACACGCTTTATTAGAAAACTAAAAAATGAAAAATAATTTTAATTTCCAATACGCTTGGGATAAAATAAAGTAGTCAACAAAAAAATCATCTCCAACACATATAGAATAAAATTAGAGTTATCAACAAAAAGAAAATAATTTTACCATCAAAAGCGTGGGGTGCTTTTTATGATTTTTACATTTTCTTCTTAGACAGCTTACTTTTACCAATATCTGTTTATTATCAAATATATTAATTGATATAGAGCACCCCACGCTTTTGATGGTAAAATTATTTTCTTTTTGTTCATAACTCTAATTTTATTCTATATGTGTTGGAGATGATTTTTTTGTTGACCACTTTATTTTATCCCAAGCGTATTGGAAATTAAAATTATTTTTCATTTTTTAGTTTTCTAATAAAGCGTGTTCTTTTAGTTTTTTAAAACTATTATTTATTGTCATGTCAGGGACTGTTGATCACTATCATTCTATCATTATTTAAACATAATTTTATTGATACTTTAAGATCTTCACGTAGGGTGGCAATTACAACTGCGTAACTTATTATTTTTTTTAACTTTCACAGGGAAAGAACACTATGAGGTTTAATTTAATAATTAAATTAATGTTTTTATTACCTCACCTCATATCCTTTTTCTTCTATACTGCAGTTTCGGAGCTTATCTCCATCGTCAGTAGCCTCTGGTCGACCGGTGTTATGTCGTTTCTTGGCGGTTTCCTTCTTACTTCTGAAGTACAGAAGTAAGAAGGAAACCGCCAAGAAACGACATAACACCGGTCAACCAGAGGCTACTGACGATGGAGATAAGCTCCGAAACTGCAGTATAAAGAAAAAGGATATGAGGTGAGGTAATAAAAACATTAATTTAATTATTGCATAACTTAAGTTTTTAAAAGAGCTTTTCTTACTTTATTTTATTACCAGTATTTGTTTTTTAGCATTAATATCAGACTAGATTAACGTCGTGCATTTTCTCCGTTACACTTTAATGACAGCTTAAATAAGATGTTTATTATACAATGGGTACCTGGTAAGTCAGTCGTCCTCAACTAAATTATTAAACTTCATCAAGTTATTCCAATATGGAGGTATTTTAAAAACAATGGCCTAAAACGAATTTGTTCATGATGATGATGATGATGATGATGATGTTACATCTTCTGCATTTTAATTAGTCCGTCGCCGTGGCGTAGTCCCTACCTTCCACTCCGGCGACCCGGGTTCGATTCCCGGCGGGTAGGAGATTTTAAATGTCCATCTTGGGTCTGGATGTGTGTCCTGTCTTGTGTTTGTATGTGTGAATAAGATAAAAAGGTTAACAAAGTTAAACAAAAAGGAAAAACAGTGTAAATGAAAGAAAACGACAAAGAAAGAAAAAAAAAGTGCAAGGTATTAAAGTAAAAAATGTCTGTCGCCGTGGCGTAGTCTGTAGAGTCCCTACTTTCCACTCCGGCGACCCGGGTTCGATTCCCGGCGGGGTAGTGGGATTTTTAATCTCCACCTAGGATCTGGGTGTGTCTCTTGTCCTTGTGTCTATGTGTGAGAATAACAGAAAGTTAACAAAAAGGTAAAAAAAAAAAAAAAAAGGAAAACAGTGTAAACGAAAAGAGGAAAAAAAAAAAAACTGGAACTGATGGTGTTGTATAGGTTGTAAACGGATTTATGTCTGCGGGTATGTTCTCATTGAGTAGGTCTTTATTCTTTGTTTCTTTTAGAATCTCTTTGTCTTCAAGGGTGCTGATCCTGTTGTTTTTATTCTCTGTGTGTAGTACTGACATAGAGTTATCGAATTTTTTTCGAACTGATGACCTGTTTCTAGTATATGTTTGGCAAAACTTGATTTTTCTTCCTTATTAATAACATTTTTGAATTATTCATAATATTTTGCGTTAAATTTCTTACGAATTTCAAAAGCTTAAATTAGGTAAATTAAGTATATGCAGCTTTGTACTGTTTATTATTCGATGATTGAGTGAAAGAGAAGACCTTGTGGCCTTAAGATAGCCTTCTTAAATAAACTATTATTATTATTATTATTATTATTATTATTATTATTATTATTGACATTGTTAGTTATTAAAAATATTACCACTAAAATAGTTTGTTTTTAAAACTATTAATATTTTGATTCATCATCATCATCGGCAGCAGCATTATTGTTAGCTATTAAAAGTATTATCACGAGTTTTTCTTTTGCATGAGTTTTAAAAATATTTGCCTTTCCAATCATTTTATGATTTTTTATTTCTGTTTTTACTTATGTTTCGCCCTTTTACGTTCCATGCATATAAACACAATCTCAAGACATGGCAGGAGCAGTGACACACAATGTAGATATAAAATCTATTATACCTCCGGAATCGAACTCGGGCCCCCGGAGTGGAAGCAATAGTCCGAGAGATTTAAAATTTGATTCGACGCACATTGCCATCTTATTGCCAAACAATCAGTTCTTTTTATATAATCCGAGAATATTCCAAGTGAACGTTGTCATCATTCTCCAGATTTCCTTTGTTGAGATAAATTCCTTTTGTATATTGGAAGTAGGCAAGATACTGTAAGAAATAGAAACTTCAATCATATGGGCCTACTTAATTCTCGCAAACTATAGATTATCTAAAGCAACACCACGACGTTGGACAGATTACACTGGTCAACATGATTTTTGTTTCATGAGTACCAATAGTTGTACTTAATGCAGTTTTTTATCGTGTTTTCAAATATGTATTCGGAATTTCTTCATCACCCACAGTTTTATTTCAATTTCAGTTAATGGATTTAAATAATTAATTTTTTAATAAACGTTTTTTCATCCATTTGTCCATTATAAAATAAAACGAAATAAGCTAACTCAGGAGATTTCAGCTATGGAAAAGAGATATCAAGGCAAATGGAATCCTAATATGCAGACCGATTATTGTTTGACCATCAAGAGGAATGCTCCACAGGCGAAATATAACAGAAAATCGTCATTTCTTACTGTTTAGGTGAGTCCGAAAGTTCGAATATTGTGTAGTTACGAATGTAGAAAATATTAAAGTGTTTGAAATTATAAAAACCTGTCTCTCGGAAACCTTGCGTGATGGAGAAATACCGATATCATATTTGAATTCAGGAGAAAGAAATACTATCAGAATCACATATTTTTCTTTCTGAGACAAAAAAAAAGTTTATTTTTTGTTGCTTAGTGTTATGAGATCAAAAGTATCCAGAGGCTTGTAATGTTTATATTTATTTTTTAATTTAAGACTTGACACATATAAAATATATTTGTTGTTCGAGTTTGGATATTTCCCTTTCCTGCATCTGTCAAAATCAACCTGTCTGACCAACGTCTATCTCAACATTTTGTTGAGTAGTTTTTGATCCCTGCAGGTGAACATACTTTATAACTGAGATTGTTAACTAGTTCCTGCAACAACTTTTTCCTTTCCGAGATAACGTCTAAAAGAACGTGTTTCATGCTAAATGATTGGTTTTTCTCTCAGTGGACCGACATGAAACAATTGTTTAAACTTGTACATATTATAGGCATTACTGTAAGGAAACTTACATTGTACGTTAGATTGTGGGCGGGATATGTGATGCTGGGTTGTGAAGTTACAAAGGACCATGATTTGATTTCTCTTCCTTATTATTATCAACGAGCAAAAAAAAACAGATGTTTTGTAACAGGTTGGTCTAGCAGGTTCGTAAGACGAGAGAGCGAGATAGAGAGAAAATAACTTGGTAGGTCAGGTGCCATGTCATTTCAAGCTACCCACAAATTTATTTACGTTTCTAAAAAGAGAAATGCATTGCTATTTGTCTAAATCAGTGTAGGTTGTAACATTTAATTATCGGTTTTATCTGATGTAAGTAATTGCTTAGATATAATTATTTCCTTGTTTAACATGCAGCTACATTTGTATATTTGAATCAATCCAGCTTAACTTTTTTACTTACTTCTAATTGAAGATAATTATACTAAACATAATGCATGTAAGTTGACTTTTATTAAGTTAAGGTCTTATTCTACTGAATAATATTGTAACATTGTGTTTTCATAATACAGTTTATTACTGACAATACAATGCTGATTTACCAGTTAATACCTGGCATGCGCTGCTATGTCTAAATAAATTATTTTTTTATGTCATAAAATAAAATAAGTTAAAATATACCTTCTTAGGTAAGATCCGTCGTCCTCAACTTATAAAATATGTATTCTTTATGCCTGTAGGCCTTTCAGAACATCCGTTCCATATTCAGCAGGTCCTTCTTCGCTACAATATTTAATATGATGGTTGATGCTGCTGGTCCTAATGTGGTGTTGTCGTGACTAAAGCTTCTTCCTGACGATATATGTTTTTATGTTTAGTTGAATAAGTATAGGCCTAAAGGAAAATTATTATAAATTTATATGGTAATTATTATAAATTTATATTGTAATTATTATAAATTTATATCGTAATTATTTTTAGTTGTCCCATGTTGTTTACCTGGCGTTGCCCGGGAATCTACTTATCGCGATCTTCCTTGCATCAATGAGCTGAAAGACAAAAATGCTAATTGTGAGTTTTGCGTAAAAGATAGACACATGCTGTCGCGGACTTTTTTGTTGTTTTTTTTTTTCAGATATTCAATTCTCTATACATAAATTTGGTGTATTTGTTATGGTTTCGGCAGCGTAAGCCATTTAATCGTCCAAAGAGCTACTTTTTTAGTGCACTGATGTCCACTTTTTTTAGCTCCGACTTTTTCTAATTTTTTTATATATCTTGTACATATTATATATTTAATTCGTTAAATTTAGAGTAGATCAAAATATATTATAAATATTAATTGTATTGTATTTATAATATGTAATCGTTTATGTATATTGTAGTTTAGATGTAAGACATTTTTTTTTGTATTTTTTAAAACATGGTTGAGTGGCATACAAGGCCTTAATGCCTTAACTCTGCCAGGTAAAATAAATTTATTATTATTATTATTATTATTATTATTATTATTATAATTATTATTATTATTATTATTATTAGTGGTTATGTTCCTTGCCTCTGGTCCCGAGGGTCGCGGGTTCAAACCCGGCCGGGGTCGATGGATTTTTTAGGACGGAAAAATCCAAGGAGCAAGTCCTCCGGGAGGGACTTTAAGCCTTGGGTCCCGAGTCTGAAGATTTTCAGGCTCGTAAAAAATCCTTAAGCCTGAATGAAAAGGCCTCTAAGCAAAATTTACCGAATTTTCCCGTCCTAGTACTACCTTGGTTTCCTGGATGTCAGTATGAGGCGGAACGCTGACCACGTACCACTCAAAATGACATCTATACGAAAACAAGTGTAACTAAATTAGTATGGTTCAAATTCTTCCCTGTAGGGGAGAGCGCCTAAATCTCTGTAAAGGGAAAACATGGGCTTACAATACAATGCAATACAATACAATACAATACAATACAATTATTATAGTACGTAGGGTAATACGTTATATACCTTAATTATCCCAGAAAATCTCTCTAAATGATAGTAAAAACATCATTCCAATCTGTCAAATGGTTTTTGAGTCCATAAAGGACACTCAGACAGACTCACTCTCATTTTTATATCTTAATATATAAAAATTTCGTGTCACGTTGTTTGTCCGCGACTGAACCGATTTTAATAAAATGTTGCACACTGTATGCAGTTTGATCCAACTTGAGACTTAGGGTAGTTTATAACTAAATTTATAGTCGCATTATTTTTATTGCAAATTATTTGTTTATCATTTAACAAAGAGTTATAATTATCTGTGAGTTCCATACGATTCTAACAGATGGCAGTGTAAGGTAATTTGCTAAGGTAATTGGTTTATTATTTAACAAAGAGAGATCCAGATGGCTGTGCTTTTTGTTGCAACCGCGAATTTCAATTGAATTACAAATATTGATTATTCCATAATTTAAGTGTGTTCAGTGTTTATTTTATTTTGAATATTATTAATTTCGTGTGTAAGTATTAGTTTTAAGTAATCTGGCTGAAAGACAGCAACTTAATTTAAATTTTTAACGTATACCTTAGCCACAGCAACGCGTGGCCGGGACTTCTAGTAGGCCTATAAAGATATAATGGAGATATCTCTCTCTCTCTCTCTCTCTCTCTCTCTCTATATATATATATATATATATATATATATATATATATCTTACAAGGAAACTGTCAACCATTGCATGTCGAAACTTACGTTGAATTTTTTCCCAAAGAAGCGTTTTGATATACCAAGGCAGTGTCCAAAAAAATTATCTGCGTTTTTTAACTGCAAGGCACTAAAATCTAACGTCAAATCTCTCATTTAAACTAGTTAAACTACAGGGATGTAATAGACTCTGACTTGGTTGATTGGTTAATCCTCACAACCTGCTATCTGCGCCGCGGTCCGTCTCACTCTAGTTCGCTCTATTCAAGCAGGCACGTCCATTATACTTCGCAGAGTGGGTTGCCATTCCTGCATTCTGGATTAGATTTCTCTACCTTGCAGTTGAAAGCGGCAGATTTATTTTTATATGATCTGGGTACATCACGACGGTTCTCCGGGAGAAATGTCTCTTTAACTATAGGATTTTAAACTCTATCTTTAAAAATATAAATTATTTACTTTTTAATAAAATATTGAAATCTCATAGATTACTGTATTCAAATGAGCTATAAAATAATAATTAAAATATAATACAGGTTTAAAATCATACGAAAAGTTATCATTTTAAATAAGGAAGAAAATATTCAAATTATCATCATAGTCCATTCACGAATTTAGGCCATTTGTTGACCTTTTCCCGGCACAATAAAAGATCCAAAGGTATTTTTTAATATTCACATTAATAAATACAAAAAATAATCCTTAAATAATTTTAAGATTGAATGTTAGAGTTTTAAAATGAAACTGTATTACTTTAGCAATTTAAAATGGTAACGGACGTAAATTATTAGCATTCTTAAACATTGAAAGATAATTTAGAACCACAATTTGTGTACAATGAAAAGTCGTATATATTAATGAAAATATATGAAAATAATATAATCAAATAGTCCAAGATCCGACTGCAAGATTACAGCGTTCATCGAGCGGTTAAACAAAATCAGTTTTTTTCATAAAATTGTGAATTACTGAATACATTTTTGCCGAGTTGCCTATTGAAATTCGGCCGCCAGCATGTTTAATTAAAATATAATTAATTAATTTATTCGAAATAATTTGATTCACTTGTTATTATAATAAATTATAATCCAGTCCGCAGAAATCGATGTATAGAGCTTGAAAAGTTTTGGTTGTCATTGCACAATTCTCCGTAAACCTCCTGGCGGCTACAGCAGGCCGTGAGACGAATTTAGTGATAAAATGGCGGTAAGTACGTATTTACTGTTTTATATTGTTCCCTCGCAGCGGGAAGTAAAGTCACTGCTCTTTATGTATACTACGTACAATGTATATAAAAATATATATCCAAAAGGTAGTGTTAATGTACATTATACGAAACAAATCACAGCATTTTAAATGAACTGAACTTTATTTGAAAGAATATAAAATAATAAATACGTACTTACCGCCATTGTATCACTAAATTCATCTCACGGCCTGCTGTAGCCGCGAGGAGGTTTACGGCCAAGTGTGCAATGGCAACCAAAACTTTTCAAACTCTATACATAGATTTCTGCGAACTGGATTATAATTTATTTTAATAACAAGTGAATCAAATTATTTCGAATAAATAAATAAATTATATTTTAATTAAACATACTGGCGGCCGAATTTTAATAGGCAACTCGGCAAAAATGTATCCAGTAATTGACAATTTTACGAAAAAAATTGATTTTGTTCATCCGCTCGATGAACGTAGTAATCTTGCAGCCGGATCTTGGACTAAAAGATCACCGAACTTATGATACAATCGGATGCGGAGTGGTTCGATAGATCCATACTTCGATGGTGATAATAAATTATGAAATTTTAAACTTAATTTGTCCCTATTTTCTTCCACCGCTGTGGTCTTGGTTTCGATCCCGGCCATGACAAGTTTCCTGGGTGATGATTTTCTCGGGGTTCTTCAAATATAATTAAACGTTATGGCTTAAAAGATCCCTGAACGTCTTCTGGCCATCATTACCGTCATTCTCGTATTCGTCATGTTTAGTATGAATGGTGTTTCGTCTTAAAGCTGTGTTGTCTCGGAGAAGGCCCTGGCACTGAGCTGATAACCCATCCATGTCCTTGGTGGTCTAAATGTGTGTATGTGATCCAGGGTTAAAATATCTTTCCCGACAGGTCGTGTCACAAAAAGGTCCGGGTGGCATGTGGTACTTAAAAGTACGGTACCTATAAGGCGAGAGGTTAAACTGCGTTAATGGAATGTAAAAAATAAATATTATGTTTTGGCTCTCGTTTGGGGTACTAAATTATATTTGACAAATAATGATTATTACAGATGTCCCGAAGAGATACCGAAGGTCAACACGCACCCACTATTAAGTAACACTAAGTAATTAAGTAACACTAAGAAATTGGGAATGAAAGTAAATATCAATTAAAACTAAATATATGGTCACACATAGAACTATATTATATAATGGAAATGGAGAGCTAATGAAAAATTAGGGAAATTTTGATGAAGTGGCTGAATTCAAATACCTAAGAGCAATAATCACAATAGGAATGAGATGCACAAAGAAATTAAACATAAGCTCAATTCTGGAAATGCGTGCTATTATGCATTACAGGGACTCTTAACGCCCCAACTCCTATCAAAATAAGTTAAAACTGAAAAAAATATATAAAACTATTATTCTACCAGTTATACTGCTATGGGCAGGACATGTGACACGAATGTGGAATGAAAGTCGTGCGTAGAAGCTTCTTGTAGGAAAACCAGAAGGAAAACGCCCAGTTGGTAGACCAAGATTAAGTTTGAAAAGTAACATTAACTATGATTTGAGGAAAGTACATTATACAGGGAATGATTGAAAAACATTGGACCAGGATAGGGGTGTATGGAGAGCTTATGTCCGAGCTGCCACGAACCTACGGGTTCGATAGTGCCAGTGAGGTAGTTAGTTAGAGATGCCCCGCGCCTTAGGCGAGTGGTTAAGGCAAGCTGCTCTTGGCGCAGAACTACGTGACTTGCGCTGGTTCGAGTTCCCATGGGGGAACTTATTTTCTCATGGAATTTTTGCCCAGTATGGGACCGGTGCCATCCAGCATCATGAGCAATTTGGATATCTACAATAAGTAGCGGTCCAGGTTGAGAAATTCAGCTATAACGACTGGGGCACCCGACATACTGACCACATATTACCCCTACAGTGGCTGGATGATCGTCTACCTCCGTGATTAGTACATGTGGATGTGAACCAGCAGCCGACTGGTAGGCTAAGAGCCTTCTAGGCCTGTCGCGCCATGGAGAGAGAGAGAGAGAGAGAGAGAGAAGAGAAAGAGAGAGGGAGAGAGGGAAAGAGAGTGAAAGAAAAGAGGACGTGAGAGGGAGAGAGAGAGAGAAGAGAGGGAAGAGAAAGAGTGAAAGAAAGAGGAGAGAGAAGGAGAGAAGAGAGGAGAGAGGAAAGAGAGAGGGGGGAAAGAAAGAGCGTGACGAGAGAAAGAGAGAGGAGAGAAAGAAAGAGAGAGAGGGAGAAGAGAGAGAGAACAGAGAGAGAAGGAGAGAGAGGAAAGAGAAAGAGAGAGAGAAAGAAGAAAAGAGAGGGAAAGAGACGAGAGAAAGAGAGAGAGAAGAGAGAGAGAGGAAGAGGGAGGGAGGGAGAAGAAGAGAGAGAGAGAGAAAGAGAGAGAAAAAGAGAAAGAGAAAGAATAAGAGATAGATATATAGAGATAGATAGAGAGAGACAGAGAGATAGAGATAGAGAAATAGAGAGAGGTAGAGAGAGAGAGAGAGAAAGAGAGAGAGAAAGAGATAAATTGTGTGTAATTGCTATAATAATTTAAATGTCCTGGACGTAAAATAGTGTGTTAGAATACAAATTTAATATAGGTACTTACGTTACTTTCACGTTAATTTAATTTGAGTCCGAAGTTGCTTAAGTTTTTTTTATAACGGCTTAATAAGAGTTGAAAATGCTTTAATGTCTACATTTAAATGAAGCACAAAACATGGTCATGCAATTTTTCCTTCTTAACTAATTGCCAAACAAATTATAAACAACATAGAGCAGCTTAAGAATGATTAAGTGATGCTTTAAAATCCCAAGGCAATATTTAATGACTGACTTTTTCGTTTTCATCAGGTTAGCAGACAAATGCTGATCATCACGCGAGCTACTTCCTTAATGAAATGCTCTTCTTCTGATTTTCATACCCTGATGATCTGTGCTATATAACTTATTATACGCAGAATTATATAATATCCATTCATTCAAAATCGACGTAATTAAAATTAAATATAACTTAAATAAACACGTAGAAATACATTATATAATGGAAATGGACAGCTAATGACAAATGAGGGAAATTTCGAGGAAGTGGCTGAATTCAAATACCTAGGAACAATAATCACAAATAGGAATAACATGGTCAAAGAAATTAAACATAGGCTCAATTCTGGAAATGCGTGCTGTTATGCATTGCAGAGACTCTTGATGTCCCCACTCCTTTCAAAAAACGTTAAACTGAAAATATATAAAACTATTTATCTACCAGTTATATTATATGGATGCGAAACATGGACTCTTACTTTAAGGAATGAAAGGAGATTACAAATATTTGAGAATAAAGTACTTAGGAAAATGTTTGGACCAAAGAGAGATGGACGAATAGGTGAATGGAGAAGACTACATACCAATGAACTACATGGTCTTTATAGGAAGCCAGATATAATAACAGTTAAGTCTCGTAGACAGCGATGGGCAGGACATGTTGCACGTATAGGGGATGATCGACTTGCATGGAAGCTACTTGTAGGAAAGCCAGAGGGAAAACGCCCAGTTGGTAGACCAAGAATGAGGTGGGAGAATAACATTATCTATGAATTGATGGAAGTAGATTATACAAGGAATGATTGGAAAGCATTAGCTCAGTATAGGGATATATGGAGAGCTTATGTTCGCGCGGCCATGAACCTACGGGTTCGATACTGCCAATGAGTAAGTAAGTAAGTAAGTAAAGACAAATATTTGAAAGGAGTATGGATAAAATAACGTATCATTAGATTTCTTAATGCAGTATATTAAGATATAATCTAATACATAAAAATGAATGTTTGTTTGTTTGTTCGTTCATACTGTGACTGATGGCACAGGGTTTTCCTTTAACTTTTTTGGACTTAAATAAGTACACAGTTGCTATGTAAAATTTTTCTTTTCACTTTATTTTCTTCTCGCAATTATCACTAAATCTCCAATCACAATTTTATCTCACAATTATTCTTCTTTTAAAGTTTATCAGATATCACTTATCACACAATTACCGATACAGTACTTCCTCACAGTTTCACTTACAATTTAACCTCTTGCCGTCCAGCACTGACTGGCTGGCCTTCTCCTCCGCTCTTTTATAGGCCTATAAGCGGGAAGAAAGCTCTAGTAACAGGTTCGAGCAACGTCGAAGACCAGAAACCGCTGGCTTCCGATCTATCTCCAAGGGGAAGGGAGAGGCCGGTAGAAACGTCTGTCAGCACAATTTAACAAATGAGGAAGGCATTAAACTATGCCCACTATGCGATGACCATGAAAACTGGCAGCATATTATAGCATTCTGTAGAGAGACAGAACAACTTAGATTACAGATGCTGCCGGAGAGATTTCTCAGGTCGGATCGAGGGAGAGTGTGGCGTGTTGGATCTTTTAGGACGGATCGAGAGTGAATCAAAAACATGCAAATTTTTGGGTACAGTAAGAAATTGAGATATAACAAAATTGTAGATTAAGGATATATGTATTAACAATAAGAAGAATCTCAATATGGTCTTTGTTTTCGATCTTTAATCATGTTATATAATAAGTAGGTCTGATAAGTTGAATAGTCTGATAGTGCACTTAATGTCTGCAGGGACGGGGGGAGGGGGGTTTGAGCGTGCGGTGTGTATATGTTGTGGGGGGGGTGTGGTTGTGTGTGTGTGTATGTTTTTTTTTCTAATTTGTTTTCTAGCATTTTTTTTTAATATTAATGTACGGAATGTAGATATGTATTATTGTGATGTAGTGTAGACATAGATTTTACTTATATGTAGCCTGTTATTGTTTTTGATACAGGTGTATTTGTAGGTATTTGTTTATATTATTAGTTTTATTTTTTATTCATGGAAAAATAATGCACGTACGGCCAAGCAGGCCCGTGCGCAATGTAAATGCATATGTATTTTCTTTATTCTGAAAAAAAGGCAATAAATTCCATATTCTATTCTACATTCCAGACAATTCAGCGGCTCTGCGGGTCATCTAACTCGCCATGGGCAACTCGCCAGCGCAACTCGCCCGCGCAATTCAAATGCCGCTTACACGACATGTAATAGTACTTTATCCGCGGCCATACCGTTGATCCGAGGGTGATGTGGCTTTTTTGCAAAATGTTCGGGAAGATTCCCGGGATGAACATAGGCTATGAGAGAGTTTGATACTCAACTCCTACAACCTAAAAAATTGCCATTTGTAGCGGAAAACCTGAAAAAGTAGCTCTTTTAACGCTTAAATGACTTACGCTGCCTAAACCATAACAAACACACAAAATTAATGTACGCAGAATTGAATATCTCAAAAAGCTCTACAAAAAAAAATCCGCGACAGCATATGTTTATCTCTTTCTAATAACTCACATTAACCATTTTTGTCTTTCATTAATGCCAAGAAGATCGAGACAAGTACGTAGATTCCTGTGCAAGCATAGCAGCACATGACGGGTATTCTTTTACGGATAAGTCATAATAACGAATTTTGTCTTTTAGTTCAAGACGATCGAGATAAATAGATTCCCGGGCAACACCGAGTAATCAGCACGGGGAATCTTAATATAATTACAATATGCATTTATAATAATTTTTTCTTATACTTATTCAACTAAATATAAAAGCACATTAATTTTGATTTGTTTAGACCTAGCAGCGCACGCCGGGTATTAGCTAGTTACGTTATAAATTTTTCCTGTTACTCGTTCAACTAAATATAATAAATAATAGTTTAAAAAACTAAAACAACACGCTTTATTAGAAAATCTAACTAAAAAATTAAAATAATTTTAATTTCCAACACGCTTGGGATAAAATTAAAGTGGCCAACAAAGAAATCATCTCCAACACATCTAGAATAAAACTAGAGTTATCTAAAAAAAATAATTTTACCATCAAAAGCGTGGGGTGCTCTATATCAATTAATATATTTGATAATAAACAGATATTGGTAAATGTAAAGTCTCTATGAAGAAAACGTAAAAAATATAAATAGCACCCCACGCTCTTGATGGTAAAATTATTTTTTTGTAGATAACTATAGTTTTATTCTATATGTGTTGGAGATGATTTTTTTGTTGACCACTTTAATGTTATCCCAAGTGTGTTGGAAATTAAAATTATTTTTCATTTTTTAGTTCTATTTTCTAATAAAGCGTGTTGTTTTAGTTTTTTAAAACTATTATTTATTTTTTAGTTTTAATATTTTACAGAATTAGATAAAAATGTAAGTATCTTTAAATCCAATACTATTGTAGTATGAGCTAAAAGTAATACTCTACTAAAAAATTTCCTCCGGTCCGGATTTGAACCAGCGACCTATGGATTACTCAAATTATATACCACTACACTCCACAGCTCTACCAACTGAGCTCTTACAACGATTGAGTAAGAAGTCGGTAAGTCCGCAACCTGTTATACAGATTTTTATTATTTTGATTCTGGCCATGATTTTAGAAACATTTATGAAATTATTGGATTGTCATTCGTCCTTTACAAGTATACAAAGTTTCAAGTCGATCCTATGATTTTAAGTGGGTGGAAATCGCGTTGAAAGATTGCGTTACATAGATAGATACAGGTCAAGTTAATATAAAGCGTGTAAAAACACATTACTTTTCGTCTTTCACCTCATTTATGGCAAGAAGTTAGGGGATAAGTAGATTCCCGGGCATCACCAATTAATCAGCACGAGGTATTTACAATAATTACGATATAAATTTATAATCTTTTTTTCCTTCCACTTATTCAATTAAACATAAGAACACATTAATTTTGTTTTGTTTTTTCGGCGCAGCAGCGCACGCCGGGTGTTACCTAGGGTTTTATACAATCTGGTTTTTGTTTCGCATGTCGGATATTTTGAATTTATTAAATAAAACACTTTTTAGTATTTTGTATTCTTTCATTTATGTCATCCTGGAGGTTATTAGCCTATGTTTATATAGTTCATTTAAACAAGAGTCCATCATTTTTTTCAGTTATTGAAGTAATGTCAATTTTACTATTTGGGACTTGCTGATAGTAAGTGTCAATTGTAACAAAATCATCAAAGTCATATTCAATTAATCCTTACACATATTTACAGAATATATTACCTTAACCTTAAATTGGTGAAACAATAATTCATTCTGTTTGTTATTTATATATTCCGGACCGCAAAGAAAACAAAATCATATATAAGTTCTAAGTATTATTGTACATTACCATGTAATTTGATGCAAATGTAAGTAATTTCTACTCATTTGTTTTTCTATTGTTTTCTATATATCATATAATCGAATATATATTAATAATTATAAAGAAACTAGATGGCCCGGCGAACCTCGTATCGCCTTTAACTATTTTTACGTTAATTTTTCCGTATGGTTTTGTTGATTGAGATGAATTTATGTTGTCTGCATTCTCAGTATCATCCACAAGTGTATCATAAGGATTATATACATTTATTGATGGAATATTTTGAGGAGGCTTGCTGATTTCATTATACTTTCGTTTTTTTCTACGAACTTGTTGGCAGTTTGGATTCTCATCATCATCATCATCAAGGAGTCTCTGTTTAGTAATATCACCTTGTGATATATTATAGTCATCTTGTTTTTAATTTAATTGAGGCATGGAGATTGTTTCTGTAATATTAGGCATATTATTATAACTAACAGACTTACTTACAGTTCTGTTATTCCGTTCCTTAGGACCTTCATATGTTTTTAAATTGACATTCTTCTTAAATGTAAGATTTATGTTACATAGGCCTATACTAATTTGCGGAAATTCACTTGATATCTTATCATTCATGGTCTCTAGAACTGATTCGCCATATCGTTCAATGTCTCTTCTCGGTCCAGTTAAATTTAAATTAAGTTGCTGTCTTTCAGCCAGACTACTTAAAACTAATACTTACACACGAAAATAATATTATTATCAATATATTGAAAATAAAATAAACACAAACACACTTAAATTATGAAATAATCAATATTTGTAATTCAATTGGAATTCGCGATTGCAACAAAAAGCACAGCCACCTGGTTAAATAATAAACCAATTACCTTACACGGCCATCTGTTAGAATCGTATGGAATTCACAGATAATTATAACTCTTTGTATAATATAAACAAATAATTTGCAATAAAAATAATGCGACTATAAATTTAGTTATAAACTTTCCTAAGTCTCAAGTTGGATCAAACTGCACACAGTGTGCAACATTTTATTAAAATCGGTTCAGTAGTTTAGGATTCCATCGCGGACAAACAACGTGACACGTAATTTTTATATATTAAGATAAATGTAATTGGTTCGAACATGTACAAAGAATGCCAAATAATCGCTCATCAAAACATATGCTTCATTATAAACCTTAAGGCAGAAGAAATATAGAAAGACCAAAACGACATTATAAGGACAACTTGTAGCATATTGTGCAGCGGGGAGCGGAACGGGCCAAAAGGTCCATACCTTGAAGATGGTGATGATGATGATGATATATATATATATATCCTATATATATGAGTGCGTGCATATGTGTGGGTATGCGTGTGTGTGTTTGTTTGGGAAATAAGATCAAATAAAGAAATTGAAGCACTGTATGGCAAACCATATGTTGTAGCAGAAATTATAAGCAAAATACTTTTCTAGTTGGGACAAGTAGTCAGAATGGAGGATAACAGGATAGTCAGAAAACTCATTGGCAAAGCAGATGGTAAAATGATTTACATTGTTGGATGATGTGGAGGATGCCTTGAAAAGAATGAATGTTAGAAGATGGTTTTGTAAAGAAAATAAAGGTATGCCATCATAAGACAGACTGGGTTACTTCGTGGACTTTAACGCCATAGAATAGTATTTATATATGTATATATATTAAAAATGGCTTACCTGTTATGGTGGCCATTACATGTCAGTTGGAAAGACTTGCCGCGACCTCTTGTGTGAATTGAGAATACTACATATATAAGAAAAATGTATGTTTGTGTTGGAATACTTGAGTAGCTCAGTTTTTTTAGAGCGCTAAACGTACAGAGTTTAGAGACTCGGGTTCAAATCCCGACTCAAGCATTCATTTTTCTTTTCATATATATATATATATATATATATATATACATGTATATTCAAAAAAGCATATGATTCAATTAAGAGGGAGAAGTTATATAGTATCCTGCTGGAGTTCGGAATTCCTAAAAAGTTAGTTAGACTTATACGAATGTGTCTAAATGGCTCAACGAGTAGGGTGCGTGTAGGCAAACAGTTTTCAGACACTTTTGAAATCCAGAATGGGTTGAAGCAAGGATGCACTATCTCCTCTACTATTTAATTTTGTACTAGAGCATGCCATAAATCTTTAGAAAATAAGGAAGGCTTACAACTGAATGGTATTAATAAGCTGTTAGTTTATGCTGATGATGTGGTACTACTGGCCGATAGCGAGGAGATACTAAAGGCCAACACGCACACACTATGAGTAACACTAAGAAATTAGGACTGGAAGTAAATATCAGTAAAACTAAATATATGGTCACACGTAGAAATACATTATATAATGGAAATGGACAGCTAATGACAAATGAGGGAAATTTTGAGGAATTGGCTGAATTCAATACCTAGGAACAATAATCACAAATAGGAATGAGATGCAACAAGAAATTAAACATAGGCTCAATTCTGGAAATGCATGCTATTATGCATTGCAGAGACTTTTGATTGTCCCAACTCCTTTCAAAAAACGTTAAGTTGAAAATATATAAAACTATTATTCTAGCAGTTATATTATATGGGTGCGAAACATGGACTCTTACTTAAAGGGAGGAAAGGAAATTACGAGTATTTGAGAATAAAGTTCTTAGGAAAATTTTTGGACCAAAGAGAGATGAACAGACAGGTGAATGGAGAAGATTACATAACAATTGAACTACATGGTCTTTATAGGAAGCCAGATATAATAAGAAACAGTTAAGTCCCGTAGACTGCGATGGGCAGGACATGTTGCACGTATGGGGAATGAAAGACGTGCATGGAAACTTCTTGTAGGAAAGCCAGAAGGAAAACGCCCAGTTGGTAGAACCAAGAGAAGAGGTGGGAGAACAACATTAACTATGATTTGAGGGAAGTAGATTATACAGGAAATGATTGGAAAGCATTAGCTCAGGATAGGGATGTATGGAGAGCTTATGTCCGCGCGGCCATGAACCTACGGGTTCGATAGTGCCAGTGAGTAAGTAAGTATATATACATGTATATATGTCCCAACTCCTTTCAAAAAAGTTAAACTGAAAATATATAAAACTATTATTCTACCAATTATATTATATGGGTGCGAAACATGGACTCTTACTTTAAGGGAGCAAATGAGATTTCAAGTATTTGAGAATAAAGTTCTTACGAAAAATTTTGGACCAAAGAGAGATGAACAGACAGGTGAATGGAGAAGACTACATAACAATGAACTACATGGTCTTTATAGGAAGCCAGATATAATAAGAACAGTTAAGTCTCGTAGACGGCGATGGGCAGGACAGGTTGCACGTATGGGGATTGAAAGACTTGCATGGAAGCTTCCTGTAGGAAAACGCCCAGTTGGTAGACCAAGAATGAGGTGGGAGAATAACATTAATTGTGATTTTAGGGAAGTAGATCGTACAGGGAATGATTGGAAAGCATTAGCTCAGGATAGGGATGTATGGAGAGCTTATGTCCGCGCGGCCATGAACATACGGGTTCGATAGAGCCAGTGAGTAAGTAAGTAAGGAGGAATTTCGGGTAATATGACCCCTATTTTGAATTTTTTTTCTTCTTTTACTTAAGGGTGTTGAATTTTGTTTAATTACAGTGGATAACGTGGTCGGTAACACTCTAACGTATAGAGTTGGAGATCCCGAGTTCAAATCCCGTTTCAGGCATTAATTTTTCTTTTTATGAAATTTGGCTTGTATTACTCATTGTAAAATATTAATAGTAACATATATATATATATATATATATATATATATATAATTATTTCACTAAGTACAGTAAATTAACATTTTATTAAAAATAATCAAAATGAAACAGTTTTCAAATATGTGAATACATGTTTGAAAGTTGAGGGTTGCAATCCGTTTGGATTGATCTCTACAAATTAAGAAATTGTCCTGTTGTTAGCATTGCGGCATTAATGAAAGGTAGAGTCAATCGAGTATTGTCCATTTAGTTAAGGTAATTCTGTCTGGTACAAACTCCCTGTGTTGTAGGATCGTGACTGGGCCAGTCCGCCCGGCAGCGGCAAGTTGGTACGCTTGTAAACATGTATTATTACCTTATCAACGTATTAGCCCTGGGCACTACTAGGGTCAGAGGTCAGCCAGGTCACGAATAACATATTGATAACTAACATTCATAAAATATGTGCAATAAATTGTTACTGCGTATGCTTCAGTCGCTATTCTAACAGCTCGTGCATGTTTGCTTCTGTAATAGAAGTTAACTGAAATTGTTGCAGTAACCTTAACAAATAAGATATCTTTACACAGTTTAGAAATTATTTTATCACGTAAACTTTGTTTACAAAATTAGCACACACTATTGAGTAACACTAAGAAATTAGGACTGGAAGTAAATATCAATAAAACTAAATATATAGGCACACGTAGAAATGCATTATATAATGGAAATGGACAGCTAATGACAAATGAGGGAAATATTGAGGAAGTGGCTGAATTCAAATACCTAGGAACAATAATCACAAATAGGAATGAAATGCACAAAGAAATTAAACATAGGCCCAATTCTGGAAATGCGTGTTATTATGCATTACAGAGACTCTTGATGTCCCAACTCCTTTAAAAAAACGTTAAACTGAAAATATATAAAACTATTATTCTACCAGTTATAGGTCTATTATATGGGTGCGAAACATGGGCTCTTACTTTGAGGGAGGATAGGAGATTACGAGTATTTGAGAATAAAGTACTAAGAAAAAAATTTGGACCAAAGAGAGATGAAGAGACAGGTGAATGGAGAAGACTACATAACAATGAACTACATGGTCTTTATGGGAAGCCAGATATAATAAGAACAGTTAAGTCTCGTAGACTGCGATGGGCAGGACATGTTGCACGTATGGGGAATGAAAGACTTGCATGGAAGCTTCTTGTAGGAAAGCCAGAGGGAAAACGCCCAGTTGGTAGACCAAGAATGAGGTGGGAGAATAACATTAACTATGATTTGAGGGAGGTAGATTACAAAGGAAATGATTGGAAAGCATTAGCTCAGGATAGAGATGTATGGGGAGCTTATGTCCGCGCGGCCATGAACCTACGGGTTCGATAGTGCCAGTGAGTAAGTATGTAAGTAATATAAAATTATAAAATTGTTATCTTATAAGTCCCTCACCGCCCCGCAACTTTGTAAAAGCTTAATATCTATAGGGCCGTTTTTTCTACTAGTCCCATCATCGGCAGGAGTAGAGGAGATAGATCTGTATCTACTAACCCTGAATGCAATACTGATGAACTTAGTTAATGTCAATTACATAATTGAAATATATAATAAGTAGATTATATTTCTTCTTCTTCCTTCCTTCCAAGTATTAGGCCAAGGCCTGTTACGATCCTATAGAAAATTTTCCCTCCAGCGTTTTGATCCTTCCGGGAAATTCTCGTATAAGACTGAAAAAGCATAATAATAGTTCCCTTTCCGAATTGTTGCTGGCCAAAGGAAGGCACGACCAGTGAAGTGGGGCTGCCATCTTATATAGCCTCTGGTCAGGCTTTTCTGGAGAAGAAAAGAAAATAAAGGAAAGAAGAAATGGAAGAAAGGAAAGACTCCCTAGCCCTCGGATGCCCTAATAGAATCGGGGTCGAAAAAAACAAGAGTTAACCAAGAGAGGTTAGATAGTAAAGTTGAAAAGAGTGCAAAACACAAGTAAGTGGAGGAAATGTTTTGCTCAGCTTGGGCACCTTGTGGTCGCCATCCACATATCCCCTAGATGAGGACCCCTGAGGGGGTAGATTATATTTTTTCTAAACAATTCGTGACATTTAAAAAATCGGAGAGTAATCCAAAAAATTTTGGAGCAAGAGAGATGAACAGACAGCTGAATGGAAAAAAAAAAAAAACTCTATAACAGTGAGCTACTTGGCATGTATAGGAAGCCAGCTACAATTATAACAGGTAAGTTTCGTAGACTGCGGTGGGCAGGACATGTGGCACGAATGGGTAATGAAATACGTGCATGGAAGCTTCTTATAGGAATACAAGAGGGGAAACGCACAGTTGGTAGACCAGGAATGAGGTGGGAGAATAACATTAACTATAATTTGAGGGTAGTAGATTATACAGGGAATGATTGAAAACATTAGCTCATGATAGGGATGTACGGAGAGCTTATGAACGTGCGGCCATGAACCTACGGCTTCGATAGTGCCAGTGAGTTAGTTAATTCAAACTTTAGAGGACTACACCGTAGCGCACGCGGGTAGATGCTCACCTTTCACCGCCGAGTTCTCTAGACCGAGCCTCGATAACTCCGTGTGGGTTTCATGATGGACGAAACGGAGTTTGGCCAAGTTTTTCTCGGGATTCCTTCTGTTTTCCTCTGCCACAAATTTCATTCTACCATTACATTATCTAATATATAAAAATGACCCTCCATGGTATCTTTACCTTGTCGTGGTGGAGTGGCTTGCGTGCTTAAATGATCCTGAGAGCTATGCCGGCGGTAGCATTGCTGCCGATAGGGTTACCCATGCCGGACTGGTCTAAGGTGATAAGCCAGACGAAAAAAGTACCTTGATCAAAAGAGTGACGATCTTTCACCGTAAAAATACAACCGTCAAGAAATGTGGACATGGGTTCACAGTAATATAATGTACGGTTAAAAACTATAATATAGTTACCTTGTAGGTCCGTCTCCTCAACTTAAGTTCTTTTAAAACTCTGTAAGCCTTTCGGGACTAGTCCCATCATCAGCAGAATGCATTAGGTCCGTTCTTGTTGACCCTTGTTGAAGCACTGACTTGGTTGTGAGAATTTTGTACAGAGGATTGTGTGGATTAGGTGTGTATTCATTGAGAATCAGGTTGCTGTTGATTTCTCTTAGGATTGCGATTTCCTCCAGTATATTTATTCTCATTGGAATGTTTTCTCTATGTACTATTGTGAGGGTGTTTTCGATGTTATGCATATGGTGTCCAGCTTGAATTACTTGTTTTGCGTAACTTGATTTTCCTCCATTGCAAACGAAATCTCTGAAATGTTCCTTGAATCTAATGTTGAAGCTTCTGTTAGTTTTCCCAATGTAGAATTTATTGCAGTCTGTACATGTTAATTTGTAGATGTCTTTATTGTCGAATTCATCTATTTCTTCGATGTTGTTGTTTATTAAATTGTTTAGTTTGTTGTCAGTTCTGTAGGCTATCGATAAGAATATTAAAATACTGTTGATTCGATTGTGATGGGGCTTTTTGCAAAATGTTCAGGAGATTCCCGGGATGAACACAGGCTATAAGAGTATTGTGATACTCAACTCCTACACTCCTAAAAATTGCCCTTTGTAGTGAAAAACGTGAAAAAAAGTAGCTTTTTGGACGCTTAGATGGCTTACGCTGCCTAAACCATAACAGATACACAAAATTAATGTTGGCCCTCCACAGAATTGAATATCTCAAAAAGGTCTACAAAAAAGTCCGCCACAGCATATATTTATTTCTTACGGATAACTCACAATAACCATTTTTGTCTTTCATTGATGCCAAGAAGATCGAGACAAGTACGTACATTCCTGTGCAAGCATAAGCAGCACATGACGGGTATTGTTTTACGGATAACTCACAATATCGAATTTTGTATTTTAGCTCATTTATGCCAAGAAGATCAAAATAAGTAGATTCCTGGGCAACGCCCGGTAATCGGCACGGGGTATCTACAAAATATAAATTCATAATTATTTTTCCTAATACCTATTCAACTAAACATAAAAACACATTAATATTCATTTATTTAGGGAGGAGGTTTAAACCTTACCTTAAACCTAAATTACAGACCATGGGAGATTACAGGAATAATTCCCTTTAAATGAAAATTACTGTGATCTGATTGGAGACAGAACTCGAAACTTCATGAACTACAGTCAAAAACTCTGACCACAAGACCATGAGGCTAGTCTCTTTATTTATTTTTATTTTTATTGTGTTGTTAGCTATACCAGGCGTACGCTACTACACCTAAATAAATGATAATGCGTTTATGCATTTAGTTGAATAAGTAAAAGGAAAAATAAAACAAATTTATACCATTATTATTTTTAGATACCCCGTGCCGATTACCCGGTGTTGCCCGGGAATCTACGCATTCCGATGTGTTTGGCATAAATGGCCTGAAAGACAAAATTCATTATTTTGAGTTATCCATAAAATAATATGCTTGCCCGGGAATCTACTTACCCCGATCTTCTTGGCATCAATTAAAGACAAAAATGGCTATTCTGAGTTATCCTTAAAAGATGAACTTAAGCTGTCGCAGACTTTTCTGTAAAGTGTTTTGAGATATTCAATTCTGTGTACAATAATTTTGTGTATTTGTTATGGTTTAGGCAGCATAAGCGTTTTAAGGGTAAAAAAGTGACTTTTTTACGTTTTTCACTACAAAGGGTGTTTTTAAGGGTGTAGGAGTTGAGTATCTGAACTCTCTTATAGCCTATGTTCATGCCGGGAACCTCCTGAACATTTTGCAAAAAAAAAACTCATTACAATCGAATCAACGGTATGGCCGCGCATAAAGTACGAATAAACAAACAAACAAACAAACATTCATATTTATATATTAGATTAACTAACTCACTGCACTATAGAACCTATGGGTTCATGGCCGCACGGATATAAGCTCTCCATATATCTCTATCCTGAGCCAATGTTTTCCATCGTCCTCTGCATAATCCATTTCCCTCAAATCGTAAAATATTAAAATTTTTAAATGTAGACTTTTCAGAAGACAGTCTTCCAGCATCAGAAATTACCACGGTCTTCTGAAAGAATTATGGAAGACTTTCTTCTGAAATACCTGTATTTTTTAATGTTTGACGAAGTTTTCTATACAAAAGCTTGTTTAGTTGAGCACGACTAACGCATCAGGTACTAATTTTAAAATTTCAATATTTTAATCAATAACCTAAACGGTGTTTTACCACAAATTTTAAAAAGTAGTGATCCTCAAATCATGGTTTATGTTATTCTCCCACAAAATTCTTGGCCTACCTACTGGGCGCTTTCCCTCCATTTCTTTTTTACAATGAGATTATATGCCCCTCTTTCATTCCCCATTCGTACCACATGCCCTGTCCATCGCAACCTTTATTATGTTATTGCATTGTAACTAACTAACTCACTGAATCCGTAAGTTCATGGCCGCGCGGACATAATCTCTCCATACATACCTATCTTGAGATAATATTTTCCAATCATCCCCTGTATAATTTACTTCCCTAAAATCATGGATATCGTTATTCTCCCACCTCATTCTTGTTCTACCAACTGGGCGTTTTCCCTCTGGTTTTCCTACAAGAATCATCCATGCACCTCTTTCCTCCCCCATTCGTGCCACATGTCCTGCCTATCAAAGTTTACGAGACTTAATTGTTCTTATTACATGAGACTTTCTATAAATATCATGTAGCTCACTATTATGTAGTTTTCTCCATTCACATGTGTGTTCATCCTTTTTTGGCCCAAAAAAAATTCTTAGGAACTTTATTCTCAAATACTCGTAATTTTCCTTACTTCCTTCTTTCCTTAAAATAAGAGTCCATGTTTCGTATCAATATAATATAACTGGAAGAATAACTGTTTTATATATTTTCAATTTAACGTTTTTTGAAAGGAGTTGGGACTACAAGAGTCCCTGTAATGCATAATAGGCTGTATTTCCAGTATTGAGCCTATGTTTAATTTCTTTGTGTCTCTCATTCATATTTGTAATTATTCTTCCTAGGTACTTGAAATCAGCAACTTCTTCAAAATTTCCTTCATTTGTCATTAGTTGTCCATTTCCATTATGTAACGCATTTCTATGTTTGAATATAAAATATTATTGCATTGTACGTTACGAATTTTATACGTACATAAAAGATAATCTAATAGATAACAATTATTGTTCGCTTGTTTGTTTGTTCGTATTCTATGCGCGGCCATACCGTTGATCCGATTTTGATCGGTTTTTTGCAAAATGTTCAGGAGATTCCCGGAATGAACATAGGCTATAAGGGAGTTGTAATATTTAACCCCTTCATCCCTAAAAGTCACCCGTTGTAGCGAAAAACGTGAAATAAAGTCCCTATTTTGACGCTTAAATAGCTAATACTGCCTAACCATAACAAATACACCAAATTAATGTACACAGAATTGAATATCTCAAAAAGCTCTACAAAAAAGTCCACGACAGCATATGTTTATCTTTTACGGATAACTCACAATAACCATTTTTGTCTTTCATCTATCTATCTATCTATCTATCTTCGGGTTTTTACAGCTGCTGCCGTCTTCCCGTGCCAAACCTCCAAAGCCTACGGTCTTGGGCATCTTCGATGCTTAGCCCTCTAGCTTGCATTACTGTCTTCATGTTTTCCTTCCATGTTAACCTTGGTCTTCCTCTTTTCTTCTTTCTGTTAGGATGCCATTCATATAGTTGCTTCGGCCATCGCTCATCTTCCATTCTTAAAACATGTCCTAACCACTTTAATTCCTTTTCCTCAATTCTTTCAATTATGCTTTCTTCTGCCCCTTTGAGGTGTTTATAGGATTAGACATTATATTTCCCAATTTAACATAAGCGGAGTTATCTTTATAGGTTGATACCAATAAGATCGGGATAAGCTGATACCCGAGCAAGCATAGTAGCTCAAGGCTGGTGGTAAAAACACATTATTTAGGAGTAGCAGCGCACGCCGGGTATTAGCTAGTTGTGTTATAAAAGTAAGACACCTTATGAGATTTTAACGTTTTTAGGCGATTTGCCTCTAGAATATATCCTGGAATTGGAAGTTCTGTCCAACTTAGGTTGGTTTCGAATTTAATAAAATTTCGAACGCCCATCCCACAGACAATAACAATGTAATTTGTCTTACCTGTATACTTCATGGTAAAAGTTTTCTGACACGGAACAATACTGAAAACGGCTGTGATTGATAAACTACAATATTAAACTGAAGTAATTGGGAGGAGACAATTCATGTCCAGTTTGAGACGGATCTATGAACAAGTGTTAGAAGTGGCTCTCTATTTCCGTGTCCATTGCTACAAGCTCGTGCAACCGCAGTCCGCCCACAACTAGCCAGTAATTACCAACCTTTCAAAACTTTGCAGATCATAAATAACATTGTTTCTTTCTCTCATTGGAATAATTGAATAACAGCTTCTTGATGGTAAATCCCGTAACTCTAACTCTTCAGTTCACTTGACCACAAAACTACCTCACTGTAATAAATCGACAACTTACGTGGAAAGACTACATTTATGCAGAGTGGAACACAACTCTACAGAAAAACTTCCACAGATTGTTTAAGGGTATTGTTTCTACATATCCATCCATAGTAATTCTGCCCGAAAGCAGGTCTTTCACTGGAATCATAGCGTTTTCATGCTATGCTTGCAGCTTTACTAGGGAATTGTAGGTGTAGTAGCTTCCCGTTGCTTTCCACATCGGTGAAGGATGATGATGATGGTGGCCATATGATTTCGGGGATCGTTGGACCTTAAAGTTTTCCTGACATTTGTCTTACAGGTAAGGAAAAATCCAGATAAAACCCTCACTCAGAAAAATTGCCCCGATCGGGGATCGAACCCGGGCTCGCTGCGTGACAAGGCAGCACGCTACCTCGAGATCACAGCGGTGGACGTTTCTTCATAAAGCCTCCAAAAAACAAGACAAGATAAAATAAGAAATGAATTCATTTGGAGAGAAATTAATGTCACCACATCTGTTGTTAAGAGGATTGAAAATCAAGCGCTTAAATTGTATGGCCATGTACAAAGAATGGAAAATGAAAATATGACCAAAAAATACATATGCTAATGGTTACCCCCTTGAAGAAGTAAACGTGGCAGACCAAGATGGAAATGGAAAACCTACGTCAGAACTATAATGGACGGTAGAAATTTGGAAGAAGGAGATTGGAATTATATAAATAAATGGAAACTGAAGACGGCAGACTTATAAGTGGAGGAAAGCCGAAGAAGAAGAAGAAGAAAAAGAAGAAGAAGATTCTTCATCTACAATGTTGTAGCCCAATATTGAACTTTAGCCTCTTCTTTGTTACTAGTTACTAGACCAAGTCAATTTAATTGCGCTTATTTGCCCATAGATGCTATGAATGCTGTGCTGTCAAGATACCGACCCAATAAGACATCTATATAGCAGGTAACTAAGGTATTACTAGGGTGATGAGGTCAATACATTTTACCTAGAGGCCTTTTTATTCAGGCTTAAGGATCTTTTCCCTCATTTGTCATTAGCTGTCCATTTCCATTGCATAATGTAATAGCTACCTATCAAAATATGTGCTCACAAAATATTAAAATAAATACCATCTCAAAAGGAAGCTTTTTAAACAAAATTTTATTTGGACTGTTTTATGGCAAGACACACAGAAATACATTATATAATGGGACCTGAGAGCTAATGACAAATGAGGGAAACTTCGAGAAAGTGGCTGAATTCAAATACCTAGGAACAATAATCACAAAGAGGAATGTGATGCACAAGGAAATTAAACATAGGCTAAATCCTGGAAATGCGTGCTATTATGCATTACAGAGACTCTTGACTTCCCAACTCCTTTCAAAAAACGTTAAACTGAAAATATATAAAACTCTTATTCTACCAGTTATATTATATGGATGCGAAACATGGACTCTCACTTTAAGGGAGGAAAGGAAATTACGAGTATTTGAGAATAAAGTTCTTAGGAAAATTTTTGGACCAAAGAGAGATGTACAGACAGGTGAATGGAGAAGACTGCTTAACAGCGAATTACATGGTCTTTATAGGAAGCCAGATATAATGAGAACAGTTAAGTCTCGTAGACTGCGTTGGGCAGGACATGTGGCACGAATGGGAATGAAAGAGGTGCATGGAAGCTTCTTGTAGTAAAACCAGAGGGAAAACGCCCAGTTGGTAGACCACGATTGAGGTGGAGAATAACATTAACTATGATTTGAGGGAAGTAGATTATACTGGGGATGATTGGAAAACATTGGCGCAGGATAGGGATGCATGGAGAGCTTATGTCCGCGCGGCCATGAACCTATGGGTTCGATAGTGCCAGTTAGTTAGTTACTTAGTTGAGTTTTGTTTTATGGCAAGAAATTAAACTACTCCAAAGGGTAGAGACCATCAGTTGTTATGGGATTGAGTCATCTTTCGGTAAGGTTTAAGCCTATTATCCCATGTTGGTACCAGTCTCTGGTTTATGATACGAAGAATTCGTTGAGACCCTATTCCACAGCTTCATATTCTACCGCTATGACGTAGTGTAACTTTTTTTTTGCTGCATAGTTAGTGTCAAAATTTCATTACTAGACCGTTCTATTTTGTTGTTAGGTTAAATTATAGAAATTAGGGCCAACTTAAACTATTCAGCTCGGTCATATTTCATTGGAAGCCTATTGCATAAGTTTGTCGTCATGTTACTTCGTCAATGATAGCATCGGCATCGTGGAGACATTACATCGCCGCTTAGTGACACTTTGGTGTTGTACATGCACATCCATGCTGTAAAATAATTACTATGATACAAAAAAATGTTAAGGATATTCATGACCTGTTAATGAGTTAGTACTATAAATTTATAACTTAAGTAAAAAATAGTACGAGATTAACATTGGAGTGTTTTTCTTCAACTTACTTAATATGCGACTGAGAGAGCTTCTTAAAACGTGCCAGAAAGCAGCGCGTGGCAACAGCAAACTAATAAAACAAACCAGCGTGATCTCACCTCTGTTATGCTCTTTTGAATATCTACTTCATTATGATTTAGAAACATGGGTAAGCAATGAATTGAGTCCATAAACAAGTACCTACTAGCTAGCAGCGCATATTAAAAGTTAGTTCTCGTTTCTTTAAGTACTGATAATATCATGCTAAATTTCCATCGAAGTAGTCACAAAGCAAAATATATACCTGACAGGTGTCGTCGTCCTCAACTTGGTTAATTTTTTAAATTGAAGAATATTTGTAAAGCGTCTTCCATCATCAGCAGAAAATGTGCTATTAACTGCTGTTATTGTTTTGAGACGCTTTTGACACCAGCAGTTTTTTTAGCATCGCACATAGGAGTATTGACATAAAATATCCGGTCAAAATTATTTAAACGGTCTTTTCAAATAATATCAACGATTTTAAAAATACTGTGGTGTTTAATAATAAAAAAATGCAATAATAGCTCCAAAAACACTGTTATGAGAAAATTATTGTAGGAAAGTTACTCATCTTCTTCATCATCATCGCCATCTACATTTTCATCATAAGATGACGAAGATAATGGTGGCTGTATGGTTGCAACCATTAGATTCATTGCATCTTTGGAAAACGCTATGTTCTTCAACTTCAATAAGGATCAGAACTCGACCATGATTTGTTCATGATGTCCCTGTTATAACCCTGTGGTGAAAACTTTCTGGAGTAAAGTTGCCTACATTCTCGAACATTTTTATTCCGGGCCTCAGCGGCTTTCTCAGACCATTTAACTCATGCCCCAAATGGGAGTCAATGACCAATCACGTTTCAATGATTTCTGTTTTACAACCAATCACAGTCGTGTTTCACGAAATATTTATCAGTGTTATAATTACCATATTAAAGAAAGCTCCTCCTTTTTAATATTCTGAACAGGTCTAACCATTATTTTGCAGTGACTGAGCCCGTGAGAAATACGGCTACCAGATTGTATATATATAGTGCATGAATGTCAACACATGCCGCATGTGGGAGTTAATATAAAAACATTTGTAGCAATTGATTATACCACCAAAAAAAAAAAGAAACCACTGTTTGCACATTCTTAAATGTATTTTTTCCCAGGTAACAATCCAGAAAAATATAATTGTCATATTTACATCATACGACATCGGAAATGAATTATTATACAGTTTGATGTGTTTCATTTTTCCTCCACTAGACAGCATTCTTATAATATTGCGTTCCTTTGGCAATAAATAGTATGATCTGGTTGCAGTGACAAACAAAAGAAGCAAATGAAGCGTACCTATCGCTTCTCAATTGTTTTCAAACATCGCCGTTTACATTAAATATATAAATATTTTAAAATAACTATATTTAAATAATGATTTATGAGTAAACAGCTTAATTTTATTCGTTAAATAGTCCTAACAAATGCCACTCTTGATTTCCAAATTCTCTAGATAAATTCACTCCTCACTTCGTGAGTCGTGAATTTATCGATAATTTGGAAATCACTCTTGGTATTACTTATGATAAATGACCAATAGGCAAAATTGCTTGGCTTTTTACTTTGGCTCCATGGATTAAAACTTAATGAACTGTAGGTGACATAGGATGCCAACTGTACAATCCAGCATACAATTTTGCCGTTTCGTGTGCATATGTAGCATATTTTCAGCAATTGTGTTGTGTCCACTATGAATAACTTTGAAGATTGCCCGAAATCGTTTGATTAGGTTGACATTAACGCCAGGAATTCGGGAAGGTGTATCCGGATCTGCAAAAAATCTTCGTGATGTGTTACCATCATTGGTGTTCCCGAATCCTGCACGATTTAAAATACCATAAATATCCTTAGGACAATGAATAAATTCAGCAAGTTTATTTTACTAAGAAGTCACATTTTTCATTAATTTTCTTTCCTTTGCCTTCTCTCATAATATTGTACAAAGCTCTCCTCATGAAAGTTGTAGCTGGTTCTGCAGTATCTAAAAAAAAGATAAAAACCTATTGGCTTCAATGCATCAAAAATCCGAATGGCGCACGAAAGCGCATACTTTTTTGTTTTATTTGGTAGAGGTTACCCTTAAGTACAAACTTGTCAAAAAAGAAAGGCTTGACAAGTTTTGACAAGTAAACAAAAACACGATTGTTTAAACATTTCATACAAATAAATCCCAATTTACAGTTCATATTTATTCATCTCATATATACATTAAATAAACTGCAAATTAATAAACTTCTAGATTAAAATAATATTCTTACCTTCTACTTCCAGATTCATAATACTTTTTCTCCACACACAAACACTCGAAATCTCAATTTCAACTTTAATCCAGTAAACTAATACAAGCGCAGAATTCAGACGTGAGGTTCCGACAATGACTGGATTTCGACTAAACGCTGGGGGTGAGGCATTCACGTGGGTGACTTTGATAATTACAGATAGATGTATCGATTATTAAGGTTGAAAATTCAGGGGCCTTTTCAGGTTATTGACTAATTTGATATTTTTGACTTTTGACCGGTTTTTTAACGTATTTACTCCTCTGTGCGTCGTCGATAACTACTGATGACGCTGGAAGGCCGCTGATGTCAAAAGCATCGCAAAACAAAAAAGGTAATAGCACATATTCTGCTGATGATTGAAGCCGGTTTCCGAAAGGCCTACAGTTTAAAAAATAATATTTAAGAAACAGTTTTAACGTAATTGAGGACGACGACACTTGCCAGTTATACATTTTGATATGTATTTTTACTTCGTTTTTGTAAGTACACTTCTCTACAAAAAATTATATCACTTTTGAGATTTTTACATTTTGGCTTTTATTGTATTGCGACTCTCTGGCGCAACCGGTTAGACGCTCGCCTTTCACCCCTAAGGTCTCCGAGTTCGCCTGTCCGTCATTCCATACGAGTTTCGTGCTGGACAAAAAGGAGTCTGGGGAGGTTTTTCTCGCGATTTCTTTAGTTGTTTTCCCTGTTACAAATCTCATTCCAAATTTTCTCCATAATTTAAAGCAATACGGTACAAGACGGAAGATTGAGAGTTCGAGTCCCTGTGAGTCAGGATTTTTAAACTCGCCTGAACCTTCGGAGGGCACCTTGGACCAAGGGATCGACTCAACCTCTAGTGGAATAGGGAAGCAGACGCTCGTTCTGGGAGTAAAGATGGCCGTCACGCAGGGCTGAAAACCCGGCTGACGTCACGTGTGCCGGTTGTCTAGGAAGGTGGGACCTTAACCTCCTTCTACCCCAAGGACCTCCTTAAGCTTGTAGAGGGATCACTTTACTTTTATCCTATCTTCACCTTTTATCCACATTCATCTCATTTAATTCGTTGTCATTCATTCTGGTGGTGCGTTGAGGCAGGCATCCATTTTATTCACAGACTTGTAGTGAAAGGGGCTTCACCGTAAGGTGAATTGCTAACTAACTAACTAACTCACTGGCACTATCGAACCCGTAGGTTGTTCATGGCCGCGCGGACATAAGCATTCCATACATCCCAGTCCTGAGCTAATGTTTTCCAATCATTCCCTGTACAATCTAAGTAAAGTAAAGTGATCCCACTACAGGCCTCAGGAGGCCCTTGGGGTAGTAGGAGGTTAAGGCTCCCACTATTTCTTGACAATCGGCACTTGATGTCAGCCGGGTTGTCAGCGCTGCGTGACGGCCGCCTTTACCCCAGAACAAGCGTCTGGTTCTCATTTCAGTTAGAGGCTGAGTCGACCCCAGGGCCATAGTGCCGCCAGAAGGTTTGAGTCAGTTTAAAAATCCTGACCCGACCGGGACTCGAACCCTCGACCTTCCGGCTTGTAGCGCAGTGTCTTAACCACTACGCTACGGCGTGCCCCCCCTGTACAATCTACTTCCCTCAAATCATAGTTAATGTTATTCTCCTACATCATTCTTGGTCTACTAACTGGGCGTTTTCCCTCTGGTTTTCCTACAAGAAGCTTCCATGATACTCGTTCATTCCCCATTCGTGCCACATGACCTGCCCATCGCAGTCTACGAGACTTAACTCTTCTTATTATATCGGGCTTCCTATAAAGACCACATAGTTCACTGTGATGTTGTAGTTTTTTTCCATTCACCTGTCTCTTCGCTCTAAAATTTTTCCTAAGAACTTTATTCTCAAATACCCGTAATCACCTTTCCTCCCAAATTTCGAAATTTAATTTTAACATATATATATATATATATATAATATATTACAAGGTCCACCGCTGTGGTCTCGAGGTAGCGTGCTGCCTTGTCACGCAGCGGGCCCGGGTTCGATCCCCGGTCGGGGCAGTTTTTCTGGGTGAGGTTTTTATCGGGGTTTTTCCTCACCTGTAAGACAAATGTCAGGAAAACTTTAAGGTCCAAACGGTCCCCGAAATCATATGGCCATCATCCTTATCATTATCATCCTTACCATTATCATTATCATCATCATCCTTCACCGGTGTGGAAAGCAACGGGAAGCTACCACACCTACACAATTCCCTAGTAAAGCTGCAAGCATAACATGAAAATGATTGCAGTGAAGGACCTGCCTTCGGGGAGAATTGCTATGGATGGATATATTACAAGCTGGTTGTTGTCTATCCTAACTTTAAACAAAAAAAACAAGATCATCTTTATGGTCCATCCATAGTAATTCTGCCCGAAGGCAGGTCCTTCACTGCAATTATAGCATTATGGTATAATGGTTAAAATGCTTGACTAGCATTCAAGAGTTTCCGATTTCGAATCCTGGCTGTATCATTTAAAAAATATATTTGTAAGTAAGGAATGTTGTAGCCAACATTACAAAATGATTTGAGGGAGACGAAATAGATACGAAATAATTGGAAAATATTAGCTATGGTTTGATGTATATGGAGAGCTCATGTTCTCGCGGGTATGAACCCTATGATTCGAAAGTGCTAGTGAGATATTCATATAAGGACTGCTAGATTGATCATGTTGTTCTAAAAGCTGGGATTCTAATATACGATGAAACATTTATTTTTCTCTTCAATGTAACTCTTTATTTAAAATGAATTTGTTTTATTTTTGGATACTAGTCCAGCCTCTTTAAGGACACCGAATCGTGAAAATTTTGAAGAAAAATGGCAAAAAAATACATTTTTTGTTTATTTGCTTTTTAATAACTCGGATTCTTTACGATTATTTTCATGTAAAAGTGTTTATTGTAGGAGCAAAATTGAGTCCATGATGTCAAAATTTAATTAACCTTGCAAGTTACTACTTTAACATTAATTTGTATTTTTTCTGTTAATTTTTTTTTGACATTTTCCAAAACTTATAATGCTCCTTAGTTGCAATTTTTATGCTATTAAAGTGAAAGTTTGTGGTTAGACTCACCAATTATGCTAATTCGCAGTTATAGACTGAGAAACACATGTTCTTTCAAATTGAGATAGAAATGCATGAGAGTGGATAGATATATTTAATTAAAAGACAGGAAAATAAGCAGTATCTATCCTTTATGATTTATTTTTGCATAGCAAATGTGTTTAGTGAACTCATGAAGACTCTAAATCTCAAGTTCCATGAGAGAATAATTAAAAATTCATCATAATGAGCACTTTTATAAAAATATTAAAAAATAGATTTAAAAAATCATAATTCTGAAATTATTCTACTTATAAACATCAAACTTCACAGAAACGCTTCTACAAGCACATAACGTATGTGATAAAAAGTTGAAAACAATCAGACGAAAAAAAAATTGAAATTTACCAGTCGGTCCCCTTAAAAACAACTGAATAGCTACTAGAATTAAGAATTTGCTATATCCATTAGGAAAACTGAAACTAAAGACGAGGAATTGTGTCGCAGTAATATTGAGACTCTGTGTGATGTCATATTATGCTAGTTAGTACAGTAATTACTTCAATTGTGCAATTATTATTGATAAATTACTTTTATAATGCGGAATTTTGTCTAATGTGGAAACAAAAATTGTTGCCATGCGATTCCGCTTTGAACAAGTTTTACTGTATTTAGAAATTTTCTTCTAAATTTGTTTTGTTTTATTTCATAATGTCTTTAAATCTAATTCAGTCTGAAATTAACCCATTGTATTCCCCTTACATTGTTATTTTTTACACGCTTTATATTAGCTTGACCTGTATCTATGTAACTGAATTTTTAACGCGATTTTCACCCACTTAAAATCATTGGATCGACTTGAAACTTTGCATACTTGTAAAAGACCCGTGACAATATAATAATTTCAGATTTTGTTTCTAAAATCATGGCCAGAATCATCAGAAAATCAAAAAAAGTGTCTTTATATCCATGTAACGGAATTTTTGAACACGATTTTCACCCACTTAGAAACATTGGATCGACTTGAAACTTTGTATACGTGTAAAGGACCCGTGACAATATAATAATTTCATATTTGTTTTCTAAAATCCTGGCCAGAATCATCAGAAAATCAAAAAAATGAAAACTGGTATAATAAATTGCGGACTTGTCGACTTTTTAGGCAATCGTTGTAAGAGCTCAGTTGGTAGAGCGTTACACTCGAGTGGTATATAATTTCTGTAATCCATAGGTCGCTGGTTCAGATCCGGCTGGGAGGTTTTTTTTTTAGAAGAGTATTACTTTTAGCTCATACTACAATAGAATCGAATTTAAAGATATTTACATTTTTATCTTATTCTGTAAAATATTAAAACTAAAAAATAAATAATAGTTTTAAAAAACTAAAACAACACGCTTTATTAGAAAACCGAACTAAAAAAATGAAAAATAATTTTAATTTCCAACTTGCTTGGGATAAATAATTTTACCATCAAAAGCGTTGGGTGCTTTTTATGATTTTTACATTTTCTTCTTAGAGACTTTACTTTTACCAATATCTGTTTATTATTTGTATGTGTCACATTATGTAAACGTGAAACTGGCTCCTAACGTTACAATGTATATTTCTATTTATAATCAATTGAGTTGGTGTTTACTTGATGAAAATCCATATCTATTAATTAAATAAAAATAAAACTTACAGTTTAATATGAAAATCAAATAACATTTTTAATTCATTTCTATTTTTATTATTTCTGGACTGAACTGCATCAGAGCAAGAGCATTTGCTCATTCGGGTGTCACCATTTATTTCTAAATAAAATTTATTCTTATTCTTAAAAAAATATAATTATAATCAGTCACATTCATGTAAACATTAAATTTAGTAAATTTGAAGAGAAATTACAACGTATATAAGAGAAAAATTTGCGTCTAGATCGTAACTCGCCTCGGTAGCTCAGTTGGTAGAGCACTTGGCCCGGAAAGCCAAGGGTCCCGGGTTCGAGTCCCGGTCTAGGCGAACATTTTTCTCTTCAAATTTAATTTATCTTTCATTGAGAAATGTTAAATTAATAATAAAAACATCATTAGAGGCCTTACTGGCTTTTAAAGTAATGTTAAATTTCCAATAATGTCTTCTTAACTAAGAAGCCGCCATTTGCCAAAGATAGAAACAATGGTTTCAAAAAAGCATTTGGCGATAGGGAATTACAACGTATATAAGAGAAAAATTTGGTCTAGATCGTAAATCGCCTCGGTAGCTCAGTTGGTAGAGCACTTGGCCCGGAAAGCCAAGGGTCCCGGGTTCGAGTCCCGGTCTAGGCGAAAATTTTTCTCTTCAAATTTAATTTATCTTTCATTGAGAAATGTTAAATTAATAATAAAAACATTAAATTTAGTAGTTGTAATAGAACTTTATTAGACTAAAAGTAACATGTATACAATGTTGTTTACAAATATGGGTCGCACGGGCAGTAAGCCCTACGTGCTGTTGACAGTCCGTGATAATAAAGTAATATTTGGTAATAGTATAAAGAAAAACAAAAAGAAAACAATATTACAATTACATAAAGAAAACACAATAATATTACAATTACGTAATAATACAATAACATTATACATTAATTAAGTTATGTATAATAATTTACAATTAATGGTATTGCATTTTGATAACATGTATTTATTCATGAATGAGTGTCGTTCTTATTTTCTGCGTTTTGTCCAGAAATTTACCCAACTTTTTCCAATTTTCTGGATTTACCATTAACTCGTAGCATGCCAATCTTTCACGATTTGAATTTAGAAATATTTCCGGTAATAACTGACGCCCAGGCGACAGAGGTAATTAGTTCAAAATTAATCAGATCATAATAGTTCCACAAAAGAGTATAAATAACATCTTTAGGGGCAATGATTACACCTAACTCACAGAACAGATCCAAAATAACAAAAAAAAGTTCTTGATGTGACCATTATAGTTTAAAAGATTATAAATAAAAATAATTTTTTTATAAAACTCATATGATAAATTTTAATGGAATAATTGAAAGCCATATTGCAATAGATAACTGGGTATCGGTATCAAAAGTAATGAGTGAAGTGTTGAATCTAGAAGTTTAATAATCGCTTGCCCAAACGTATGCTAATCAACCAGTGAACATATAAACACACGCAACGTCATGTCCGTTGAAAGTTAAACTTGATGTTTTATTTATTGCATAGTTCTGTGCTTAACATGAGATGGTTATCAGAAAAAGAACATTTGATCACGAGAAGTTTGTGTAATCCAATTAATTAAATTGTCACACCCGAAATAGTAGAACAATTTCCTGACAACCAATTCTCTATAAAATTTGACTTGTTTAACTGTGTGTTCCACCCATCACTGGAATATTTTTACTTAAATATAGAGCCTACCTGGTAAATGAATCTTGTAGATACATTGCTGAAAATTTAGAGGGATTGTAACAATTTGCAACGCTCTCTCCACTTCCTCAATGGTAAAAGAAATTCAAGTTCATACCACATAGGAATATATTATATAGGTCTAATGGAAATTGACAGTTAATGGCAAATGAGAGAAATTTTGAAGAAGTGGCTTAATTCAAATTCCTAGGAACAGTAATTTACAAATACAAATGAGGTGTACAAAGAAATTAAACATAGACTTAATTCTGGAAATGCAAGCTATTATGCATTAAGGGAATCTTGTCGTCCCAATTTCTCTCAAAAAATTTAAACTGTTAATATGTAAAACTGTTATTCTTCTCCCAGTTACATTATTTGGATGCGAAGCTTGTACTATTACTTTAAGAGAGAAGAAAAAAATTACGAGTATTTTAGAATAAAGTTCTTAGGAAAACTTTTTGGACCAAAGAGAGATGAACAGACTGGCGAACGGAGAAGATTACATAACAGTGAGCTATGTGATCTTTATGGGAAACCAGATATAATTACATTAAAGTCTCGTAGATTGCGATGGGCAGGACATGTGGCACGAATGGAAAATTAAGGAGGGGCATGAAAGCTTCTTGTAGGGAAAATGCCCATTTGGTAGAGCAAGACTGAAGTGGGAAAATAACATTATGATTTCAGGGAAGCAGATTATACAGGGGATGATTGTAAAATATTAGCTCAGGATATGGATGTAAAGAGAGCTTATATCCGCGCGGTCATGAACCTACGAGTTCGATAGAGCCAGTGAGTTAGTTAATGCAGTTGATTAAATTTTTGCGGTAACTTTTTTATTAAATTATTTTAAGTTTTTGAAGCATGTATGTGGCCCCTTAAGTGGTGAAGAGGGGTCCATGTAGTGTGTTTGGGGCCCGAGGGCCGGGTGTGGCGGACCAGCAGCAGTGCGATCACGACTCTGTGAACTATGTGACAGCTACCAATGCGAGTGCAAGGAGCCCCCCAGGCTCTTCCATTACTTGACCGAGCCGGCGTCAACACACTCCGCACACTCCTCAGACCTAAAGATGATCTACTTGAGATTTATTACTGCCCTCCCTCAAGACTATGATGAGACTTTTAAAGACTAAATCTTCTAATCAACTCAAATGGAATTTTTATGGCAGTTGTAACCCAACGGCAATGTTGCTTTGCTTGGATTTTATAAGACAAATTGATTTCACGGATGGTTATGTTCCGGATTAAATTCAATTTTTAAAATAGTTGGAGTTGCAGTTCTTATCACTTATAGCCTTATAAACGACTCAAAAATATGATATGGCATTTGAACTCTTTCATTTTGGATATATGTGACCAGAAGTATAAGAACTTAGATGATTTTGGTAAACTGAAAATACACAAAACTGTTATTCTCCCAGTTATATTATATGGTTGCGAAACATGGACTCTTACTTTAAGGGAGGAGAGAAAATTGCTAGTATTTGAGAATAAAGTTCTTAGGAAAAGTCCACCGCTGTGGTCTCGAGGTAGCGTGCTAACTTTCACGCAGCGGGCCCGGGTTCGAACCCGGTCAGGAAAGTTTTTCTGGGTGAGGTTTTTATCGGGTTTTTTTCTCACCTGTAAGACAAATGTCAAGAAAACTTTAAGGCCCAAACGGTCACCAAAATCATATGGCCATCGCAATCATCATCATTCATATTCATCTTAGATTAAGCTTAGGATTAGGGGCTCTCCTGACGCACCACTATCATCATCATCACCCATCATATCATCGGGGCAACGTAACCCCACCTTCCAGGAGCCCCAATCTCTGAAGTGGGTTACAAGTATGCCATGCCAGGAGAGAACACTAGGAATGTCGAAAGACAACCTGGGGCATTTGCAAAAAAAAAAAAAAAAGAGTTCTTAGGAAAATATTTAGACCAAAGAGAGATGAACAGGCAGGCGAATGGAGAACACTAATAACAGTGACACTGTGCTCTTTATAGAAAAACAGATATACTCGTAATAAGAAGAGTTAAGTCTCGTAGACTGCGATGGGTAGAACATGTGGCACAAATGGGGAATGAAAGAGGTAATGGAAACTCATTGTAGGAAAACGAGAGGGAAAGCGCCCAGTAGGTAGGACAAGAATGAGGTGGGAGAATAATATTAACCATATTTTGAAGGAGAGCTTATGTCCGCGCGGCCATGAACCTACGGTTCGATAGTGTCAGTGAGTTAGTGAGTCAGTTAGAGCATTTTGATCTCTATTGCATATATCCTATCGTTTCCTGGTGGAGACGTGGGTGCTCCTCTAACGGGAGTTTTTTTTTAAGCCCATGTTTTCCCTTTACAGAGATTTAGGCGCTCTTCCCCTACTGTGAAGAATTTGAACCATACTAATTTAGTTACACTTGTTTTCGTATAGATGTCATTTTGAGTGGTCCGTGGTCAGCTCTCCGCCTCATACTGACATCTAGGAAACCAAGGTAGTACTAGGACGGGAAAATTCGGTAAATTTTGCTTAGAGGCCTTTTCATTCAGGCTTAAGGATTTTTTACGAGCCTGAAAATCTTCAGACTCGGGACCCACGGCTTAAAGTCCCTCCCGGAGGACTTGCTCCTTGGATTTTTCCATCCTAAAAAAATCCATCGACCCCGGCCGGGTTTGAACCCGCGACTCTCTGGACCAGAGTTAAGGAGCATAACCACTAGTTCACCGCGGCCGACTGAAAATACATAAAATTGTTATTCTCCCAGTTATATTATATGGATGCGAAGCATGGACTCTTACTTTAAGGGAGTAGAGAAGATTGCTAGTATTTGAGAATAAAGTTCTTAGGAAAATATTTAGACCAAAGAGAGATGAACAGTCAGGCAAATGGAGAACACTAATAACAATGATATTATGATCTTTATAAAAAACCAGATATAATAAGAAGAGTCAAGTCTCGTAGACTGCGATGGGCAGAACATGTGGCACGAATGGGAAATGAAAGAGGTCATGGAAACTCCTTATAGGAAAATGAGAGGGAAAGCGCCCAGTAGGTAGGACAAGAATGAGGTGGGAGAATAAAATTAACCATATTTTGAAGGAGAGCTTATGTCCGCGCGGCCATGAACCTACGGTTCAATAGTGTCAGTGAGTTAGTGAGTCAGTTAGAGCATTTTGATAGGACCAAAATCTGTACAGAGATACACCGGACCTATATGCCTTTTATGTTATAGATATTTACTGTTATATATATTTACGATTTTCCTGTGACCTATATTTATATAAACTATCCATCCATAGTAATTCTGCCCGAAGGCAGGTCCTTCACTGCAATCATAGCATTTTCATGCTATGGTTGCAGCTTTACTAGGGAATTGTAGGTGTGGTAGCTTCCCGTTGCTTTCCACACCGGTGAAGGATGATGATGATAATGATAAGGATGATGATGGCCATATGATTTCGGGGACCGTTTCGGCCTTAAAGTTTTCCTGACATTCGTCTTACAGGTGAGGAAAAACCCCGATAAAAACCTCACCCAGAAAAACTGCCCCGACCGGGATCGAACCCGGGCCCGCTGCATGACAAGGCAGCACGCTACCTCGAGACCACAGCGGTGGACTTAGGCCTATATATACTAATGGAAGAATATAAAAAATGGGGACTGAATATAAATTTACAGAAAACAGAATATATGTGTTTGGGAAAGGATGTGGATGACCTCATACTTGAAACAGGGAAAATAAAAAATGTGAATTTTTCTAAATATCTTGGGTCAATAATTACAAGTTTGGGTATCTGTGAGAGAGATGTACAGACTAAAATTGCAATGGCAAAAAATGCAACTAAGACATTACAAGGAGTAATTTGGAACAAAAATATTACAAAGGAAACTAAAATGAAAATTTATAAGAGCATAATACAGAAAATTTTGTCATATGGAAGTGAAACTCGGTATTTGATGGAATTACAAAAGAATAAAATTAGAACAGTTGAATTAGAAGAAGCCTCCAAAAAACAAGACAGGATAAAATAAGAAATGAATTCCTTTGGATAGAAATGAATGTCACAACATCTGTTGTTAAGAGGATTAAAAATCAAACGCTTAAATGTACAAAGAATGGAAAATGAAAGATGGCCAAAATATATATACCAATGGCCACCCCTTGAAGAAATAAACGTGGCAGACTTAGATGGAAATGGAAAAACCTACGTCAGAACCATAATGGATGATAGGAATTTTGAAGAGGGAGATTGGAATGATAGAGACAAATGGAAACTGAAGATGACAAACCTATAAGTGAGGGAAAGCCGAAGAAGAAGATCATTTTTCGCTAACTTCCTCTATCATCCCATTCCTGTTTTCGAAGCATTTCTTCCTTATTGATTTCTTTATACCTTACAATAATTTGTTTTATCGCCTTCTATTCTTCTTATTCTTCTTCTTCCGATGTTATATATCCATATTCTGTTTTAGTAAACGTTAATACTTCATTCGTTTCATATGGTCATATCATATCTTTCCATTATGTGATCACTTCAATCCTTACTTTTGACACCTTTTCAATTAATTTTAATCTACTAAATTAAAAATGGCATTTTATTAATTTTTATACCATTACATTTTTTTTTTATATTTGAAATATCTGATAATTCTAGAGCTAGTAATTTCGATTGTTACATTTTATTCAATTTCCATGTTTCCCATAGATAGATAGATGGAAAGCTCTGCGGCCATCACTTAAGTGTTGGCGGTGAGCGATCCATTTTGGTCCTCCTTAATAGGTAGAACCCCGGGTTCCTGTAAAATACATTAGCCCCGGTTTAAATTTTGAATTTAATTTTGAAGTTAATTAGCAGAGTGAAGTCGGAAGCGGACCTTTTGGGGTTCTATTCCAGCATTTGCTCTTTGGATTGAGGGAAACCGCTTAAAACCTCAATCGGAATAGTCGATCACGCGGGATCTTGCCAAGTTTGGCTTTCGGATGACTCTATATTGGGAGGGCATCCAGGCTTCTCTTTATTTAAATATAATGTGCGTACATTTCAGATTATTACAATTAATCATACAATTATGGTAACGTGCATTTTTTAATTTTTTTTTTTGTATTCTTCAGTTGTTGCTGTTCTATCTGTAGTTGTCAGGTGATGTCAGTTCTCTGGAACTGGTGGGATGAACCTGTAGCAGTAAGATTAGTTATTAGTTTTTAATTTGTTGTGTTAATATATTTTATTAATGTACATTATATGCTAATGTTGTAATTGTAATTGAATAATTGTGTAATGTGTTTCTGTCTGTGTGTGGTGTGTGTGCCCTATCAGCTTTCACTGGTCAAGTGTTGTCCAGGATCCATTTTGGACGCTTGTGTTTGTTGTTGGCTGTTTCATAGGTTCCCAGCGATGCCACCACGAGTGGATTATCATGGCCTACACATGTATTATAAAATTTAAGAGCCATGCGTTTAATATACTCCTCGATTGTTTCTACACCCGTTTGATCGTGTAATATGTCAACTGGTGTTACACGCGGTAGTTTTGTAATCATATATAATAATTTGTTTTGAAAAACTTGCAGTTTCTTTATGTGAGTTCTAGCGGCGTGTCCCCATATGGGGCTTGCGTACGTGAGTACTGGCCTTAATAGTGCCTTGTAGATTGTTAGCCCTGTGTTTATTCGAATTTTGTTATGGTTATTTAAAATAGGGTATAGCAGCTTCAATGTCCCATACGCTTTGCCTAAGGTATTTTGGATATGTTGTTTAAACAGTAGTTTTTTGTCGAGTGTTACACCTAAATAAATGGCTTCGTTTTTTCCACTCGATATTGTGTCCATAAAGACTTAATTGTGGGGGCATGTATCGATATTGAGAATACCTTTTTGTATAAAGAACTGCTTGGCATTTATCTACGTTTATTTTTATTCTCCATTTTTCCAACCATGGTTCGAGAATATTAAGATTATTTTGAATCTGTCTAGACGCGTGTATTGTTCGGGAGGATTGACTAGTGATTAGAGTGTCATCTGCATACATATCGATATATCACTTTATTTTGAACTGTAACTTAAACTTTGTTAATTGGAAAGCAGTTCCCGAAAATATTGTTATCCTATAATATTAAATTCATTACTGATATTAAAGGTTCTATCCCCGGTCGGGACAGGTTTCCTGGGTGATTTTTTTCAGCAATTTTCCTCACTTATACTGAGCATGTATTCCAGTTTCCTGCTCCATTCTCTCCAGGAACGCCAGGGTTGAACCCGCAATGTGACTGATGGCCTTGTCTTGGTGCACCCAGACTTGGTTTTTGTCTGTACCATAGAGAGCTGGGATTTCGGTCCGGTAAATTGGAGTGAGAACTTCTTCCTGGTAGTACTGGTAGTCGATTTTGGCCTCTTTAGCTACTCTACGAATGGTCAGTTTTCCATTGTAGCAGTATCCTGCGATGATCATAAATCCCTTGGAGAAACTTTCTCTGCATTCGGCATACTACTTTTGAATTTTTTTTTCACTCCTTTCTTTATAGTAAATTGTCCGGGGTTTGTTGCAGTCTCCTAGATAAACATAAGTTTCATCAACTGTGACCAAAAATTTCCACTTTTCTCCTGCCAGGTGCTTTTCATAGAGTTTCCTGCTGTTGGTGCGGCGTTCGGTAATGTGACGTGGCAACAATTTATGAACACAGCTTTTGTGGCGCTTCTCCATGTTTAAATCTTTGTTTATTATGGTATTTACAGTTTTAAGGGATATTCCCAATCTGTTCGCAATCACCCTTTGTGTGGCAGGGTTACCACCAGAGATCAGGCCTTGACCTTTCTGATTACATCTGGGATGCGGGTAGTAACAGGTCGTGGATTTGCCTGTTTTTTTCCTTTTGGAATTAATCCCAAGCGACCCTTTCCCTTTTTATTAAGCACTAAGCTAATTCCACACTTTGACACCACAAAATAAGGTTTTTTGCAAGCCTCAATAATCGCGGAATAATTAATTAGCGTCGGAAAGGGCAGTAATGTACCCTTCCCAAAACGGGTCTATCTGATTAGGCATTATGAGAGCAACACGTGTGGAGTGTAACAGAATCAGCACACTGACTGGTTTGATCACCTCGCACATCCCTGTTCTGATGACGCACACTCCAACGTCACAATCTACTTGGCAAATCGTTCTAAGAGATCGGAAACAACTCTCCGTATGACAAATGTCAGGAAATGTTTAAAACCCAATCGGTCCCCAAACATCATCTGGTCATCATAATCATTAAATTATTCGCCATGTTTAATATGATTATGTGTGTTAGTGACGTGTTTCGTATTAATATTGTGTTGCCTCGAGGAGGCCCTGACATTAAAGAGATCACTCATTCGGATGCGCCCTCCATGTTCTTGTGTGTTCAAAAAATGTGTGTGATCCATAGCTTAAAATTCCTCTCCAGACAGGTCGTTGTACTGTAAGGCCCGGGTAGCGTGTGACAAGTAAAAGTACCTACTGGGTGAGAAGGTAACCAAGTTGTTAGATTGGAATGACTATTTAACTCATGCCATAAATGCTAGTCAATGACCAATCACGTTTCAATGAATTTTGTTTTACAACCAATGGCAGTCGTGTTTCACCTCTCTCTTTATCGATTTCTCTTTATCAGCTCCTGCTTTTGTGATAAAGAAAGCTCCTCCTTTTTAATGTTTTGAACAAGACAGAACATTATTTTTCTCCAAAACAATACATCGAATATAGCAAATAATGAACAGATTCCTTGATTTTACTGAGTTGTTTACTAAAAAATAAATGTTGATTGATATTGTTGATTATGATATATAGTTTGAGGTGTTTCATTATTTCTCCACTTGGGTACATTCTTACTATATTGCGATCTTATTTGGCAATAAATAATATTAACTAGTTGCAGTGAATGAACATAACCTCACATTTCTGAATTGTTTTCAAACACAGCCGTTTACATTAAATGCATGCATATTTTAAAATAACTATAATTAAACAATGATTTGTGAGTAAATAGCTTAATTTTATTCGTTAAATAGTCCTAATAAATACCACTCTTGATTTCCAAATTCTCTATCTCTATCTATCTTCGGGTTTTTACAGCTGCTGCCGTCTTCCCGTGCCAAACCTCCAAAGCCTACGGTCTTGGGCATCTTCGATGCTTAGCCCTCTAGCTTGCATTACTGTCTTCATGTTTTCCTTCCATGTTAACCTTGGTCTTCCTCTTTTCTTCTTTCTGTTAGGATGCCATTCATATAGTTGCTTCGGCCATCGCTCATCTTCCATTCTTAAAACATGTCCTAACCACTTTAATTCCTTTTCCTCAATTCTTTCAATATGCTTTCTTCTGCTTCCATTTTGTTTCTAATTTCCTTATTGTGACACGTTCTAATCTAGACTTTCTGGCACTTCTTCGTAAATAATCCATTTCTAGAGCTATTAGTCTATTCTTGTAGTACTTATTGATTGTCCATACCTCACTTCCGTACATTGCAACAGATTCCACCAATGTTTTACCAATATATTTTTTTGTGTCTTTCCAAATATGCTTATCCCACCATATGGATTTAATGATGATATTATTTTGCTACTCAATTCAATTCTATGTTTTATGTTCTCTTTGCCTATACCTTCGATGTTATCCATAATCATTCCCAAATATTTAGTTTGTTTCACTTGCTTTATTTGGATTCCATCTTCCAATACTAAGTTTTCTCTTTCATTGCTATTTATTGCCAGATATTCTGTTTTTTGTAAATTTACTGTGAGACCCCATGATTCATATGTGCTTTTCAACCTTTTATCATGAATTCCATATCAAAATTGTCCTGCGCTAAAACCAGTTGATCATCGGCAAATTGTAATGTCAGCAAAAATTTATTGCCTATTGGGATCCCCATACCTTTGCAGCTTTGTTTCCATTTCGTTAATATAAATTCTACATAAATATTAAATAAAATTGGTGATAGACTGCACCCTTGTTTCAATCCCTTTGAGGTGTTTATAGGATTAGACATTATATTTCCCATCTTAACATAAGCGGAGTTATCTTTATAGGTTTGTTTAATAATTTCTATTAGGTTTCTGTCAATATTGTATTTCTCCAATACTTCCCATAATTTGTTCCTCGGAATTGAGTCATAAGCTTTCTCTAAATCTATCATTGTCAAATGGGTTTCTTCTCCTCACTTCGTGAGTCGTAAATTTATCGATAATTTGGAAATCACTCGTGGCATTACTTATGATTATTATTTTTTGCGCGATAGTGCGTTTTGTCGTACTTGCATCAATGGCGATCATGATCGAAAGTTCAACTTCCTACATTTCCGGATTGCCAACCTAAATAACTATACTGTAATATTACATTTACACCCACGTGCGGGAAGTAAAACCACTGCCCTATACAGTATGTATACTACGTACAATGTATATACAACAATTATCCAAAATGTAGTGTTAATATACATTATATGAAACAAATCACTGCATTTTAAATGAACTGAACTTTATTTGAAACAATATAAAACAATAAATACGTACTTGCGGCCATTTTATCAATAATAATGCTCTCATGGCCTCCTGTACTTCCAACTAATAAACATTGCCCACACTGTTAACATTAGGAATTGTTTATAATGAACGCACATATTTTCAACAAAGATATTATTTTACTACTATTTATTATTTTGAAAAACCATCGCGCAAAAAATAATGTACAACGCACGTTTGCGAAGTGTTTTACAGAATATCGGAAATTAAAAACCGAGCGATATAAACATTTACCTCGATTCTGTAAATACCACTTCCCAACCTTGCATCGTAATACACTATTAATTAGAGATAACAAATTCAGCAATTGGTGAATACTTTTCTGGCTATTAGGCCGTGATCTCTGTTGCGACTAGACGTTTCTTCTCCGACTGCGGGATACATCTTCAGTGGTTAAATACGTTCCTAGCTGGAAGCTAGTCTAGTCTTTAGTTAGGAACGTACTCAGCCACTGAAGACGTCTTCCGCAATCGGGAACGAAACGTCTGAAAACAACAATGTCTAAGGCCTAAAAGTTCGAAAAAATTTCATTTTTACAATCGGCCGTGAAAGCTTTCATTCTCCTACAATTTCAGGTTTTTTTTTTAATATACAGCAGAAAATATAGTTGTTTATTTCAGGATAAGGAAGCTGATTTATACGGGGAAAGTAAGTGAATTTTAAAATTTTGTACTTTTATCTTCTTCTTCTTCTTCCTTCCAAGTATTAGGCCAAGGCCTGTTACGATCCTATAGAAAATTTTCCCTCCAGCGTTTCATAGGACGGCCCAGTGATATTCGTCCTCTTGGTATATAATTATAAACAGCTTTGGGGATCCGATTTGAACTCATTCTTTCAAGATGGTGTTTCCAACTTAGTTGGTACTGTTTAATATATTCCAAAATTGGCGTAGTCTTCAATTCTTTTAAGATATCGGTGTTCCTTTTCCGATCCCATCTGGTGTAACCCGCTGTTCTGCGCATGAATCTCATTTCACAAGCCGTTATTCTGCTTTCATTTATAAATCCGGCATTTATAAAAGATAAGAGAAAAAAATTGTAGATATAATTTAACGTAGCCTACGCTACAATGGAATGACACTTAACGTAAAATTATTTGTTTCCAATAAGAAGTTTGCCGTCGTTTACTTTATAGCAGACTTGAACTCTTCTGCAGATTTATTTTTTTGTCAATCACTACCATTATTTAAATCCAAATGAACTGATATCTTATATTTCAAACATGAAAATGCTGTCTGTGTAGCCACTACATTTTTTATAGGCTTATAGCCTACCTAAGAAGCTTTTCTTACTTTATTTTATTTTATTTCATGTTTCGTTAGTGTTAGCTAATATTAGACCACATCTGCATTCTACTTTGTTTGGTCAATATGTTGATAATATTTCAAAATTGTAAAATGTATTTAATTATTTATGCACTGCGCTACAAGCCGGAAGGTCGAGGGTTCAAGTCCGGGTGGTATCAGGTTTTTTAAACTGACACAAACATCCTGGCGGCACTATGTCCCTGGGGTTGACTCAGCCTCTAACGGAAATGAGTACCAGACGCTTGTTCTGGGGTAAAGGCGGCCGTCACGCAGGGCTGATAACCCGGCTGACATCAAGTGCCCATTGTCCAGAAAAAGTGGGAGCCTTAACCTTCTATTACCCCAAGAGCCTCCTGAAGCCTGTAGTGAGACTACTTTATGATCATATTATTCGCTGGTTGAGTGGAAGAGAAGACTTTATGGCCTTAACTCTGCAAGCTTAACTAAAGCATTAATAATAATAATAATAATAATATTATTATTATTAATATTATTATTACTAAGTTTTCTTACATTTTATAATAACAACACTGGTCAACAAAATGAACTTTTTTTCTTTCACAAGAATACAAATATGAGATTTTGGAAGTATTTTTCAACCTGAATTTAAATACCATTTCAGTTTTTTCCTATCAGGCAAGAGTTTTCTGTGATATTCATTTACATTTTTTATAATTTTTAATAAAATCCATTTAACTCTAAAACTCATTCTGACTTATCTAGAAAGTGGTAGATAGTGATTTTTGGGAACATTTTGCATCTGGAACATCTCTCTTCTTGGTCTAACAGTAGTCAGCCAGCATATTAGAACTCCACTTGCCTTGGTACCTCTTTTCCATTGTGGAAATTTGATGATGAAAACGCTCCCCGTGCTCATCAGAGACAGCCCTTAAATACAGCTTGAAAGAAATCGCTACATATAAGGTAAAGGTTCCTATGACAGATCAAAGAGAATGCTAATCAATTTAAAAAAAGTAGCTATCACAAAAAAAAACTGACTACATATCTGAATTCAGTATGAAAAAATGCACTAGATTCACTGATCAGATTTCTTGTGAAGAAAACCTTGTCGACCAGTGTAATCAAATGTGCAAAGATTAGTTGATCGATACCGATTGACATTAATTATCTGTCTATACAGAATCCTACCAGAGATTGGCCTCTGTTTTTGCACTTTAGCACTTGGTATCTCTCGCTTGTTATGATACTATATTTATTGTTAGTAGAGAAATTGTAACTCAGTTCTGAGATTGGGAGGCATGAAAAGCGGAGTTACGTTACCTCGCTTATTTTATGGGTGTTACATGATAAATAGGCACCACCAAAATCCTTAAATCTGCACTTAATCTAAATTAGAAATCATGACCGACATCTTTAAGGAAAATTTCCTTATGTCTGACCGGAAATCGGACTTGGGACCTCACAAACTGCTTTCTTAAGGTTTCTTTATGTCCAATGCCACCAGTTGTTTTACATTTCTAGTATTATGAGAAGAGAAGAAAATCACACTGTCTAATTCTCTTATTGTAAGATCCTACATACCTCATTTCCCAATTATTTATCATCTCGTTTCCAGTATCTATCCTCAAACCATAACTTAAACACAAGATCACAACATAGTATCTTGCTTAATATACCGCAACATAGGACATCACATCGCTGTATGTCATATACTATCTTCACTTCTCGCAACTGGAATTCCCTACCAGAAGAAATAAGGGGCTGCCGGACATTGGCATCTTTTAAAAGAAATCTAAATTTATATTTGCTCTAAACTCGACTTCATTATTACCCAGTGTAAGGTACATATATTAATCGGTGTTTTTCGTATAATTCGTTATATTTATACTATTATTATTATTATTATTATTATTAAATTATTATTATTATCATTATTATTTTATTATTATTATTAATGTTATTATTATTATTATTATTATTATTACTATTATTATTATCTATTGGTAATGGCGGAATTGTAATTCGCTTCTGATATTTGGGTGCCAGAAAGGCTGATTATATAATGGGAGATAGTTAGACACCAGGAAGTCCTTAAACCATAACTTAACCTAAATTACAGACCATGGCCGACTACTGGAATAATTCCGGTTATTCAATGCTACAATGCCACCTGTAAATATTCGATCAGAAAAGAAGTAACTGCTAGCATCATGTTGATCAATATGATAACACACGTTCCCGCTACAGCCAATTGGCAACATGTTTACTCACATGTAAGGGGATTGTATCCTAGGAGTCCACCTACATTAGTGGGCAAGTAAGGATGAGAAAATGGGCAAGTTAGTGTTAATTTGGGCAAGTTAGGGTGAGAAAATGGGCAAGGTAGTGTACAGTTTAGTTTAGTATTCACTCGTTTGTTATCATAGTGATTTTTCCTTTGATTTTTTTAAGCCCCTTATGTTTTATACTAAGTTATTGTTTATACTTCCTTGGCTGGAATGATTATTCAATTACATTATTAACAGTAATATACCTCTAATAATTATGATGATAAAAGGCTAGGGTCTTTCTTCTTATTTTGTAGATAAGGCTGTCCCTGTTCTTTTATATGAATCTGAATCTTGGATACTTACAAAAAAAATATCTCACACATTCAAGCCACTGAAATGAAATGTTTAAGATACGTAAAAGGATGTACACGCATGGATAGATTCACAATGAATCAATAAGAAATTAACTGGAGATATTTTCAATACTCTATAAACTAGACGAGCACAAATACCAATGGAAAGAACATTTAGACAGAATGGACAATACAAGATTATCCAAAAAAGATCAACGCCTACAAACCACATGGAAAAAGGACTTTGGGACGGCCAAGGAAACGATGGACTGGAGACCGGAACAGGTCGCATTGACCTAATCCTGGAAAGGAAGAAGAAGAAGAAGGTACTATCTATAATGATAGGGTCTTTGTGATAAGTTGGCTGTACTGTCTGAGCAATCCGCAGTAGGCCTACATATAGTATTTACATTGTAAATTTGGCGATTTTAGGTTACTCTGAGCTCAAATTCTCACTTATATTTACGACATTTCTCACATTGTTTTGGGAAAGAATCAACACATAGGCCTATACTTACCTCAGATAATTATTTACATACTGTAAGAATAAATTATATTTTTACGTTTTTTATTTGAATTTATGTAGGTGACAAGGTGGCATATAATTCCCAAAACTCCCATTAAGGGAAACTTCCAGAGGTCTGAGCGGGAATCGAATTCGAGACTTCATGAACTGTATTCAGAAATTCTGACCACGAGACAATGAGGAGCGATATTTGTATTGTTGTACTTATTGACGCATTATAATATTATAATGCTATTGTGAAAAGAAAAATTAATGTCTGAACCAGGAATCGAACTGTGGACCTTTCGTACTCCGCATGAACGTGCAACACCACTACACTATTTGAGACATGGTACAAACATTAAAAATTCTTTCCACATATACAAATCTATAATTCTCGTTTCGTCCGCTGCCAGGTAGATGTCATCACCAACGTTAACGGCCGACTTCTTTTAGAAGTATCTATGTTCGATTCCTGGTTCAGACACTAATTTTTCTTTTCATAATATCATAATATAATATATAAAAATGAATGTTTGTGTGTTTGATGGTTTATTTGTTTTATTTGTTCGTAATTTATGTGCGGCCATACCGTTGATCCGATTGTGATGGGGGTTTTTGCAAAATGTTCAGGAGATTCTCGGAATGAACATAAGCTATAAGAGAGTTGTGATACTCAACACCTGCACCCTTAAAATCGCCCTTTGTAGTGGAAAACGTGGAAAAAGTAGCTCTTTGGACGATTAAATGGCTTACGCTGCCTAAACCATAACAAATACACAAAATTAATGTACACAGAATTGAATACCTCAAAAAGCTCTACAAAAAAGTCCCCGACAGCATATGTTTATCTCTTACGGATAACTCACAATAACCATTTTTTGTCTTTCATTGATGACAAGAAGATCGAGACAAGTACGTAGATTCCTGTGCAAGCATAGCAGCACATGACGGGTATTCTTTTATGGATAACTCACAATAACGAATTTTGTCTTTCAGCTCATTTATGCCAAGACGATCGGGATGAGTAGGCCTATATTCCCGGACAACGCCGGGTAAACAGCACGGGGTATCTAAAAATAATTACGATATACATTTATATTTTTTTTCCTTTTACTTATTCAAGTAAACATAAGAAGTACATATATTTTTGTCTTTCAGCTGATTTATGTCAAGATGATCGAGATAAGTAGGCCTATATTCCCGGGCAACACCGGGTAATCAGTACGGGGAATCTTGAAATAATTACGATATACATTTATAATTATTTTTCATTTCACTTTTCAACTAATCATAAGAAGTACGTTAATTTTTGTCTTTCAGCTGATTTATGCCAAGAAGATCGAGATGAGTAGATTCCCGGAAAACACCGGGTAAACAGCACGAGGTATCTAGAAGTAATTACGATATGAATTTTTGTTTCTACATATTTAACTAAACATAAAACACATTAATTTTCGAATTTCAGCTCATTTATGTCAAGAAGACCGAGATAAGTAGATTCCCGGGCAACACCGGGTAATCAATACGGGAAATCTTAAAATTACGATTCATCCATCCATAGTAATTCTGCCCGAAGGCAGGTCCTTCATTGCAATCATAGCATTTTCATGATATACTTGCAGCTTTACTAGGGAATTGTAGGTGTGGTGTGTGGTAGCTTCCCGTTGTTTTCCACACCGTTGAAGGATGATGATGACGACAATGATAAGGATGTTGTTGTTGATGATGATGATGATGATTTCGGGGACCATTTGGGCCTTAAAGTTTTCCTGACATTTGTCTTACAGGTGAGGAAAAACCCCGATAAAAACCTCACCCAGAAAAACTGCCCCAACCGGGGATCGAACCCGGGCCCGCTGCGTGACAAGACAGCACACTACCTCGAGACCATAGCGGTGGACAATAATTACGATATACATTTATAATTATTTTTCCTTTTACTTATTCAACTAAACATAAAATCACATTAATTTTCATTTATTTAGGCGTAGCAGCGCACGCCGGGTATTAGCTAGTAATATTATAATATGATCCATCATTGGAACTTTTTAATAACAATATTGGAAAATGTTAAATAATTATTGACGTAAGTTAAGATGGTATTCACAGGCGTTCGAAATAAGTCGTCTGGTTGAATTGTGACGTATGGAGGCTATTATGTGGATGAATTGATTCCCTGTAACAGTCTTCCTACTGAACGCCCTCTCGATAAACTTATTTATCTTCTACTGGTAACAAGTAAATATCTTGTAGTCATGAAGTTGCGAAACATTAGACTTACTTAGTCTGAGGCACTCCTAACAATTGATCACACCTCCAAGACCCATTGTTGTTTGATTAAAACAAGAGAGCTAGAATCTGATAACAAGGTAAGGCTTTGTTTTAAAATTACAATCCATTTAAAGATGTATGCAGAGAGCTCGCCTGTCAAACCCCGGTGTTAGAACATTTCAGTTGGAATGCGGAATTTTATTAGCATTGATTGTCGCCGCGGCCAGTCGTGACCAGAAACTTGTCGTCCCATTGCGTTGAAACTTTATCTGTTCTCTGTCACAAGTTTAGCTGCCCACAGAAATTAGATCCTGGCGTTTGGCATGTCTAAAACGTGAAGTTTTTACATGTTAAGTCGGAATTGGTAGGGATATAAGATACACAGCAAGATTTGGGCCGGCTCCATGGGCGGGTCTAATACACAATCCCCACTCCGTCTTATTATTTCCGGGAAAACAAAAACTATAACAACTAGTTACTAGAATATATTCTACGAGAAAATCTATTATAAAATTCTTTGAATTTTATATAGTGTACATATATATATATATATATATATATATATATATATATTCATCCATCCATCCATAGTAATTCTGCTCAAGGGCAGATCTTTCACTCCAATCGCAGTATTTTCATGCTGTGTTTTGCAGCTTTACTAGGGAATTATAGCTGTGGTAACTTCCCGTTGCTTTCCACACCGGTGAAGGATGATGAAGGTAATGATAAGGATGATGATGGCCGGATGATTTTCGGGAACCGTTGGGCCCTAAGCTTCCTGACATTTGTCTTAGAGGTGAGGAAAAAAAAAACCGAATAAAACTCACCTAGGAGTCTGTCCCGACCGGGAATCAAACCAGGGCCCGCTGCGTGACAAGGCAGCACGCTACCTCGAGACCACAGCGGTGGACTATATATATATATATATATATATATATATATATATATATATATTGCGAAAAGACAAGTGAATGTCTGAACCTGGATTTGAACCCAGGACTTCTAACTCTATACACTAGTGCGTTACCGGCCATAATATCCAGGCATCCCAGTGCAAACTAATTTTCCTCCCAATATACATATCTTAAATCATAAGAGGTAGCTGCAGCCTGGATAACGTGGTTGGTAAAGCACTAAGAGTATAGATTTAGAGATCTCAGGTTCAAACTCCAGGTAATTAATTAATTTTCCTTTCCATGACTTATTTAGTTTTCATTGCTTAAAGTCAAAACTTTACTGTAACGCCGATATATATATATATATATATATATATATGGGATGAGATGTCAGCATTTTGGGCAACCCTGAACTTAGACCTGGTTTATCAACCCTGAAACCACTACTTATTTTAGCTAACCAAATTCCTCACGATGCTGCGTAGGGACCGGTCCCATACTGGCCGAAATTCCGTAAGAAAATTTCTTCCCACATGAGGACTCGAACCAGCGCAAGACATGATTCCTTACAGCAATTGGTTTTCCTGGAATTTCTTAAAATATTTAAAGAAATTATTTATCATAATAGTTAAAAATATTTAAATTTGTTTTTTTAAATATACAACAGAAAATATATTTGTTTATTTCAGGATAAGGAAATTGATTTATAAAGGAAAAGGAAGTGAATTTTAAAATGTTGTACTTTTACAAATCCCGCATTTATAAAGATAAGAGAAGAAAAATTGTAGATACAATTTGACGTAGCCTACGCTACAATGGAATGACACTTAACGTAAAATTATTTGCTTCCGATAAGAAGTTTATCGTCGTTTACTTTATAACTAACATGCACTCTTCTGCAGATTAAATTTTTGTCAAACACTACCATTAAATATTTTCAAACTTGCAGACCGAATAATTAAATATAGGAACGACTGGAAAGAACATATTGATAGAATGCATAATTAACAGTTAATCATATTTAAAAAAATATATTTTACTTAACAATGGTTAATTAAGATGTTTTGTATCTTACTTGTAGAATACATTTAAAAAAAATATAGAACAAAATGTAAAATATTTAAACCCATTTATTTATAGGGAAAATAAAAAAAATCTAAGATTTTAAAAAATCCGACGTAGGCCTAATAATTCCCAAAACATGGCTCATCGCAAATGTTATATCAATTTAAAAAAAAAAAGAGACAGAAATAAAACATGCAATTATAGAGGAATCAGTATTTTGAACTCTGTATATAAAATATATGCAGGGATATTACTTAATAAATTAAAACCAATAGCAGATGCATTGCTTTTAGAAGAACAGAATGGTTTTAGACAAGGAAGGTCCTGCTCTGACAATATATTCACTATGAGACAAATAATAGAAAAGAGACGAGAATTCAATTTACCCACATATTTAGCTTTCGTTGATCTTGAAAAAGCGTTTGATGAGGCGATAAGAAGAAAATTGTGGGAAATAATGAAGGCAAGAGGGTACCTGGCCCAACTTATAGAAGGAATAAAAAGTCTTTATAATGACACGAAAATTATCCTTAATTTAGATATTTATTCCAGAGATGAAATTTTAATAAATCAAGGAGTTCGACAAGGGTGTACATTATCACCTATATTGTTTAATATATATTTTGACGATGTTATACGAAAATGGAAAAAATCAAGTTCAATAGGAATACAAATTAATAAAATATTATATGAATATTTTAATGTATGCAGACGATCTGGTAATTACACACAAGTCAGAGGATGATTTACAAAGAGTCATTTACACATTGAATCAATTAGGACTCTAATATAATCTTAAAGTCTCAACTTCAAAAACTAAAATTATGGCTTTTCAGGACAAACTGGACAGTCAGAGCTAAAATAGTAGGCCTAATCGATAATGAAATAATAGAACAGATAGCACACTTTAACTATCTTGGTTCAGATATAACATATAACTATGATTGGAATATACATAATAAAATAAAGTGATATCAAATGACATGCGACGCCATAAGAAGAACCCTCCGAAAGACTCGAAGAGGAACTCAGCTCAGGTTTCATAAAATTATGGCTGTTCCTGTTCTTTTATATAGATCTGAATATTGGGTACTTAAAAAAAAAAAGATATCTCACACATTCAAGCCACAGAAATGAAAATTTTAAGATCTGTAAAAGGATGTACACGCATGGATATATTACATAATGAATCAATGAGAAATTAACTGGATATATTTTCAATAATCGATAAACTAGAAGAGCAGAAATACCGATGGAAACAACATTTAGACAGTATGAAAAATACAAGATTACTCAAAACGATCAACACCTACAAACCGCATGGAAAAAGATCTTTGGGACGGCCAAGGAAACGATGGACTTGAGACCGGAACAGGTCGCATTGACCTAATCCTGGAAAGGAAGAAGAAGAAAAGGAAGTAATTTTTGAACGAACATTTACATTATTGAATTCCAACATGTAGAAATGGTGGTTCAAATGTGCGATTATAGCACTGTTTGGTTTCTGGCACTTCTAAGCCACTATACACATGGGGAATATATACAGTGGTAGTCATACTTACTCACTGGCACTATCGAACCAGTAGGTTTATGGCCGCACGGACATAGGTCCGGAAAGTTTTACCCCAGTTGAACCCATGTCCGCATTTCTTGACGGTTGTATTTTTACGGTGAAAGATCGTCACTCTTTCGACCAAGGTAATTTTTACTCGATTTATATTAGCTTGACCTGTATCTATCTATGTAACGGAATCTTTCAACACAATTTTCACCCACTTAAAAACATTGGATCGACTTAAAACTTTGTATACTTGTAAAGGACCAACGACAATACAATAATTTCATAAGTAATATGTAATATATAATGTATAATATATAATGTATAATAGGTTGCGGACTTATCGACTTTATAGTCCATCGTTGTAAGAAATTAATATTATATCCTCAGGTAGCTCAGTTGGTAGAGTGGTGGACTGTAGTTGTATATACTTTCAGTAATCCATAGGTCGCTGGTTCAAATCCGGCCCGGAGGATTTTTTTAGAAGAGTATTACTTTTAGCTCATACTACATAATAGTTTTAAAAAACTAAAACAACACGCTTTATTAGAAAACAAAACTAAAAAATAAAATAATAAATAATAGTTTAAAAAACTAAAATAATACGCTTTATTAGAAAACCGAAATAAAAATTAAAAGTAATTTTATTTTCCAACACGCTTGTGATAAAATTAAAGTGGTCAAAAAAAAAATCATCTCCAACACATCTAGAATAAAACTAGAGTTATCTACAAAAAAAACCATCAAAAGCGTGTGGTGCTTTTTATGGTTTTTACATTTTCTTCTTAGAGACTTTACTTTTACCAATATCTGTTTATTATCAAATATATTAATTGATAAAGAGCACTCCACGCTTTTGATGGTAAAATTATTTTTTTTTGTAGATAACTCTAGTTTTATTCTCGATGAGTTGGAGATGATTTTTTTGTTGACCACTTTAATTTTATCTCAAGCGTGTTGGAAATTAAAATTATTTTTCATTTTTTAGTTCGGTTTTCTAAAAATGCATGTCGTTTTAGTTTATAAACTATTATCTATTTCGTCTGGCTTGTCACCTTCGACCAGTCCGGCATGGGTAACCCTATCGGCAGCAATGCTACCGGCGGCATTGCTCTCAGGATCATTTAAGCACGCAAACCACTCCACCATGACAAGGTAAAGATACAGTGGAGGGAATGGTAGGCAAATCTCATTTATATTTTAAGAAATGGTACATGAAAGTATTAAAAGGTTTTACATAACATTTTAATGGGGTAGTGTAAATATTTTTTTTTCAAAATGGAATAATCTACACAAACGAATTTTAAACAATTATGATTATTTTTAAATCGTTTAAGTTTACGAGAAGAGGAAATAATGATACAAAAATGTATGGGTCCACTGAATAATCTGGCTATCGAAGGAACCATTACTTACTTACTTATTTACTCACTGGCACTATCGAACCCGTAGGTTCATGGCCGCACGGACATAAGCTCTCCATACGTCCCTAACCTGAGCTAATGCTTTCCAATCATTCCCTGTATAATCTACTTCCCTCAAATCATAGTTAATGTTGTTCTCCCACCTCATTTTTTGTCTACCAACTGGGCGTTTTCCTTCTGGCTTTCCTACAAGAAGTTTCCATGCACATCTTTCATTCCCCATACGCACGACATGTCCTGCCCATCGCAGTTTACGAGACTTAACTGTTCTTATTATATCTGGCTTCCTATAAAGACCATGTAGTTCATTGTTATGTAGTCTTCTCCATTCACCTGTCTGTTCATCTCTCTTTGGTCCAAAAATTTTCCTAAGAACTTTATTCTCAAATACTCGTAATCTCCTTTCCTCCCTTAAAGTAAGAGTCCATGTTTCGCACCCATATAATATAACTGGTAGAATAATAGTTTTATATATTTTCAGCTTAACGTTTTTTGAAAGGAGTTAGGACATGAAAAGTCTCTGCAATGCATAATAGCACGCATTTCCAGAATTGAGCCTATGTTTAATTTCTTTGTGCATCTCATTCCTATTTGTGATTATTGTTCATAGGTATCTGAATTCAGCCACTTCCTCAAAATTTCCCTCATTTGTCATTAGCTGTCCATTTCCATTATATACTGAATTTCTACGTGTGACCATATATTTAATTTTACTGATATTTACTTCCAGTCCTCATTTCTTAGTGTTACTAAATATCGAAGGAACCATTGCTGTAATTAATTATTCTAATGTATCCATCTTCATATTTTATTAAATACCATCTGATAGAATGTGTATTAAAATATGTTTCCTGTGGAAACTGTAAAATTAAACTCTAGGTATTCGTTTTATATTTCCAAAGTGCGCATTGATTTTTAATTTTTCTGATACGTTTTGATTTACTCTGTAAGGTGAAGTGAGCGAATATCGATCATTTAATAATTACTAATACCCGGCGTACGCTGCTACGCCTAAATAAATGAAAATTAACGTGCTTTTATGTTTAGTTGAATAAGTACTCGTAAAAGGAAAAATAATTATAAATGTATATTGTAATTATTTTAAGATTCCCCGTACTGATTATCCGATATTGCCCGGGAATCTACATATCTCGATCATCTTGGCATAAATGAGCTAGCCTGGGAATCTACTTATCTCGATCATCTTGGCATAAATGAGCTAAAAGACAAAATCCGTTATTGTGAGTTATCCGTAAAATAATACACGCCATGTGCTGCTATGCTTGCACAGGAATCTACGTACTTGTCTCTATGTTCTTGGCATCAATGAAAGACAAAAATTGTTATTTTGAGTTATCCGTAAGAGATAAATATATGCTGTCGCGGACTTTTTTGTAGAGCGTTTTGAGATATTCTCTTCTGTGTACATTAATTTTGTGTATTTGTTATGGTTTAGGCAGCGTGAGCCATTTAAGCGTCCAAAGAGCTACTTTTTTCACATTTTCCACCACAAAGGAATATTTTTAAGAGTGTAGGAATTGAGTATCACAACTCTCTTAAAGCCTATGTTCATCCCGGAAATCTCCTGAACATTTTGCAAAAAGCCCCATCACAATCGGATCAACGGTATGGCCACGCATAAAGTACGAACGAACAAACAAACAAACAAACGTTAATTTATATATATATATATTAGATTGTGGAAAGCAACTACCACACCTATAATTCCCTATCAGAATCACATATTTTTCTTTCTGAGACAAAAAAAAAAATGTTTCGTTTTTGTTCCACAGTGTAATCAATCGGAAGGATTAGGTGGGTTTTAAGATAGTTTCATTTTCCGATTGATTGAGGGTCTTTCCACTTTTCAGCGGTTGCCCTTTTACCAGCGGCTGCTGGCCCTTCACATCCACATGTGTCAATCACAGAGGTAGATGATCAACAGCCAGTGTAGGGGTGACATGTGGTTAGCATGTCGAGTCCCCAGCGTTATAGCTGGTTCCTCAAACCTGGAGCTGCTACTTATTGTAGCTAACCAATTGCCTCACGATGCTGGGTGGGCACCGGTCCCATACTGGCCGAAATCAATGAGGAAAATTTTCTTCCCCCATGGAGACCCGAACCAGCGCAAGTCCCGTAGCTCTGCGCCAAGGCTTCCTACCTTAACCGCTCGGCTACGGCGCGGGACTAGTTTCATTTTCAGCTATTTAATTAAACATATTTGAGTCTAGTTATTTAATATATGTGCCAGGTAAAATAAAGCTATTATTATTATTATTATTATTATTATTATTATTATTATTATTATTATTATTATTATTATTATTATTAATATTATTATGTAATTTAGGTTAAAATATTAAAACAAATATTTTTAACCCTAATCACGCCTTATTTTCACCGTTTGTTAGCTAAAAATTGAGAACATCGCAGAAAAATATTTCAGTAATTAAAATATGTAGGATAATCTCTTTAAGTGGGTTAAAATAAAAATGATTGATTTGACTTGCTCTTCCAGCACTCCATGTTTTATGACTTCATGTCCGAGCTGTAAATTAATAATATCTGACATTTATATCTCACGATTAGTAATATATGTTAGTGGTTCAATAGGTCTAATCTTTTCATAAGGGTGACTTAAGTTATGTGACGTTTATTAAATCCAAAGGCGTATTGAATCCACAATAAACCGATTTGCATATTAAATAACGTTTCATCGGCCATATGTTTATCATAGGACAAATGATGATAATTTTATGATTAAACAAATATTAGTATGTTTATCTAAATTTTTGTCATTGCCTAAATGACATCCCAAATAATTAAAATTCTGAACTTGGTATATAATTACATTGTTTATCATTATTTTTGTTCTTATTGCACATTTTCCTTTCAGAGCTAATATTTTTGTTTTAGATGTAGACATTCTTAAATTGTATTTTAGAGTGATATTATTTAAAGTATAAAGGAATTATTTCAAAGCATTGCAATATCTACATCTATCTCTCTCTCTCTCTCTCTCTCTCTCTCTCTCTCTCTTTAAGTTCTTTTTGTAGCTCTAATTCTTTATTACATATTCCTCTTACATTAACAAAGGCAGATAGTAAAGAAATAGAGGCTGCTGAAATGAAGATGTTGAGAGCAATAGCAGGATATCAAAGGACCGATAAAAAGAAACACGAAGATATGAGAACAGAACTTAATATATTTAATCTCTATGAAAGAATAAAATATTATCAAAATGTTTATCTTCAGCACGTATTACGAATGAATGAACAGCGCATACCACGAGGAATGTATAATTATAAACCAAAAGGGAGAAGAATATAGGGAAGATCATTGAAGAGATGGAAGGACCAATTCGACCTATAATGAGATCGGAACAGGCCATTGGGCTTATTCCTTGTTGTTGTTGTTGTTGATGATGATGATGATGATGAAAGAAATATTATGTTTGTTTATATATATATATATATATATATATATAACTATCTCATTGGGACTATCGAACACGTAGGTTCATGTTTGCGCGGACATAAGCTCACCATACATCTCTATCCTGAGCTAATATTTTCCAATCATCCCCCTGTATAATCTACTTCCCTCAAATCATAGTTAATTGTATTCTCCCACCTCATTCTTGGTCTACCAACTGGGGGAGGTTAAACTGAGATTATGGAATAGTTAAGTTAAATGTGCGATGATGGGCTGTTTGAGCTTCATATCGGCCTTATTGGCAGTATAAAGCATAGTGTAAATTCTTAGAATTATGTTATGTATATGCCATGGCAAGAAAAATAAATTCCTGAGCCGGGATTTGAACCCGAGACCTCTAACTCTATACGTTAGTGCTCTATCAGCTGAGCTACTCAGGAATCCTAGCACAAACATTTATTTTCCTTCTATACATATAATTCTCAATTCACGAGGCTCAGCGGGACATCGGTCGAACTGCAATCTAGTGGCTACTATAACATGTAAGCATTTTAAAGATAATATTTTTTTAAAAAATTATAGCAGTTTTATACTTTTTTATTATCTTTTTTGTCATAATTGGCCTTAATTTCTAAAAGTCAAACATTTAATTACAATAAGTTATTTTATCTTTCTATTATGTATTTAATTTTTTAAAGTTATATCCACCGCTGTGGTCTAATTGTAACGTCATTGATTCAGACGCAGCAGTCCCGTGTTCGGTTCCCGGTGAAAACGAATTTCTTCGGCGAAGCTTTTTATTTCTTTTCTCACCTGTAAGACAAATCTAGGAAAAGTTAAGGCCATCACAATAATTCATATCATATTCGCTTTGTGTAATATGAATGCATGAGTGAATATGGCTTGTCTTAAATGTTCGTGTTGTCTCCAAGGTATTCCTGAGATTCAGCTGATCACTCATCCAGAGAGACACTCCATGTTCGTGTATGGTAAAAAAATTGGCCTATGTGTGTCATCATCTTCAAGGTATGGGCCTGTTGGCCCGTTCCGCTCCCCGATGTACAATATGCTACGGACGTCCTTCCAACATCGTTTTGGTGTTCCTACATTTCTTCGGCTTCAGGTTTATATTGAAGCATCTGTTTTGATAAACGATTATTTGGCATTATTTGTACGAGTACATGTTAAAACCAATTACATTTATTTCTGTATATTCTCTCGTTTATAGTATCTATTTAGAATTCATCTCTGATATCTTGACTTCTCTTTTGATCTCTTAAAGATACACCTGCAACGGATCTCAGAAATCTGATTTCTAGTGCCCCATTTATATTTATCAGAGATCGTTAAAGGCCAAGTCACAGACCCGTATGTTAACGTTGAAACAGCTACTATTTGTAAAATTTCAATTAAGTGGTCTTATTTCTCAAATAAGTTTTTTTTTTGTTCAATACCACCTGTTTGTTTTGTCTTTCGACATTTCAGGTATTCTCTCATGGTACTGACGTATTGTAACCCACTTCTGAAGTTGGGGCTCCTGGAAGGCGGGGTTTCGCTGCCCCAGTGATATGATGGGTAATGATGCGCCAGGAGAGGCCTTAAACCTAAATTTAATCTAATGAGGTGAATATGATAATGATGGCCAGATGATGTTCAGGGACCGTTTGGGCCTTAAAGTATCCTGACATTTGTCTTGCAGGTGAGGAAAAACCCCGAAAAAATATCTCACCCAGGAAACTTGTCCCGAGCGGGGATCGAACCCGGACCCGCTCCGTGACAAGGCAGCATGCTACCTCAAAACCACAGCGGTGGAAAAATATCTTCTTATTGAACCACGTACGTGCTGAATTTTCCCTGATTTCTTCGCAATATCCAAATTTTGCAGATACGATATCATTCATCCTACATAATTTAAATAAGTTATTCGTGTAACGATGTTTACTCCAATCACAATTTTTGTCCTAATATGTTGAGATCCAATAGGCCCTAAATGTCATAGACTTTGTTTTCTCTGTTGATATATTTATATTATAATATTTTATTAGTTTCCATAATCTATAAACTGAATTTTGGTGTTGAATTTCTGTGGCACAATTAAACGTAGGCTACTTTACTGAATAAAACTAGAAAAGAAACTATTTTAAAATTTTACAAAGTATTGGCAGTTCCATCTCTTATCTATGGATGTGAAACCTGGACATTAACATAGGCAGATAGTAAACAAATAGAGGCTGCAGAAATGAAGACGTTGAGAGCAATAGCAGGATACCAAAGAACCGATAAAAAGAAAAACGAAGATATAAGAACAGAACTTAATATATTTATTTAATCTATGTGAAAGAATAAAATACTATCAAAATGCTTACCTTCAGCACGTATTACGAATGAATGAACAGCGCATACCAAGAAGAATGTATAATTCTTCTTCTTCTTCCTTCCAAGTATTAGGCCAAGGCCTGTTACGATCCTATAGAAAATTTTCCTTATGGGAAATTCTCGTATAAGACTTGAAAGCATAATAATAGCCCCTTCGATTGGTTGCTGGCCAAAGGAAGGCAAGACCAGTGATGGGGCTGCCATCTTATAGCCTCTGGTCAGGCTTTTCTGGAGAAGAAAAGAAAATAAAGGAAAGGAGAAATGGAAGAAAGGAAGGACTCCCTAGCCCTCGGATGCCCTAATAGCTTCGGGGTCGAAAAAACAAGAGTTAACCAAGAGAGGTTAGATAGTAAAGTTAAAAGAGCGCAAAACACAAGTAAGTGGAAGAAAATAAACCAAAAGGGAGAAGATTGTTTGTTGGGAAGACCATTGAAGAGATGGAAAGACCAATTCGACCAATAATGAGATCGGAACAGGCCATTGGGCTTAATCCTTGTTGTTGTTGTTGATGATGATGATGATGATGATGCATTTCTGTGTGATCCAGGGTTTAAGAATTCTCTCTTGACAGATGTTGTGAATTTAAGGACCGTGTAGCGTGGGACATATTAAAGTACCTACAAAGGGTGAGGTTTATGTAAGATAAAGAAATGTTATCAATAGGCCTATGTCTTTAACCAATAACTAATACACAGTTACTATAAAATAACTGCACAATTTTAATAAGAAGTGAAATATATGATATTAGGTATAGATATTACGTTAATAAAATCGTGAAAATATGTTACGGACTGAGGAGATGGAGGAGTTGGACACTCCCTAATTTAATTGAACCGGAACTTCTGTATGCTCAGGCTATGAGCACAGGTTCCGTCCTTGGCAGTTCTACACGCTAACATGTGCTACTATGGTGATTAATATTCTTACAATTAAATGTAGAATCAGGGGTGATCACAATGCCCATTATTCAGAAGCTTTTTTTTTTATTCTCTTGCCATTGACGTTTAGGCGCCAACAAAAATCATTGATCATTAACACTGAGCAACAAAAAAGAAACTTATTTTTTGTCTCAGAAAAAATAATATATGATTCTGATAGGTATTTTTTTCTCCTGAATTCAAGTATGATATCGGGTTTTTTTTTTTCCATCGCACAAGGTTTCCGAGAGACAGGAAGGAATTTATAATTTCAAACACTTTAATATTTTCTACATTCGTAACTACACAATAGTCGTACATTCGGACTCACCTAGAAAGTAAGAAATGACGATTTTCTGCTATATTTCGCCTGTGGCGCATCCCTCTTGATGGTCCAACAATAATCGGCGATCATATTAGGATTCCATTTGCCTTGATTTCTGTTTTCCATAGCTGAAAACCTTTTGAGTTAGCTCATTTGGTTTTATTTTACAATGGACAAATGGACGAAAAAAAAGTTTATTAAAAAAATAATTATTTAAATCCATTAATTGAAATTGAAATAAAAAAAACTGTGGGCGATAGAGAAATTCGGAATATATATATGTTTGAAAACACGATAAAAAACTGCATTGAGTACAACTATTGGTACTCATGAGTAAAAAATCATGTTGACCAGTGTTATTACAATGCTATTGATGAAACGATGATATACTAGACTAATAAATAAATAAATTAACAGTAAAAATAATATTAACATTTATTAAAGTTTGAAATATAATATAAGTTTAATGAAGAAATATGAGATACGTAGGTCTACTTTTTTGTAAGAGAAATATAAACATCTTGTAAGAAGTTCCAAAATAACTATTGAGAATGAAACTAAAAAATGTTTAGTGAAATATAATAAGCTAGAAGTGAATATTTTTATGGATTCAAAATACGATAAACTAAGTAAAATAGAGAATGTTTGATAAATTGATATATTTGTCATAAGTAATGCCACGAGTGATTTCCAAATTATCGATAAATTCACGACTCACGAAGTGAGGAGTGAATTTATCTAGAGAATTTGGAAATCAAGAGTGGCATTTGTTAGGACTATTTAACGAATAAAATTAAGCTGTTTACTCACAAATCATTATTTAACTATAGTTATTTCAAAATATTTATATATTTAATGCAAACGGCGATGTTTGAAAACAAATGAGAAACGATAGGTACGATTCTACTGCTTCTTTTGTTTATCACTGCAACCAGATCATACTATTTATTGCCAAAGGAACGCAATATTGTAACAATGCTCTCTAGTGGAGAAAAAATGAAACACATCAAACTGTATATTAATTAATTTCTGATGTCGTATGATGTAAATATGACAATTATATTTTTCTGGATTGTTACCTGGGAAAAAAATACATTTAAGAAAGTGCAAACAGTGGTTTCTTTTTTTGGTGGTATAATCAATAGTTTTATATTAACTCCCGCATGCGGCATGTACTATATATACAATCTGGTAGCCGTATTTCTCACAGGCTCAGTCACTGCAAAATAATGGTCAGACCTGTTCAGAATATTAAAAAGGAGGAGCTTTCCTTAATATGGTAATTATAACACTGATAAATATTTCGTGAAACACGACTCTGATTGGTTGTAAAACAGAAATCATTCAAACGTGATTGGTCATTGACTCTCATTTGGATCATGAGTTAAATAGTCATGGAAACGTTTTCTTGCCTTTATCTTTATACTATTTATTATTTATATAAGGTTTAATTTATATACATCCTTTATTATTTTTATACATATTTAAGTAGTAATAGAGTAATATATTAAAGATTTATTATTTTATTTGAAGTTAAGATTTACTTATAATTATTGCTAAATCTTAATTAAATATTTTGATATGACAAAATGAGTTCTACTGGATAGGCCTTTCCTAAAAAAATAATTTTTAAGATTTAAAATATATTATTATTGATTCTTTAAATTTAACAAATAATCCTATGAATTTCACTTAACATATGCTAGAGTTCTTCTTCTTCTTAAACATAATTTGTAGGATTTCATCCTGTTTATTTCCAAAATCACTCCTCGGAGGAAGACGTATTGGATGTGCATTCACTGTCTATCCATCTCTTGGCTGGTCTTCCTCTTGTTCTTTTCCCGTCATTGGTCTATCTTCTTTAGCTCTTTTTTGCAAGTCGGTTTTCTTCAATTCTCTCTATGTGAACCTTCCAATATTTTCGTCTATCTATAATAAATTTGGTTATGTCTTGAATATGAAATTTGTCCCTAATTTCTGTGTTGTGAACCTTCCAATATTTTCGTCTATCTATAATAAATTTGGTTATGTCTTGAATATGAAATTTGTCCCTAATTTCTGTGTTGTGTATTTTATCAAATAATGTTTTTCCTTGAATCGTTCTTAAGATTTTAATTTCACATGTGCTTATTATTTGTTTAGTTTTTGTTGTATCAGCTCTAGTTTCTGCACCATATACGATAACTGGTCGAGCTATCTTTTTGTATAAGTGGGTTTTGCTTTCTATTGGTATATTGTTAAGGTTATAGTTTATAATTACACCTAATACAATATAGGCCTATACTTACTACATCCATCCATAGTAATTCTGCCCGAGGGCAGCATTTTCATGCTATGCTTTGTAGCTTTTACTAGGGAATTACAGGTGTGGTAGCTTCCCATTGGTTTCCACGCCGTGGGATGATGATGATAATGATAAGGATGATGATGATGATGGCCGGATGATTTTCGGGGACGTTGGGCCCTATGCTTTTTGACATTTGTGTTACAGGTGAGGGAAAACCCCGAAAAATCCTCACCCAGGAGCCTGTCCCGACCAGGAATCGAACTCGGGCGCGCTGCGTGACAAGGCACCACGCTACCTCGGGACCACAGCGGTGGACATAGACTTTCTATTACAAAAATATTAACGATATAATATACTCCGTATTAAATAGAACCCATTCGTCAAACGTTAGATTTAGAAAATATCGACTCATTTCAACAGCAATGTTATTCTTACCGTGTCGAATTTCCTTTTTTCTTTTTCTTTTTTAGAATACATTTAATATAATGCTTGATGAATGGGTTATTTCAATATATTTAGTTATATTAAAGGAATCTCCACTAAGAAAATCCTATACTGTTGTCTAATAATTAATTTTTCTCCATTATTTTTTTTATTTTAGTCCCGCGCCGTAGCCGAGCGGTTAAGGTAGGAAGCCTTGGCGCAGAGCTAAGGGACTTGCGCTGGTTCGAGTCTCCATGGGGGAAGAAATTTTCTCATGGTATTTTGGCCAGTATGGGACCGGTGCCCACCCAGCATCGTGAGGCAATTGGGTAGCTACAATAAGTAGCGGCTCCAGGTTGAGGAACCAGCTATAACGGCTGGGGGACTCGATATGCTAACCACATGTCACCCCTACACTGGCTGTTGATCATCTACCTCTGTGATTGACACATGTGGATGTGAAGGGCCAGCAGCCGGCTGGTAAAAGGGCAACCGCTGAAAAGTGGAAATACCCTCAATCGGAATCGGTACATATTATATATTTAATTCGTTAAATTTAGAGTAAATCAAAATACATTATAAATATTAATTGTATTGTATTCATAACTTGTAATCGTTTATATATGTATATATATATATATATATATAGGCCTAAGTAAAGTATTCCCACTACAGGCCTCAGTAACCTAAAGAAAATTTATTACTAACCATAATTATGAGTTCTACAATACAAATAAATGAGCATAGGGTTCCTTCATAACAGTATATGATTCCTTTATGTTTTCAGCTGCAATTCTTAATACCTTCTTCTTCTTCTGCACTTCCTGGTTTAGGCATCAGTTGCCTTTTCCATCTTCACTAATAGATCTAAGATCATCTCTTCCGAGGACGTCTGACATCTCTTCTTCCGCTCAGAAAATAATGTAAGATTTTATTTGGTAATCTGCTTTCTTCCATTCTTTCTACATGTACTTTCCACTAAATCTTGTTGTTAAATATATTTTATTTTATGGAGTAAATATGTAATTCTTCACGGATATGCTCGTTTCCTATCTGGTCCATTCGTTTACTCTTCTTAAGAATTTCATCTCTGCTGCTTGGATTTTACTTTCTTGTTTGGTAGTGATAATCCAAGATTCACTCCCATACAAAATGCCAGGGACCGCCATTGTTTTATAAAATTTTAATTTTGTTTGTTTATGGGCTTTATTTTTCAATGTTCTATTTATTGTGTCACAAATAGCTTGAAACTGATAAGTTTTATATTCAATGTCTTTATCATACCCATAGCTGAGAAACACCGACGGACTTAATTCATAATACCTTACATTCAATATTCTTACCTCATTCCTAGCTTCATGCAAATACGTGTTCAATAATCATCCTCATCATAATGTAAGTATATATTCTTCAATCGCCCTTTCCCCTCACTTAATATTGTTTTGATTTTTTGTACCAAAAATAATTTTTAAAAAATTGATTATATTCCATTCTATCAACAAGTGTCACCAATATCTCGTAGAATCATTAAAAATAAAGGTATTTCGGTAATTTAATTAATTGTAAGTTTTTATTGAATGTTCTGCCCTAGATTTCATTTACATATTTCATTTATTTTCCACGATGATTTACTTGCATCCTCTATTTATACGTTTATATGCCTATATGATCCCATATGAATATTTGTATTTTTTTTCAATACATCCTATCTAAATTGGGTTATTCCCAGTATGTTCAAGAACAAAGCAACCTCATGGAAAACAGTAAGTATATATTCCTCAACCGCCCTTTCCCTCACTTAACATTGTTTTGATTTTTTGTACCAAAAATAATTTTTTAAAATTTGGTTATATTCCATTCTATCAACAATTTTCACCATTATCTCCTAGAATCATTAAAAATAAAGGTATTTTGGTAATTTAATTAATTATAAGTTTTTTATTGGATTTTCTTCCCTAGCTTTCTTTTACATATTTTGTTCTTTAAGGAGCACGCTGTAGCGTAGTTGGTTAAAACAAAACGCAACAAGCTGGAAGGTCTTGGGGTTTCAGTCCCGTGGGGTCTGGATTTTTAAAGTGAAATAAACCCTCTTGTAGCACCATGGCCAAAGTCGACTATCCTTTAACTTAAATGAGCACCTGGTGCTCTTTCTAGGTGGAAAGGCAGCCGTCATGTCGTGTCTCGTTTATCTAGAATGCTGGGAGCCAATCTCTTCCCCCAAGAGGCCTCCTAAGCTCTGCAGTGGGATCACTTTATCTTTTACCCTTCTAATATTATTTTCAGAAACATTAAATTGTTATTCATCCTCTGTTTCCAGGCTCCAAATAATGGAAACATAGATCATCGTAGGGCTTATGAGTGTTAACTATATCCTCAACGAACCCATAAGTATCACGGTTTTAGATAAAAAAAATCGTGGACTGTAAATATATCACTGGTCAACATGATTTTTGTCTCATGAGTACCAATAGTTGTACTTAATGCAGTTTTTTATCGTGTTTTCAAATATGTATTCGGAATTTCTCCATCACCCACAGTTTTTTTCTACTCCAATTTCAATTAAAGGATTTAAATAAATTTTTTAATAAACCTAGATTTCTTCCCGGAAAATCTTGGCGCAGTGAGCGATGAGCACGGGGAACACTTTCATCAGGATATTTCAGCTATGGAAAAGAGGTATCAAAGCAAATGGAATCCTAATATGCTGGCCGATTGTTGTTGGACCATCAAGAGGGATGCTCCACAGTTGAAATATAGAAAAAAATCGTCATTTCTTACTTTCTAGGCGAGTCCGAATGTTCGAATATTGTGTAGTTACGAATGTAGAAAATATTAGTGTTTGAAACCTCTCGGAAACCTTGCGTGATGGAGAAAACCCGATATCATATTTGAATTCAGGAGAAAAAATACTATTACTTAAATAAAAATAAAACGCAGTTTTATAAAACTACGTTTTATTTTTATTTAATTAATAAATATAGATTTTCATCAAGTAAACACCAACTCAATTGATTAGAAAAAATACTATCAGAATCACATATTTTTCTTTCTGAGACAAAAAAAAAAGCTTCTTTTTTGTTGCTCAGTGTATTTTAACGATGTCGATTTTTATCTTGTTTACTGTTAAAACTAAATTGATTGGTGAACTGAATTTGAAACACATAACCAGTTGAATGTAAAATATTGTAAACCCTGGATAGAGTGGTCAGACTACTTTTATAAGGACACGAGTTAGTTAAAGTATTTATTTTTGCTGTCATTAATGCGTAGCAATTACGTCATTTTCTGACTGGACTCACAGTGTTTTAAGATGAATTATTACTGGTCTGGTTCTCAATGAGCCTACACACGTTTTGGAAACTGGAGCTTTTACATTGACAAAGAGGGTCTCATTCAGGCATTCGAGCAGAAGCTTGTCCTAACCACAAAACAAGAGAGATAACATCTACAATGTTTACTTCAGAAACATTAAATTTGTGACTGTCAATACTTTTGTCTTAATCAATTTTTTTTCATGTATTCTGTGTTCATCTTTTTGTGTCCGTGTCACATTTATTGTAGTTTTTTTTAATTTCTTTCTTTGTCGTTTTCTTTCGTTTTTGTTTACTTTGTTAACCTTTTTATCTTATTCACACATACAAACACAAGACAGGACACACACTCAGACCCAAGGTGGAGATTTAAAATCCCCTACCCCGCCGGGAATCGAACCCGAGTCGCCGGAGTGGAAGGTAGGGACTCTACCGACTACGCCACGGCGACGGACAAAATAGTGAAGAATGATGCTATTAAAATAATAATAATAATAATAATAATAATAATAATAATAATAATACACAATTCTGGAAATGCGTGTTATGCATTACAGAGACTTTTGACTTCCCAACTCCTTCCAAAAAACGTTAAACTGAAAATATATGAAACTATTATTCTGCCAGTTATATTATATGGATTCGAAGCATGGACTCTTACTTTAAGGGAGGAAGGGAGATTACGAGTATTTGAGAATAAAGTTCTTAGAAAGAAATTTGGGTCAAACAGAGATGAATAGACAGGCGAATGGAGAAGACTGCATAACAGTGAATTACATGGTCTTTATAGGAATTCAGATATAATGAGAATAGTTAAGTCTCGTAGACTGCGATGGGCAGGACATGTGGTACGAATAGGGAATGAAAGACGTGTATGGAAGCTTCTTGTAGGAAAACCAGAGGGAAAACTCACAGGTGGTAGACCAATAATGAGATGGGAGAATAACATTAACTATGATTTGAAGGAAGTAGATTATACAGGGGATGATTGGAAAACATTGCTCAGGATAGGGATATATGGAGAGCTTATGTCCGCACGACCATGAACCTATGGGTTCGATAGTGCCAGTGAGTTAGTTAGGTATAATAATAATAATAATAATAATAATAATAATAATAATAATAATAATAATAATAATAAAACTTTATTTTAACTGGCTAAGTAAAGATCATAAGACTTTCTCTTCTACTTAACCAACGAATAATAAAATAATACAACATTTACATTCTTATTAACTAACTAACTCACTGGTGAGGTTATGTTTATTCACTGCAACTTGATCATATTACTTATTGCCAAATAGGATCGCAATTTTGTAAGAATGCACCTTAGTGGAGAAATAATGAAACACATCAAATTATATTGTACTGGACAATAAGATTTTGGAAGAGGTGAATAATTTTACATATCTAGGATGCAATATCTCATATGAAGAAGAAAAGGATGTATATTGCAAAAATATCTAAATTTTTAAGAATTTTAGGGTTAATAAATTCTATCTTGAAGCCACAGTTAGTCCAAAAGCATTCAAGATTAAAAGTGTATAAAACACTGGCTCTTCCAACTCTTTTGTATGGTAGCGAAGTATGGACGTTGAAACAGAAGGATATACAGAGACTTAGATCTGCTGAAATGAGATATCTTCGGAGGACTGCAGGATACACACTACTAGATCACAAAAAAAAAATGGACATCTTAGAAGAATTACACATGGAATCTTTAGAAAACAAAATTTCAAGATGGATACAACATGTTCATCGAATGGAATATCACAGAATACCCAAACAAATGTTAAGATATCAACCTGCAGGAAGAAGAAGACCAGGACGTCCACTCAAAAGACTTTTGGATGGTGTTTCTCTTGAGGCCGAAACAGGTCAACAAATGGCCTAAATTCGTGAATGTATTATGATGATGATGACATCAAATTATATATTATAATCAACATTATAGGCTGTTAATCAATTTTTTTGTAAACAACTCAGTAAAACAAGGAACCAGTTCATTATTTGCTATATTCATTGTATTTGTTAGAGAAATATAATGTTCTGAGCTGTTCAGAATGTTAAAAGGAGCTTTGTTTATCACAAAAGCAGGAGCTCATAAAGAGAATTCGATAAAGAGCGAGGTGAAACAAGACTGTCATTGGTTGTAAAACAAAATTCATTGAAACGTGATTGGTCATTGACTACCATTTGGGACATGAATTAAATAGTCAGAGTAATCAATGGACACTGGCATTAAAACAATACTCGTTGATATTTAATGTAATAACTTCACAATTACTTGTTGTACCTTTTACTATTATTTATATTAATCTAAATAAACATTTTAAAATAAATAATAAACTGTTGGATACAATATTATTTGTTGATTGATCAAGTAGCGATTTCCAGTTCAGAAGATGATCTACAAAGAGCTATTTTTAATTTGGATAAAATAAGTGCCAATTACAATTAAAAAATTTCAAAGGCTAAAACTAAAATTTTAGCATTTAAAGGACATGGTACCTTAAGAGCAAAAATAGTAATTGATAATAAAATTTTAGAGCAGGTGAACAGTTTTTAATATCTAGGTTTCAATTTATCATATGTTAAAATTGAAGATATTAATGACAAAATAAATAAATTTAAATCTAATGTGTGGCACTGTTAAAAGAACCCTTAAAACACAAGAAAAGAAACAAAAATGAAATTTTATAAAGTAATGGCTGTTCCTGTATTGATGTATGGAACAGAATGTTGGACGATCGCTAAAAGACAGAACAAAGATTGGAAGCAGCTGAGATGCGATTTTTAAGAAATATAGCAGGACATACTCTGTTAGATAAGAAAATAAATGAAGATATAAGAAAGGAACTAAATATTTTCAAATTTACAGACCGAATAATTAAATATAGGAACGACTGGAAAGAACATATTGGTAGAATGCCAGAAGGAAGATTAAAAAAATTATTACTAAATTATAAACCGCGCGGAAGGAGAAATGTTGGTCGCCCACACAGAAGATGGTCTGAACAATTTTAACAATTCTAGCTTTCATGAAACCGGAACGAGCCAACAGGCTTAATCCCTGGAAGATGATGATGACTATTATTTATTTGGTCCGGTAGAGTTAAGGCCAATCCAGGTGCCGACCAATCAAAATATATATAATATATATCAAAACAAATTCCGAATTTAAGTTGTATTACCATAATCAATTTCATAGTTCATTAAATTTAACTCGAGCTGTGTTATGAGTAGTCACAGCTGTCTACATTCACTTCCTACTACCATACGCTTTCAAAGATAGTATACATGATATCACAATTATGTTAAAACGTCACAAAAAATAAAATCAATTTCTAATTATACTTTTTTCTTGTACAGCCTACTAACTTCTACCATCTTTGTAAATGTGACTTAATAAATTCGGGTCATTATGTATTTAAATCTTTAGAGAATGAGGAAGGCTTACGACTCAATGGTATTAATAAGCTGTTAGTTTATGCTGATGATGTAGTACTATTGGCCGATAGCGAGGAGATACTAAAGGACAACATACACACACTATTGAGTAACACTAAGAAATTAGGACTGGAAGTAAATAGCAATAAAACTAAATAGATGGTCACACATAGAAATACATTATATAATGGAAATGGACAGCTAATGACAAATGAGGGAAATTTTGAGGAAGTGGCTGAATTCAAATACTCAGGAACAATAATTTCAAATAGGAATGAGATGCACAAAGAAATTTAAAATAAGCTCAGTTCTGGAAATGCGTGCTATTATGCATAGCATAGACTCTTGATGTTCCAACTCCTTTAAAAAAACGTTAAACTGAAAATATATAAAACTATTATTCTACCAGTTATATTATATGGGTGCGAAGCATGGACTCTTACTTTAAGGGAGGAAAGGAGATTACAAGTATTTGAGAATAAAGTACTTAGAAAAATTTTTGGACCAAAGAGAGATGAACAGACAGGTGAATGGATAAGACTACATAACAATGAACTACATGGTCTTTATAGGAAGCCAGATATAATAAGAACAGTTAAGTCTCGTAGACTGCGATGGACAGGACATGTTGCACGTATGGGGAATGAAAGACTTGCATGGAAGTTTCTTGTAGGAAAACCAGAGGGAAAACGCCCAGTTGGTAGACCAAGAATGAGGTGGGAGAATAACATTAACAATGATTTGAGGGAAGTAGATTATTCAGGGAATGATTGGAAAGCATTAGCTCAGGATAGGGATGTATGGAGAGCTTATGTCCGCGCGGTCATGAACTTACGGGTTCGATAGTGCCAGTGAGTAAGTAAGCCTGTATTTAAAGCAGTTTAAACTTGTTATTTGAGACTTGCAAATTATAATAATTTTACTTAATTTTTGGAATAAGTTTTAAATAAATGATTTTGGAAAATAGTTACATAAAATTGGCCAGTAAATTACTGTAAGGGAAAGATTTTTTAAGTAGGGAGATGAAGTAAAAACAAAAATAAAATGAACTTAATGAAAAATGTGAAACTAATTTTAAAATTGGGCCATGGCTACTGGCTTTCTAAAATGTTGTCCTTTGCTTCTCTGAATTCAGTTATGAAGGCCTAATCTCATGCTGGGTACGACCCAGCGGGAATGTTCACCATTACCTTTTAGTGGGTTTCATAAAAACAACTATAAATTAATTTAACAGCCATTGGAGAGAATGAAATTGAGATGAAATTCTGAATAAATAAATAAATAAATAATAAATAAATAGTCTTCTTCTTGTAAGCCCATGTTGCCCTTAACAGAGATGTATGCGCTCTCCCCTACAGGGAATAACTTGAACCATACTAATTTAGTTACACTTGTTTTCGTGTAGATGTCATTTGAGTGGTCCGTGGTCAGCGTTCCGCTTCATACTGACATCTAGGAAACCAAGGTAGTACTAGGACGGGAAAATTCGATACATTTTTCTTAGAGGCCTTTTATTCAGGCTTCATCATCATCATGAACAAATTCGTTTTAGACCATTTGGCCTGTACGGTAAACCTAGCGAAGATGGTTAAGGATCTTTTACGAGCCTGAAAATCTTCAGGCTCGGGACCCACGGCTTAAAGTCCCTCCCGGAGGACTTGCTCCTTGAATTTTTCCATCCTAAAAAAATCCATCGATCCCGGCCGGGTTTGAACCCGCGACCCTCGGGACCAGAGGCAAGGAGCATAAAAATAAATAAATAAAGAGTATTTCTGGATATGAACCAACTAGAAATTGTTTTCATTTAATAATTCATAATTGTTTAAAATATGTTCATTGTGTTTCTATAAAAAATTCAGTTCTGAAATATTCAAAGAGAATAATATATGCTTCATAAAGGAAAAAACATTACATAAAGATGGTTTCCAAAATTCGTGTCATCTAAAATACAGCAGCTGTTTATTATCGTCGTATCCTTTTAAAAAAATAGAAGTTTTGGAGTAAAATATAGGTTCAATAATTGACTTTGGTTGAATTGTTTTGTACAGGAAAGGATTAAAATAGTCATAAGTAATGCCACGAGTGATTTCCAAATTATCTAGAGAATTTGGAAATCAAGAGTGGCATTTGTTAGGACTATTTAACGAATAAAATTAACCTGTTTACTCACAGATCATTATTTAAATAGTTATTTAAAAATATTTATATAGGCCTATTTAATGTAAACGGCGATGTTTGAAAACAAATGAGAAACGATTGGTACGCTTCATTTTCTTCTTTTGTTCATCACTGCAACCAGATCATATTATTTATTGCCAAAGAAACGCAATGTTGTAAGAATGCACTCTAGTGGAAAAAAAATGAAACACATTGAACTGTATATTAATTCATTTCGGATGTCCTATGATCTAAATATGACAATTATATTTTTCTGGAATGTTATTACCTGAAAAAAAAAATACATTTAAGAAAGTGCAAACAGTGGTTTCTTTTTTTGGTGGTATAATCAATTGCTACACATGTCTTTATATTAACCCCTGCATGCGCTATGTGTTTACATTCATGCACTATATATACAATCCGGTAGCCGTATTTCTTAGAGAGTCAGTCACTGTAAAATAATGCTATGACCTATTTAGAATGTTAAAAAGGAGGTGCTTTCTTTATTATGATAAACTTTAGTTTGTAAATTCTAGGCGAAACACGACTGTGATTGGTTGTAAATAAAATCATTGAAATGTGATTGGTCATTGACTCCCATTTGAGGCATGAGTTAAATAGCCAACAAAAGAAATTTAATCTTTTTTCTACTTTCTATATCAGAATTCGTTCTATAACAGCAGCATATAAACTCATTGTAAATAAACTAAAACAAAAAAAAATATACAGTGTTCCAGGTTTGTCATTTCGACATGTTTTAGTGTTCTCTCCTGACATTGCCGTAATTATAAACCACATCTGAGGTTGGGACGCCTTGAATGCGGGCCTACGCTGCCCCGATGATATGATGGGTGATGATGATAGTGGTGCGCCAGGGAGTCCTTACTCCTGAACTTAATTTAAGATGAATGTGAATGATGATGATGACCATATGTTTCGGGGACCATTTGGGCCTTAAAGTTTCCTGACATTTGTCTTATAGGTGAGGAAAAAACCCGAAAAAAAAACTCACTTAGGGAACTTGTCCCTACCGGTGATACAACACGGGCCCACTGCACGCTCTCTCGAGTCCACACTGCAGTGGTGGGCAATTAATAAAAATATATTAAATAAAATACAAAAATGTTTCATTTGTCTGTATTGCATTAGTTTTAAATATCTGTCCCCTTGCTGTTCATTTTAGCTAAAGCGGACATCATCAAGGCAATAAAACCTGACAGTGTAAACCTGCTTATGTACGCAGATAACATGGTATTTACCTCAACTTCGGATAGTGATCTGCAGAAAGCCTTCAACCTATTAGTGGACTGGGCAAAAGAAAATGAACTGACACTAAATGAAGAGAAAACATTCTCCGTGACCTTCGAAAAGGGGGCAGACGAGGCATTTTCTACATTGGTGAAAAAACATTAAAATCAGTAACTAGCTTCACGTATCTGGGAGTCACTTTCCAAACACAGGGAAGCGTGTTCACACACCATGTAAATGACAGAGTAAATGCTGCGATAAGAGCCATAAGCAACATTAAGTCAATAAATAGACTCTCACCAGAAACAGCCCTACAACTTTTTGAACTTAAAGTTGATCCCGTTGCAACATATGGGTTAGAGAATATATGGATCCATTTAAAGAAACCGAATCTAGAAAAATTATAGAAACTAAAAGCCACATACCTAAAAAGGGTGATCTGTCTCTCCAGATACACGCCCTCACGACTTGTTTATGAACTCTCCAGAGAACCATTCTACATAGAAGAGCTGAGGCTAAAGTTCCTACTACCAGTGACACCAGCTTACCAGGACCTCCTGCAAGAATTCCACGAGACGAAACGCAAAATATGGGAAGAATTCTATATTACTGACGCCATGACAAACCGTGAATGGACTCTGGGAGGATATGAATTGCGCCACACAGTGGCCAGATTCGCTGTGCATGGATTTCACCACAAGCTGTGCAGCGACCAGAGATTCCACGAGCCCTGCCCAGACTGCGTGTGTTCAAGATGTGGCGAACAGTGCGAGAAATATCATGTGTTAAACTGTAGGATGAAATCAGAATCTTTGTTGAAACTCTGCAGTCACTAAAAACAATCTTCTTTGCACGTTGTGCGCATTTCTTATTTTATAAATATCTATCGGTGAAAATAAAAGGGGATTCCCTCACTGATTTGATAGTAGAATATATTGCGGTGAATGTATGTCTTATTGAACTTATGGTACAAGTAAGACGAGACAGAGCAATCTGATTCAAAGCATTTTTGAGATTACGCACGATTAAAACAGTATCAAATTTATAGGTACTGCAACTACATTGTTTAAATTACTTTTACGTGAGGACTCCGAGGCGCTAGGGGTTAGTCACTAACACTCCTCTTCTGGGTCCCGAGTTCGCGACCAGGTCACTCCATGTGGGGATCATACTGGACGAATAGGAGCTAGATCAAATTTTTATCGGGATTTATCCCGTTTTCCCGTATCAGGAACTCTTATGCTACCATTTCTCCATACTCCTTTTCGTTTCTTCTAATTTCATCTGTTCCTTTGATGGTTCGACAGCCTGAATGCCGTCACGATTATGTATCACAGATCCTCAATAATAAGGACTTTATCTTATTTCATTCCTCGATCTGAACACGAGTAGAGGGGTTATTTTTTAGTTTTATTTGGTCGAGATGCATATTAGATACCGCTACATTTTAAACACGTTTACCAAAACACATGATTACACAACCTAGATTGGCTATTACGGACGTGCTTGTCTCTTTTACTCACATACACACGTTTAGTATATATAATAACGATTTTCTTCTTCACGGTTTAGGCTTATTTACTAGCCTGTTCCGGCTCCAAGTAATAATGATAATCCACCCATAGTAATTCTGCCCGAGGGCAGGTCCTTCACTGCAATCATAGCATTTTCAGG